>CP106722.1:195818297-196418297 GCA_025506655.1 Gossypium rotundifolium
AATAATGATGAGAATTTCGATTATTGATTCAATTTTTTCAATCGATTATAGAAGATGTATGGTAGGAAGTGAGTTATCGGACGAATTAGAGATGGTGCGGAAGTGATGTTATCTTTTCTCTTTTAGTTAGTAATATTTTCAAAAAGATCAACCCGAGAGAGAAATAAAGTGTCTTAATGGTATGAGATTGAAAGTTGGTTGAATTTTGCTTAGCTTATTTACTGTCAGATATATGGTAAGTTGTGATTGAATTAACTGCCAAGAGAAGATAAGAACAACAATGAAACAAAGAACTTTGTTACATAGTTCATATTCTTCCTACATCTATAAGGCCTTTCCCAAAGAGCTAATCTACTATACTTCAGTAAGTATAAGCAATGATTTTAGTTCTACACACCATGTAGCAACCTCACACCTATATTCTAATATGAATTACTCTCCCCTAAAACCTTCCCCTTGAAAGTTTGTGTAAACCAAATAACTCACTTGTGTTTACTTACAATTTCTGCACTACCAAAATAGTTTATAAAATGCACAAAACTGAAGTCCTTTCTCTCAGTATTTTTTTACCTAATACAAGCCCATCATATATACAAGGTTTTCAGGCTTGATAAGTTACAAATAAATTACAATTATATTCCCCCCACACATAGCCATAAAGATCTTCAATTATCTTCATAAACGTTCTCCAATATATTCGAAAGTTAAAATGATATGATCTCTTCAAACAAGGGAACATGGATTGCATTGGAAGACTTTGGTTCGATCCTTACCGATTTGATTTTTCACTTTTGAACATCAAATATAGGCGCTAACTAATTTCTAGTTCCATATCATTTTGAAATAATTTTTTTTAGCTATACCTCAAGTTGCAATTGTTATTGTATTTAGAAACCAAAACTGCCTTTGATAATCTCCCTATATGACAATTTTTGAGCAAAACAAATAATCTTCATAAAACAAGGATTGATGAGCAAATTACTCCCTCTTAATCCATATTCTTAACTACAATTATAACTAAGTATTCTACCATTAATGCATAAAGATGAATCACATTAATAATTAAATGGACTATGATCATGTAGAAAGTTTAAGGAAACAAAAACTGTAGTTCATCAACCATCATCATCATCGATAAAAGGTGAATATTATAAAACTTCAAAAATTTAAGTTTAGGGATTTTTTTTTTTGATATGTAGGAAGGTTTAGAATATAGTTGTTTGAATTTTTTAAAAATCTCTCTAATTTTAAAAGAGAACATTTACGATTAAGGCTCTATTACAGCTTTTAAACAGACCTCGATACTAAAAGATGTCAAAATTCTTAATTTTCTCGAGATTAATTTATTTTTTTTAAAAATTGAATTAAGGTTTTCTTTGAGTTTTTAATTAAGTCAGTGAAACATAGATTCTACATCTTGGAACCAAGCCAATTTTGGGGCCGCTTTGTGATAATGGAACCAACCGGCAAAAAGCATTAAGGCCGCAAAGACCAATGCACTTGAAATTTAGAATAGAACTAAGTGGAGTTGCTAACGAAATTGAAGAGGAAAAATACTAATGAAATTGATCTGTTTTTGTGAATGAACCTTATGCTACATTTGTTCTCTGTACATTTGATTTTATAGCACTTGCTAGCTAACTGCTTGTGCTAACTGTTTGTGCTAACAACTTGAACAATACTAACAGCTCTAATAGAATTACTGACTCTATCATACACCAATCTTCCCAATCGGTAAGACCTGAAGGAGTTGTTGAAACCGAGAAAATAGAGTAACAGACAGCGGCTTAGTGAAAACATCAGCCACTTGATCACAAGTAGGAACCTCACCAACTTGCAAAGATCCATCTGCAACTTTCTCACTGACAAAGAAAAGATCGAGCTCTACATGTTTGAACTTAGAATGTAAAACGGGATTGGCTGCAATGGTCACCACACTAGAACTATCACACCAAATATTTGGGGTATCATCAGACTGAATTTGGAGTTCTTGGAGTAACGACAGTAACCAGGTAACCTCAATTGTGGCTGCCGCAAGACTCCTTTATTCCGCCTCAGCCGTGGACCGAGACACTACCTGCTGCTTCTTGGAGCACCATGTCACAGGAGTTTGACCAAAATACACACAATATCCGGATGTGGAATGCCGATCGTCAAAATCTAATCCCTAGTTGGCATCGGCATACCCAACCAGCGACAACCGATCAGATGGATGAAAAACTATGCCAAATTCAAGAGTGCCACATAGATATCGCAGAATGCTTTTAAGCGCCACCATATGTATTATGGTAGGGTTGTGCATGAATTGACAGACCCGATTTATGGCATAGGCAATATCAAGGCCTGGTCAACACAACGTACTGGAGTGCACCCGTAAAACTTTTGTATTCAGTAGGATCCGCCAAACATTCTCCATCATTTTTGGACATGGAAGATGAGCTGACCATCGGAGTATGAACACTTTTTGCTATGAGCATGGAACAACGATCAATAATATCACGGATATACTTCTTTTGACAAAGGTGTAGACAATCGGAGGATCGAGTCACTTCGTTCCCGAGAAAATAGTGAAGATCACCAATATCCTTAAGCAAGAACTCACTATCCGATAATTGAACAAACCAGTCGATAGAGGCTGACAAGTTGCCAGTGATTATGATATCTTGACATATACGAGTACATAAAGAGTGGAGCCAGATATTACCTGAACAAACAGAGATGCATCAAATTTAGAGGCAACAAAACCCACCGAGATGAGGAACTATTTCAGCTTCTCAAACCAGGCACGAGGAGCCTGCCGGAGACCATATAAGGTTTTCTTCAGATGACATATAAAGGGTTTTCCATTGGAATCATACTATTCACACACCGGAGGTTGATACATGAAAATGGCAGTATCAAGATTCCGTTTAAAAATGCATTGTTCACATTAACTTGCCTTAGTGGCCACCTCGAAACAACAACGGACAAAATAATACGAATAGTTGCAGGTTTGACTACTGGACTGAAGGTTTCCTTGAAATCACACCCAAGAACTTGAGAGTAACCTTTCGCAACTAACCGATCCTTTCGTCGGGCAATAGTGCCATTAGAATTTTTCTTGATCTTGAAAAGCCATTTACACCCGATTACCTTACAATTAGGAGGTCGAGGAACAAGATCCCATATAGAGTTACACACGGGCATCATATTCAGCTTGAGCTGTCTCACGTCACTCGAAATTTGAAAGGGCTTTCTCAATTGAAGCTGGTTCCAAAGCTTCAACTATCATAGCTTTGGGCTTGAAAATTTTAGCCTTCGACCGAGTCACCATTGGATGACCATTAACTACAGGCATAAGACTTGTGTGATGATCAGAGGAGAACCCATGAATGTCAGTGGAACGGATCCTACCATCATCACTAGGCAAAGAAGAACCTGTGACCCAACCTCTGAATGTGCTACGGCAGGAGTAGAAGTTTTGATAGTCTACTGGTTGAGGAGATGATAAAGATGGTTGGACAGACGGGGGCTCTAAAGGCCGAGATGACATGTGCCAAAGTAGTGGAATGAATGTGGAGATAGACTGACCGTGACCCATTAAACTTTCTACAAACACAGACTCAGTTGATAGAAATCGATTCTCATCGAACACGACATGACAGGAGACAACAATCTTTCTAATCGGTAGAAGGCACGCTGGTACCCTTTGTGTTGAGCACTATAACCTAAGAAGGTAGACGGTTGAGAGCGAAACTCTAACTTGTGTACCATAAACGGTCGTAAATAAGGAATACAACAATATCCAAATACCCTCAAATGATTGTATGTGGTTTCACATCCGTAGAGAGCCTGAAACGGAGTTAGTCCTTTTAACACTAGAGTAGGAAGTCGATTGATGAGATGAACTGCACAGCAGAACGCATAGCCTCAGTACTCCATAGATAAATTTACTTGAGCCAAAAGAATGATGCTAATGTCAACAATGTGGCGATGTTTGCGCTCAGCCACCCCATTTTGTTCGAAGTATGTGGGCACGTCAACCAATGAATAATCCCTTGTGAAGCTAGAATAGACGTGAAGGCTTGATATTCTCCGCCCAAATCACTCTGAAATTGTTTAATAGTCTTACCAAACTGAGTCTTAATAAGTTGCTGGAATTAAACAAAACACTGCACAGCTTGAGACTTTTGACGAAGAAGATAGATCTACGTGAATCTTGTGCAAACATCAATAAACGATACATAATACCAATTATTTTCGCATGTAAAAGAGGCATGACCCCAGAGATCAGATACAACCAAAGTAAAGGGATCGCTATATTCCGTAGTGGAAACAAGAAATGGTAGTTTGTGAGACTTTCCTTTTTGACATGTAGTACATATAACATCACAATAGTATGTATTGGATGTAATATGACTTTTACCTAACACAGCCTTAACAACACTAGTAGAGGATGTCCCAAACGTTTATGCCATAATGAAAAAACATTACACTCTGTAAACTTATACTGTGCAGTAGAGAAACTAGTATCAGAAGTTTTGGCATGATGAGTAGACATTACGGGCACCGAGAAATGGCATAGTCTATCACGAATATGGCCCGTCAGCAAAGTTCTTGAGTCATTACGTCCTTAATAAGACAGTAGGTCGGGTGAAATTCAAAAAATACATCATTTTCATTAGCAAATTGAGAAACCGATAAAAGGTTATTCCTGATGCTTGGAATACAAAAAAAAATATTAGATAAGCGCAACAATTTAGACGGAGTGGGTAAGAAATTGTCACCGACTGACTCAATCAAGGCGGGAGTGCCATCACCCATTAAGAGAGCAGAAGTACCTGAATAGGGGTAGTGTGATGCAAAGCAGACGGATCCCAACACATATGATTACTAGCACCCTAGTCAGGATACCAGGACATGGTGCCAACCGATACAGGAATGTAAGAATTTGTACCACCATAACACCCAACTTGAGCAGTGTTGACATTTAAACTAGAGGAGTTATAGTAATCGGATGGGTAAAGATCACCAAGCCGTGGTAGACCAATACATGGATTAGATCCGGAGTAAACACAAGCACGTGGTTTAGTAGGCCACGAAACCTCTACACCATTATGCGACCCTACACTAAAACACGAATCAACTTGAACATTATTAGAGTTGGGTTTGATGGGTAAATATAGAGCACTTGGCCGTGTAGGCCTAGTAACTGGCCTAAATTCATGTGGCCGAGCATTATCATGGAAATGAAAAGGAAATGGTCCATTTGGAGCTTACGGCCCGCGTGCTAAGGGGCCATCACGTGGCCTGCCAACATTTGGACGTGGGAGTGGCCTATCACTCAGACTTTGACCGAGACCATTAAATGGTTGACTATCAACATTCGATGCAAAACGTGGTCTCCTGATTATCTGACCACTCCATTTATTTCCATAAGCATAAGGGTTCGACGCATAAAACGGAGTAGCAAACAAACCGTCATAGACCAACGGTGGAACCACCACCGGCGACAACATCATCGTGATGACAACGATAATCGCATCGTTGAGTGACATGGCCAAATCTTGCAGATTTGACATTGTAGGCGCGGTCGAAAACCTCTCCCATGGCCTCGTGAATATGTTCGACCACCATGATCAGGCTGATCCGTTAATGGGCTGGAGAACTCTTGACGAGATATGTCGCAAGAACCACATCATGAACCGCCCATTCTTGCCGCCGTTCACATTCAAAAAGAGCATCTATGATCTGTTGAAAGAGAAGGTGAGACGAGAGAGTGACATCGTGGATACGACAGATTCAAAATCAGATGGAAGGCCCGCGAGCATTATCTCCGTCCGCTAAGCCTCGGAGACCGGAGATCCAGACACATGCAAGAGAGAATACAATCTGATCGTGTGTCGAGTCTTAAAAATTTATACAATGAATGATCTAGCCTAAAAACTAATTGTGACAACGACTTGAGGCAAGCGCACCTATCGAATAGTAGTATAGTTTAGTGGCAAGACCGGATTATCGAACCCAAAGGAACCACAAATACTAATACTAATTTTCTTTTTATTATTTAACCTAAGAATTAAAGGAATTGTTGTTTAACCTAAAATTAACTAACTACTAAGCTAAAGATGCTAAGACAAAAAGAATGAATTGGGAAATACTTGTGGGAAAACCAATTGATTGAGACAATACCCAGGAAGAATCCACCTAGACTTCACTTGTTATTTAACTCTGAACAGACGATTTATTCACTTGACTTGATCCGTAGGATTCCTTAATTTATATTAATACCTCTCTCGAGGCTACAAATGTCTAACCCTAGGTTGATTAATTGAAATCTCTTTCTAATTAAAATGCCTAGAATTGCATTAACTCGATCTATGGACTCTCATATTAGGTTTGACCCTAATCCGACAGATTTTCGTCATCCTATCTCTAGGGTTGCGATCAACTCCGCTTAACTATACTAGATCTACTCTTAGACAGGGTCTATTCCTCCTCTACCTAAGAGCATAAATGCTTGAATCAATATCCTAAAATATCAAAACAAGAATTAAGAACACATAGTTAAGAACAAATCAAGTATTTATCATACAGCTCAGAAAACAATAACAAGATCCGTCTTAGGTTTCATCCCCCTCAGGTATTTGAGGGTTTAGTTCATAATCATAAAAGAATACATCTCAGAAGAAAATATAAAACAAAACATAAAGAAAACCCTAAAACCCCTGAAGGAATTGAAGGAGAGATCCTCAGTCTTGAGTATGATTCGGCTTTTGAGATGAATCAACTGGCTTTCTTCGAGTGAATCCCACAATTCATCCCTTCGGCAGCTCTTTGGCCTAGTGAACGCCCTTGAAGGTTGGCCTCTAGGGTGTTTATATAGGCTTTTGGAATGTCTTTCTTTGCCTCTAAGTACCCTAATCCGAATGAAACTTTTCTTTGCTATGGCAGGGACACACCCGTGTGCCACGCCCGTGTAATTCGAGTTATAGGCCGTGGTCGGTCCTGCTAAAGAGGCACGGCAGTCGTGTGACTCGGGGTCCAGGCCGTGTGAATTTCATACTTTGGCCCATTTTATCCGTTTTGGCCCATTTCTTATTCTTTTCATCCTCCGATGCTCTCCTGAGTATAAAACATGAAAACAAAAGATTAGGAGCACCTATTTCCATAATTAAAGGGATAAATCATCCAAAAGTATGCTAAATGTGGGATTAAAATATGTGTATATTATGGTTTATCAAATACCCCCACACTTAAGCTTTTGCTTGTCCTCAAGCAAAATTCTCAACTCACAATTAAAACGAACTTCCTCAATTCATAATATTCATTGATAATGTTTCATTATAATTCATAGATAATTTATACATGGATAATTTAACTCAAAGAGTCTTAAAAATTCAAAAATCAAAGTCATAGTTTTTAGCACGAAAAATATAGGTGTTTCCCCTTATCTAAATAATTACCTTTAATTCAAAATTGACAAGGATTGACATCCTCACTAAAGATTCACTCAAATCACTCAAGGTGTTTAAGGTTCAAAATAAAGCACTCATCAGTCAAACATGAAAAGTTATTACCATAGGCTTGCATGAAAATCAAATCTCCACCACTATAAAATGAGATGATACACAAATCAAAAGGTCTTTAAAGGGTTGTAATGGGGTTTAGGTTAAAGGTGTGGATAAAGGCTAAATTAAAGGGTTAGAATCGAGATTGAATTGACAATTTACCTAACTAGAAAAATGAACTAATCCTGAATAATTACATCAATTGAAAACTTGAAATACTAATAATACGAGCTTCTTCTTCACGATGTTGAATTTAAATGTATAAGCTCACTTAATCACGGAACTAATAATGAATATACTTCAAATTTTTTAAGAACAAATCAATAAATACATAATATAAGAAGAATTCAACTACTGAAATAAAATAATTATGCAACTGATCAAATCAAGTCTCGATAGAAGGGTAGTCAAGAAAAATGGTGATAACAAATACAAGATGGGTTTTGGGTTAATATTAGTGGGTGAATCAATAAAAAGGGTTGTTAGGATCAAAGGGGTTCACTAGGGGTTAATTGTGAGGGTAGGCTTTTAGTGGAGTAAGTGGGTTAAATCCTAAGTGCCTTTATCATCTCAGTATATCAAATCAAAGATGTGGTCTTGACATGTATAATCGAAGCAAGTTCTAGAATAACAAATCAATGTTGACACACTCATAATCAATAAAGTGAGCACGAAAAGAATGTATGCTCTAAAAGGTTCAAAATCTCACAAAATTATGGGTTTTGATGAAAACCTTGTAAATTTTAAACTTCAAGGTAATAATTAGATTCGGTAGACAACCTAACAAAATTTTAATTTTGAAAATAGACTCATCATGCTTGATTCTCTAGTATCTTAAAGTTTAAATCATCAACGTATAATTATCAATGACTTAATCCGAAACATATCAATAAAAATCATAAATCAACAGGAATTTCATTCTAATTAGTGATATGAGAAAATTACTTAAGACAAGATATCATTCAAGGATTTGAGAATAATGCAAAAAGTTAGGAAATTTTCCAAATAAATTTTCACCCCCCGCACTTAAGATGTACATTGCCCTCAATGTACAAAGATAGATAGTAATCATATATTAAGAAAATTAAAAGAGAGGGAGAGAAGTAAAACTTTCTAAATTTTGGATGAATTCCTTGAGTTGGAAGTGTGGAAACTTGATTCGGAGGTGAAAGATTAGTTAGAGGGGGCACCTCTAATTCCTGCGCTAGATGAAGAAATTGGGAATCTCATGAAGAGTTAGCCAAGAAATAATAAGAATAATTCTAAATATACTAATTATATATTTAAAGAAAAGAAAAATAAAAAGAAAGAGTGTAAAAAGTGAAATAAGACTAAAAGAAAAGATTAATGGACTGAAAAGTCATTATTGTTAGATGGTTCGCGAGGTAGGAGTGATTTCTAAGGCTTGGTGTGGTGATTCCCTAGCAGCCTTTAGAACCTAAAACCAAGAAACTAAAATAAAGTAAACCAAATTTAGTATAAGAAAAATAAAGATAAGGAAAATAAAGGAGAAGAGAAAGGAAAAAGAAAGATTAAATGGACTCAAAGGTCCTTTTCCTGTCGAGTTAATGAAACAACCGACATGAACTTATGTAGATCGGTCTCGCACAGGGAGACTAGGATAGGATCCTTCCGTTTCTTCGACATGGATGAAGTGTAGATCAAGAGTTTGGAAAATGAAGAAAGATGAAATGAAAAGGGAGGAGAGTGTAAAGGTTGTGGAAGAAGGGAATGGAGAGTAGGTGAGAAGGGGAGTAGGTGTTTTAAATAAAATTTTTAGCTCTGGTACATCCCCACACCCGTGTTTCATAGGCGTCTCGTTATACGGCCATATCGCATGGCCGTGCGGTGGTTCATTCGTTTCTCTCACGCCTGTTATTCATGTTGCCACGCCCGTATTGATAAAACAGTGTCGACAACGGCTGTGTCGCACGGCCGTGGTGTTTAGTCGGAGCCCGTGGCTTGAAGATATTTTTGTCTTTTTTACTAATCGTCATACGAAAATCAGTAGTAGTATGGCCATGGCCGCGTGCCGTGCAAGGCCGTGTGGTGGGAAATCTACGCTTCATTAACTTGGTCAGTTTGTAGTTAGGTGCTAAAAGAAAGAGAATAAAATAAATGGGGTTAGTGCTGGGTTGCCTCCCGAGAAGCGCTCGTTTAAAGTCTTAAGCTAGACTTACCTCTCATTCGCACATTCATGGTGGTTTGAGGAGTGAAAAATCCTTTCTCATACTATTATTATATAGTTTGAGTCGAGTAGTGTTTACTTTAAAAGTACCAAATGTAGAATTACTTACCTCGACTGTTCCGTAAGGGAAAACATTGATTACTTTAAAAGGGATTTCTTCATTTGTATTTAGGTTTAATATGGCGACAGTACCTGATCTCCTATTTTGAAGTGATTTGATGTTCTTATAAGCTCGTTTGGGGGTTCCTTCGGTTTCACTTCGTGTGGTTTTGATTTCTCCTTGAAATGCGCTTTCCACTCGTCTAGTTCATCAATCTAAAGCCTTCGTTCCTCGTGACTTTCTTCTTTATTGACACGAGGTTTATGATCTGGCTCAGATATGTAGCTTCGTGGTGCTTCCTGTAAAGAAGGTTGAACCGAATGATTATTAATAAAATTTATGTTCTCACCATTGTCACTCGATGTCCTAGCTGAGTCGAGAGCTTGAAGACTGATTGATTCGTCACCTACACGAAGTGTGAGTTCACCTATATTGACATCAATTTTAGATCTGGCAGTTGCTAAAAAGGGTCTTCCTAAAATTAAAGGAACTGTATTATCCTCATCCATATCTAAAACAACAAAGTCTACGAGAAATATGAATTTGTCAATTTTAACGAGTATATCTTCAATTATACCCCTAAGAATTTAAATAGTCTTATCAGCTAATTGAATACTCATCCTAGTTTGTTTGGGTTTCCCTAGACCTAGTTGTTTAAACATTTTATAAGGCATAATATTTATGCTTGCCTTTAAATCAGCTAACGCGTTATTAATAGTTAAACTACCAATTAAACATGGAATTGTAAAACTCTTTGGATCTTTTAATTTTTGTGGTAGTTTGTTTTGCAACATTGCTGAGCACACTGCGTTTAATTCCACATACGACTCCTTGTCTAAATTCCGCTTATTTGTCAAAAGCTCTTTTAAAAATTTCCTTGAATCGCATCGCAAAAGAGCTTCAAAACGATAAGTTAATATGTAATTTCTTTAAAAGTTTAAGAAACTTACCAAACTGTTCATCTGAATTGTCTTTCTTCATCGCATCGTGATATGGTATACGAGGTTGGTATTCTTTAATTATCGATTTTGGCTTTTCTTAGCTTACCTCAACCTTACCTTCACTTACCACAGGTTCTTGCCTTGGCTCAGGTTCAGAATCTACAAACCCTTCACTATTTTGAGCTGTTATGGCTTGAAGTTACTCTTTTGGGTTAGTCTCAGTGTTACTTGGCAAGTTACCTTGTGGTTGTTGGAGATCAGCTTAGCGAGTTGCCCTAACTGGTTCTCGATTCCTTTAATCGACGCTTGTTAATTTTTAAGTGTTGTTTCAGTGTTTTGGAAACGAGTTTCTGATACCGCTATGAATTTTGTCAACATCTCCTTAAGGTTCAACTTCTTTTCCTGTGGGTAGGGTTGTTGTTGGAAGTTTGGAGGAAGTTGTTGTCTCTGATTTCCTTGACCACCCCATGAGAAATTGGGGTGGTTCCTCCAACCTGGATTATAAGTATTACTATAAGGGTTATTTTAAGATCTAAAATTATTACCCGTATAGTTTATCTGTTAGCTTTCCATGTCAGGATTGTAGGGTGGGTACTCAAGATTCGCCACACCTCCTAGATTTGAATCACATTGCATTACTGGGTGTACCTGCGAGGAACCACACAAACCATCAATCTTTTATTTAACATATCTACCTGATTTGATAGCATGGTGACTGCGTCGAGGTTGAAAACTCCGGCTCTTTTTGTTGGCCTTGTCCTTGTAACTTGCCATTGATAGTTGATCAGTGACATCTCCTCTATAAACTCATAGGCCGCCTCAGGAGTTTTGTTATTCAGGGTTCCACCGGATGCTGAATCAATCAGTTGTCTCGTTGAAGGGTTCACACCGTTATAGAAGGTTTGAACCTAAAGCCACAAGGGTAATCCATGGTGTGGGCATCTTCTTAATAAATCTTTGTATCTCTTCCATGCATCGTATAGTGTTTCTAGATCCATCTGCACAAAAGAAGAGATATCATTCCTTAATTTGGCCGTTTTGGCTGGCGAAAAATATTTTAACAAAAATTTTTCGGTCATTTGATCCCATGTAGTGATTGATCCTCGTGGAAGAGAATTCAACCACTATTTAGCTTTATTCCTTAAAGAAAAGGGAAATAACCGAAGATGAATGACATAATCAGAAATGCCATTTATTTTGAAGGTATCACAGAATTTTAGAAAATTTGCTAAATGAGTATTTGGGTCTTCGTCCTGCAAACCATCAAATTGAAAAAATTGTTGAATAATTTGAATAGTGTTAGGTTTCAATTCAAAATCATTAGCAACTATAGCAGGCCTAACAATACTCGATTCAACTCTTGTTAAATTAGGTTTAGCATAATCATACATAGTACGAGGAGCATGGTTTTCAACCACCTCCTGAGGTAGCGGAGTATTCTCAGCCATCTCTTCGGTATTATTAATTTCGTTCTCTTGCTCTTCTTGTATGTATTGTAGGCTTCTCCTTATTTCACTTCGGTTTCTGCGTATAGTATCTTCAATATCACTATCATAAATCAGGGGTCTTGTTGGGTTCCTTCTAGTCATAAACTAGAGGTACCTACTAGGAAAAGATAAAAAGAAAAAGAAAATTAGAAAAGTAAAAATAATGTTTAATTGCAAAAATAAAATATGGCTAAAGTAATAAAAATTTAGCGTTCTTAATATTTCAGTTCCCGACAACGGCGCAAAAAACTTGATTGTGTGTCAGAGTCTTGAAAATTTATATAATGAATGATCTAGCCTAAAAACTAACTGTGACAACGACTTGAGGCAAGCGCACCTATCGAACAGTAGTACAGTTTAGTGGCAAGACCGGATTGTCGAACCCAAAGGAACCACAAGTACTAATATTGACTTTCTTTTTATTATTTAACCTAAGAATTAAAGGAATTGTTGTTTAACCTAAAATTAACTAACTACTAAGCTAAAGATGCTAAGATAAAAAGAATGAATTGGGGAAATACTTGTGGAAAAAAACCAATTGATTGAGACAATACCCAGGAAGAATCTACCTAGACTTCACTTGTTATTTAACTCGAACTGCACGATTTATTCACTTGACTTGATCCGTAGGATTCCTAATTTATATTAATACCTCTCTCGAGGCTACTAACGTCTAACCCTAGGTTGATTAATTGAAATCTCTTCCTAATTAAAACCCTAGAATTGCATTAACTCGATCTATGGACTCCATATTAGGTTTGACCCTAATCATGATTTTAATCATCCTATCTCTAGGGTTACGATAAACTCCGCTTAACTATGCTAGATCTACTCTTAGACAGGGTCTATTCCTCCTCTACCTAAGAGCATAAATGCTTGAATCAATATCCTGAAATATCAAAACAAGAATTAAGAACACATAGTTAAGAACAAATCAAGTATTTATCATACAGCTCAGAAAATAATAACCAAATTCGTTTTAAGTTTCATCCCCGTCAGGTATTTAAGGGGTTTAGTTCATAATCATAAAAGAATACATCTCAGAAGAAAATATAAAACAAAACATAAACAAAACCCTAAAACCCTCGAAGGAATTGAAGGAGAGATCCTCGATCTTGAGTATGATTCCGCTTTTGAGATGAATCAAGCGGCTTTCTTGAGTGAATCCCACATTCGCCCCTCCGGCTTGGCTCTTTGGCCTAGCTGAACGTCCCCTTGAAGGTTGGCCTCTAGGGTGTTTATATAGGCTTTTGGAATGTCTTTCTTTGCCTCTAAGTAACCTAATCCGAATGAAACTCTTCTTTGCTACGGCAGGGACACGCCGTGTGCCACACCCGTGTAATTCGAGTTATAGGCCGTGGTCGGTCATGCTAAAGAGGCACGGCCGTGTGACTCGGGGTCCAGGCCGTGTGGATTTCGTACTTTGGCCCATTTTCTCCATTTTCGGCCCGTTTCTAGTTCTTTTCATCCTCTGGTGCTCTCCTGAGTATAAAATATGAAAACAAAGGATTAGGAGCACCTATTTCCACAATTAAAGGGATAAATCATCCAAAAGTATGCTAAATGTGGGATTAAAATATGTGTATATTATGGTTTATCACAATCCTTTCATCTTTGCAACATATTTGGTGATCGAGAGATTAACTTTGCGTAAAGAATGAAGTTCATGTCGTAGCCTTGATTGCTTCGCACCAGTGTCCGCCACAAAAAGCATGCTCGCCGTCATCCACACATCCGAGGCTGTTTGCACATTAGTGAAGAAGGAGAAAACGATGGGCTCATGGTGGACAACAACCGTGACGTGAGGAGATTGTTCTGTTGACTGAAAGCCAAGGCGGCCGGATTAGTCACAAGAGCTCCCTTTGGAGCTTGAACAAATTGCGGTGGTGCAACGATCGATCCATCAAGGAACCCGGCCAAATCATAACCAGCGACTATGAGGCGCACCTGTTTCTGCCATTGAACAAAGGTATGGCCATCGAGCTTGAACACATCATGATACAGGAAGGAATTGACAAGGCGGTCACCGGTGAAGGGAGGGTCAGAAGGCTCGACAAAGGCTGGATCGGAGGAATGCGTGGGGGTTATTGCCAAGGACTACCGAGCGACTGATACCATGATGAGAGGTATGATTTACTGCTAAATCTTGAAATTTAGAATAGAACTAAGTGGAATTGCTAACGAAATTGAAGAGGAAAAATACTAATGAATTAATCTGTTTTTGTGAATGAACCTTATGCTACATTTGTTCTCTTTACATTTGATTTTATAGCACTTGCTAGCTAATTGCTTTTGCTAACTCTTTTTGCTAACACTTGAACAAAATTAATAGCTCTAACAGAATTACTGACTCTATCAATCAGGTTAATATTGAAATTCAATCTTTTAATACCTTCTCTAATCCAAATAGGCTCTAAAAACTTAAATCTTAGTATAAAAATAAAGGACCTTTTAACTTGTCGAGATACCCTTCAAACAATACATATTTAGAGAAATAATCCCTATACTAATTTTGTAGTCGAAAGGCCTACCCTATTTTGAGACTAATTCATTTATTTATTTCTAGTGAACGTTCTAGATTCAACAATCTCCATAAAATTTTCATTTCAATATAAAAATTCTAGATTTCTATCGATCTCATAAATCCATACCCAACTGATATAAATGATGGATTCCTAATTGAAACAATCCATGAACTCGTCCAAAATTTTCAATCATAGAATTTAAAAAATAAAATAAAATACAAGGATAATGCCGTCAAATAGGGTACCTAGCTATCACCTGTCTGCTGTCTCCCCATTCTGGATTAAGCGATTAATTTAAAACTAATTTTTGTGTAGGTTTTTTTTTCTTTTGGTGGTGAATGACACATAACACCAAAAATATTTCTAGGGTTTTGAGTAAATTTTTATTCTATTTTATAGGAATTGACACTAACTTTAATATGTTGTCTTACGTAAGGCTAATACTCTATGTTTCTTTTTAATTTCAATTATTTTCTCCACACTATCTTACATATATGACCCTTGCTGCCATCTGTATTTTTCTATTTACCCGTTTCACTTTGTCCTTCCAACTCAATGACATATTTTAAGTTAAGTTTAAATGGACGATACATTTAATTATAATTAATGTAAAATAATAGTGATGATAATATTAAATATTATAATAATAATATAATATGAAATAAAAAGTAAACTAAACGTATTATAGTATACTTCATATTCATCTAAATTTACCCTTAATTTGATATGATAAAGAAAATGAAATGATTTTGCTTTGTATGAAAGATAAATTGTCCCTAGTAATGAAAATTTAATATTTTTGTGAATTATATATTAAATATAAATCTATATTTATAAACATTATAATATTGATTTACATGAGAAAAATATGTGTTGACAGAGAAAAAACACAACCAGTTTCAACAGATAGTTTATGTTTAAATTGTTGAAGAGTAATGATTAATTATTGAATGACATGTTATATATATATATATATATATATATATATATATATATATATATATAAAACATGACGTGGTTCATATAAACAATTCAAATTGAGTCATCACTTATATTTATGGACTTTGATATTTTCACAAACAAACATTTTAAGCTTATCAAGAAGATATTTAATTTTTTCAATTTGGATCGCTATTTTTAAAAATATAATATAAAACAAACCATATAAATAGTTAAATAATTACCAAAATAATATTCGAGTTAAAGGTAAATCTCATTAAAATTTCATTCAGTTTAAAATAAAAATTCACTATTGTTTTATTCATCAATTCTATTATATATATATCCTTCAAATAAATATACTTTTCAATATAATCGATTGATTTAATTCAATTATTTATTTAATAAGTACAGTTAAAAGAGAAATATGAAAGAAAAGCAAAATTTACTACTACATATTAATAAAATAAAGAAATGAATCAACTATACTCAAATCTTACGTTTAATGTTAAGCTTTAAGTTTCTTTTACAACCTACACACCATTGGTAGGAGCAAACCATTAGCTATATAAATTATTAGCAGATAATTACGATTCAAAATCAAATTATTCTTGAAATAGATGAGCACCCAACTAATAGACCTCAATTTAGGATTCTGTTTGGTAGAGAGAATTGTTGGGAAGGGAAATGAGTTTAGGGTAAATACTATTAAGCAATGAGCCGAAGGATGGGATTCTATACTGTGTAAATGTAGGAAGTGTTGGTTAGTAATTAATTTAATGATATAAAAAAAAAAAAGCATAGTGTAATGTTGGAGAGGGAAATGGGTAAGCGTGTGGGACAATTGATGTGACTTAGATTTGGGGGAAGGACTTGAAAAGCAGCAAAGGCCACGTGTTGCCCTAAACGACTCTCGTTAGAGGATGAAACGCGGGGTTGGACGTGGTCTACCCCCTCCTCCCCCCTTCTTCCCCTATAATGCTCCAATATCACCTCCTATTCCCTTTTTCTTTTCAACTATTATTATTATTATTATTATAAACAAAATTCCTTTTGTTTTTTCCCCACATAAATTATTTGTTACAATATTAATTTAATACTTCTTTTAGCATAAAAACATGGTTGAATGCATTTAAGCCAAATAAACAAACAAACAATGCATCATACTAACTTTTTCCTTCTTATACACTTGATACATAACAAAGATGAAGGACTTGAGGGAAGAGTAAAGTGTGTTAAAGCTTTGAACATGAAGGGTATGGAATTAGAATTTGATGGGAATAAAAGTTTGGGATGTTTCTGCAAAATGAAATTATAGAAGGAGAAGAAAAGATAGGAGGGGAGGGGGGATCGTGTCAAAGGATTAAGCCAATATGACCCGCAAAACACCTTTTTTTTATGTCACTTCAAATTATCACTCAACCTTTTTATTAGAGTCGGCCCCTGATTTGCTACTCAAATGCAACACGTGGTCTCCTCTTATATGTATGTAGTGGACCTATTTCTCTTCTCTCTCTCTATATAAACCCTCTTCTCTCTCCCCTTCCTCATTCATACTCACTCACTCACCATTTCTCTTCACCTACAAAAGAAAACGGTCTTTCTCAAACACACATAAAATTATAGAATCTTTGAGTCTTACTTATTTTGTATTCTTTTTCAAAACCAATCAAGTTTCACCATTCATAACGAAGCTAACATAATCACTAGTAATTGGCTTTAGCCTTATGGCTTCATCAGCAGCAGCATCAGTGGCTAGTGGGAGCTGTTGTGTTAAGGTTAAACTCCCTGTTTCAACTCCTCAGTCTTCGTCTTCTTATTCTTCTTGTATTGGTTTTAAAAAGCGCTACATTTCATGTTCTTTGCAAACCCCTTCAATTCTTCATTTGCCTAAGCAACAATCACCAGCTTTTCCACCATCACCTTCTTCTACTCCTTCAACGAAAAACACCGAGAAAACTACTCAATCCCAACAATGGAATCCTTTGCAAAGAGCGGCGGCTATGGCTTTAGATGCGGTGGAGAATGCTTTGGTTTCTCATGAGCGTCAACATCCTTTGCCGAAAACAGCTGACCCTGGTGTACAAATCTCCGGTAACTTTGCTCCGGTCCCTGAACAACCTGTTAAACAAAGGCTTCCCGTTATTGGAACAGTCCCGGATTGCATACAAGGAGTCTATGCTCGAAACGGAGCCAACCCGCTTCATGAACCGGTGGCTGGACACCATTTCTTCGATGGGGATGGGATGGTTCATGCGGTTCAGTTCAAAAATGGCTCAGCTAGCTATGCTTGTAGGTTCACTGAAACCAACCGTTTGGTTCAAGAACGATCTTTTGGACGTCCTGTTTTCCCTAAAGCCATAGGTGAACTCCATGGTCATTCAGGCATAGCTAGACTGTTACTTTTCTATGCTCGAGGTTTATGTGGACTAGTTGATCCAAGCCATGGCACTGGTGTTGCTAACGCGGGACTTGTTTACTTCAACGGCCACCTTCTAGCCATGTCTGAAGATGATTTGCCTTACCATGTTCGTATTACTCCATCTGGTGACTTGAAAACCATTGGCAGATACGATTTTGATGGTCAGTTGAAATCCACAATGATTGCTCACCCCAAAGTTGATCCACAAACTGGTGAATTCTTTGCTCTTAGCTATGATGTTATTCAAAAACCGCATCTCAAGTACTTCAAAATTTCACCCGATGGTAAGAAATCACCCGATGTTGAAATCCCAGTTGATGGTCCAACAATGATGCATGATTTCGCCATCACTGAAAATTTTGTGGTGATACCAGACCAACAAGTTGTTTTCAAATTGGGTGAAATGGTTCATGGTGGTTCACCCGTTGTGTATGATAAGAACAAGGTATCAAGGTTTGGGGTATTGAACAAGAATGCCATTGATGCTTCTGGGATTAAATGGATTGAAGCGCCTGATTGCTTTTGTTTCCATCTTTGGAATGCTTGGGAAGAACCAGAAACTAACGAAGTTGTTGTGATTGGTTCTTGCATGACACCACCAGATTCCATTTTCAATGAATGTGAAGAGAATCTCAAGAGTGTTCTGTCTGAAATTAGATTGAATTTGAAGACCGGGAAATCGACTCGCCGTGCCATTATTTCTGAATCCGAGCAAGTGAACTTGGAAGCAGGGATGGTGAACAAGAATTTATTGGGAAGAAAGACTCGGTTTGCATATTTAGCTCTAGCTGAGCCTTGGCCTAAAGTGTCAGGATTCGCCAAAGTCGATCTCTCGACTGGGGAAGTTAACAAGTATATCCATGGAGATCAAAGGTATGGTGGTGAGCCTTTGTTCTTCCCTCGAAACCCCAATTCGGAGAACGAAGACGACGGCTATATTTTAGCCTTCGTTCACGACGAGAAGACTTGGAAATCGGAACTGCAAATTGTGAACGCCATGGACTTAAAGCTAGAAGCCACGGTTCAACTTCCGTCTCGAGTTCCATACGGTTTCCATGGAACATTCATAAGCTCAAAGGACTTGGAAAAGCAGGCCTAATTTCATCAGCCATTTTGAAAAAAAGGGAGAGGTTATACCAGAGGGATGCTTTGCATGGATTGTCCCCGGAATCTCTTCCTCTGTTTTAAACCCTGTTTTTGTTTAGTCCCTACACTTTTAAAAATCTCCTTTTTTGGTCACTACTGTAAAGTGAAAAAGGTTTTGGGGATACCAGCTTGTAGCTTTTGCTTTAGCTAGTATTGAAGCTCAGCTGGTTTCTGCTTATTATTTCACTTATCTTCATTAAACAGTACATAAATTACAGCGAAAAATGTACTATTTTCCTCTGTTTTATCTCCGTAATGCTGTGTTTCCTTGTGACTACTTGAAAATTTACAGTGTATATATATTGTGTCATTACTTAAATATCCACTTTGAGAAGAAAAGTACCTAGATTATGTATATTTTGCATAGACAACCGACAAAAAGTCAATTTGTTCATAGTTGGTCAGTTTTTGAAAAGAACATTAAGTTCAATTATTAGAACAATGAACAAATGAGAATACAGCACGGTTAAATGTTAAATCATTCAAGTGATTGGGTTAAATTGACAGATTAGAGACCCTTTATATTTCCAATTTTTATATGTCATCAAATTGGACAAGATGTTAACTGATAACCCTTTTGCTAGTTTTTCAAGTTTTAGCTGATTTAATGCCTAAACTCAACTAGTAAGGAATTGAAAAATGAGTGGGAGAGCTTAAAGGATAGCCTTCAACAATTTGCTCAATGTTCCCAACTTGGGAGAGTTGATTGATTTCAAGGCCAACTTTGATAGCCCTTTGATTGAAATAAAGGGTACCCCCTTCAGTCTATTTCATATGTAAAACATCGCATTCAAGAAATATCGATGATATTTTTATTGAAGGAAAAGAAAATCGATCCATTTGTATGCGATGACCGGTTGGGGGGGGGTCGAATTTTCGGGTCATTGCTTGTGGTTTATCTAGAAAATTATTGAGGAAGAGCTTTTAGTAATTGTGCTGAAATGCTTGGAGGGTCCATATACCCAATACAAAGTTATTTCAAAGTCTATGAAATGGGGAGGGGTTGCCATTATTGTTACTGGCCACTATAAGCTATATAAAAAAGGGGGTTATGGGCTAAGTTGCTCTATCTATTGAGTTTTGATGGTATGGTTTTTTTTTAGCATGTAGGCTCAGTATGTCCTTTGCTTTCTATTCTGTTCATTGGAATTGGTTGGTCTTTTAGGTACTTCCATTGCTAACTTAGTGCTGGCTCATAACTCAAAAGTGATGGACTTGTTTTGGTTTTATATCCTAGGAGCAATGCTCAACATGCAATAAGCAATTTTCAAACATATGACTATGATGTTCTGCCCCATATTGCTATTTGCATATACATATACATGTATAAAAATTGTAACAAATATCTTAAGTCTTGCAATGGCATGCTTAAATTTATTAGGAAGAAGGTTTTTGAATGTCAAACCTCTGGAGTATTGTTTGGTTGTTTTAATTGTTTGATGATAATGTTAATACATTGGTGATGACTATTATATGAAAGAAATTAAATCATACATGAAAATTAACTCGCAAACTATAAAGAAATTTATAAAATGACTTAATAAAACATAAACTTTAGCATACATAAGTTAATTGAATTTGATTTAATTTTAAAACAAAATTTAATATTTATTGAGAATAAAATATATTTCAAAATATATTATTTCAGGTCACTTATTAAATTTGTAGACATTTGCTTATAAGTCATAACAATTCAATGGGCTTGTAAGAACCTCGTGAAGAAATGGACTCATGTAGGAGAATTAAGTCTAAAAGTTTAATGTAGTCAAAATCAATGGATTCTCTCTCTTGAGTGTGGCAATACGGTGAAACGATCTTAAGTATTTTCTCTAAGCGATGTTGTTTGTACTCTTATTCTTATAACCAAAAAAACAAAACTTACTGAATGTTGTGGGCGAAACATCCTTAAGTATTTTATTTGAGTGTTGTTCCTACTCTTGTTTTTGTTACAGAAAAGCTTATATTGAATTTTGTAGGCGAAATATCTTTAAGTATTTTCTTTGAGTATTGTATTTTGTTCTTGTTCTTGCAACCAAAAATCTTATATTGAATGTCGTGGATAAAAAAATTTTAAATATTTTCTCTGTATGGTATTGATTCTACTCTTATTAAATGTTGTGGACAAAATATTTTTAAAATCAATCTTAACAAATATATTTATTAGTAGGTGCATGGGAGGAAAGAATTTAAAGACATAAATCCTACATATATTAATAATGGTCAAAGGAAATTCAGAGAGGCTGCTATTTGGGTGCCAAGAAAAACAGCTCCAATTAAATTGGGTCCTGGTTTATTCTTCAAATGAAGCTCATGTGCCCCCCCAACAACTTATTTTATGTGTGAAGTCATTTTCTTTGATTAACAATGCCTTATTGTCAAGGGAAAACATAAAATCTCTTTTTAAATATTAATCAAATTTTAAATTTGATTTTTTTAAATATGTAATTTATAAGGATATTAAAGCTTTTAAAAAATCGAATAAATTGAATAAACAAAATTTTAAGATAAACAATTAAATAAAATGGAAAGAAAATGGATAAATGATGTTAACCATCAATTCAGTGGATGTCAATTGATGGTAAAACAAAGTTGAAATTGACTTCATTGTTTTATTTCAAATAGAATGAGTTTAAAACTGTGTTTTTCATTGAAAATTGACTATTTTTGAAGCTTGAAATATGCATGATTTTGTAAAATGGAGGTCGAAAATTGGAAACATTTAATAGATTGTATGTCACATTTTTAAAAAATTAATTGAATTGAATCATTGATACATGCAAATCCAATTCATCACTTTTCACTACATTTATTATTATCATCTCGAATGTGCTAATATGATTAATTTGGAAGTCTTAAGTGTTTAAAATGGAAAATATCTTAATTGGAATAAAAATAGAAAATACGGTAATTACATGTAAAAGTATTATAGAGGTGATTATATTAAGAGTTAGATTGTATTTTGTCTTTTTCAGTAAAAAAAATTGGACAAAATTAGTCTTGGTGTGTTAGCTCAAAGAGCATATTGGTTCTGTTAAAAATTTTATCCATTTGTATTGTTAAAAGCTAGTATGGTTGACAAAATAACCAAAAATTATACGTGACATATCATGTGTACATCATGTTAACGTATAAGAATATGTTTTCAACAGTAAAAATGGATGAAATTTTTAATAGAATGATCAGTTTGCTCTTTAATTTAATGTAACGGACTAATTTGTCTATTTTCCAAATAGAGGTGACAAAATGCAATTCAACTCCTAATACAAGAGTCTCCATGATACTTTTACCTAACTCTGTTGTATTTGAAAAATATTAAATATATATTAACAAATGTTGAATACAATAGTAACTGATAAAACACATTGCATTTCTAAGGAAATAATTCAAATTTGAATTATAGAAATGACGTTGTTAGAATGAAAAACCACGAATCTTGTAGGTTTGAACATTGGTTCAGAGTAATTGATGACCTCAATGTGAAGGTCGAATATAACTTAATCTTAATAATTGTGTTAATGTTGACTTACGAAAATTAACCATTAGTGAAATGTTCAGAGACTCTAACATGTAATTAATTTTAAACCATTTCACCATATTTAAAAATCTAAAATTTAAAGTTGGAATTTTCTAACATCTGTAATCCCTTGATTACAACATTTTTTGTATAGTGAGGTTACATATTTTATAATTTAAAAAAAAACAAAGTTTATAATGGACCACTAAGGGGATAGAAAGAAAAAGAAAAGGATAAAATTTCAGGTGAAAGGAAAATGATGAATAAGGCAATGAAGAATGCCTTTTCAAGGAGGGTATGTCCTCCTCCTAATAATAATTACATGCTATGAAAGATATTAATAGTCATTAATAATTATTAGATGTAGTAGTAATACATATTATATTTTAAAAATAAAACATATTTTTGAATTTTAAAAATAATATTATTGAAAGAAATAATTATAAATCATAAAAATTGATAAACTGTAAAACTATAAAATGAATATAAAAAATACCTTAATTATACCATATACATATATATTAATGGCCAAAACATTTGAAAGCTATTTCCATTTTTTTCCTCCGTGAATCATCCACAAGCAAAGACAATTTGTTGGTATTGATTATCCAATTAATGTACAAAAATTGGTCCCCTTCCCACCCTCAAAATCAATGTTGACATAAAAAGAAACTTTTGGGTATTTTTCATTCAATATGCAATGTGTCAACTCTTTATTGATCGAACTCGATAAATTTTCTTTCATAGTTAAAATATTAAAATATCTTAAATTATATCATTTTATCTAAGTAAGTTTCTATATATTCTTTTATCCTTCAATCCTTACTTTAATTGAAATATTGATTTACATTTAATAAAAAGAATATATTTGTTTTTTATATAAAGACGCCATGTGGCACTTATCAGCTTTTTTTTTTAAATGTTTGTAAAAAAAAAATGGACTAAAAAATATAACGGAAGCGTACTTTAGGTATTGAATTGAGAAATAAATGTACTTTAGATACCAATTTAGACAAAACAAAAGTTAAATACCAAAGTGAGAAAATGAGTATAGTTTAAGAACCAAATTGTAAATTAAGCATTTTTGGCACCAACACTTGCAAATATAATTGCTTGCATCATGGATTGCCTCACCCACATGGTTGCCAGCATACATAAATATTTTTGAAGTATATCCGAACACAAAAATAAAAACAAAAAACCATATGTGCGTCCATGATTTAATGAATGAAAATGATGTTTTAGTAGTAAAGGATTAAAAACGTGAAGAAGGAATTTACTAGCAAAATTGAACTGAAGTAGACAAGTCAATAATAGTACAAAAAAGATAGAAATGGTGATACAACGAATACCGCAGCCTACCCATTTTGGAAGCAATTAAGCCAAGATGAAAAACTAGAGGCTTAAATGCAAATTTAAATGGTTGATCAGGACAAGGTTCAAAGTTGCCAAAATGGCAACACAAATTGGGACTGTCATGCTTTTATCAAGTGGGTGCCAATTGAGATGTGTGTGATTAGTGACCCCAAATATTTACTCATTAGTTTCTTTTAAAAAATTATCAATATAATTATTTTGTTCGGTGTTAATGGAGTAAAGTGGGTGGATATTGTTGTTAAGTGTTGTTCAGGAGAGGTTGGTCTTGTTCTAGGAGAAGTCTTTAAAGTGTCGTTTGGAGAGTTAGCAGACTCTTCAACAATGGAGGTATTGTGCCGGGGTATCTATGCTCGATTTTATCTTCCAATTCCAAGGAGAGCTCATCTTAGTTCACAGAATTTAAGGAGTGCCTCGCCAACAAGGAAATGTGAGCATTTAGTTTTGGTAGGATTTGAACGTACACCCTTATATGACATTAGTAATTTTGTCTCTCGTACTATAAAGAGAGCCCAATGGGTTTCACAGAGTTTAGGGAGCGATTTGGTTAATAGAGATACGACCAATAAACTCACGAGAAATATGTTAGTATTGTGCATAATATTAATAATGAAGAATATGCCTTTAGGGATTCAAACCAACAACTAAGGCTTATATGGCCTTACCTAGCAACCATGGTACCACTTGTCTGGTGGAAATTTTTTTTTTTACTTCATTGATGGTGGACAAAAAAATATAGTCAATTCTTTTTATAACAAATTTATTTGTTAGTTAAAATTTTAATTGATATAGATTAGTTGTTGTACACAATTGTAACATCATTTGAGATTTAGATCATATTTAGTTTTTTTTTTTTTAAGTTCTAGTTAAAAAAAAGGATAAGATATTAATAAATATGAATGAGATGATTGAGGGAGCAAGATGGTGCTCACTATTTGCTATTCTTAGTCGGATGATTTGGAAGAACAGCAATGATTTTGTGTTCAAGGATGCTCATCATGGCAGCAACAAAGATCAGCTAGCGTCGAGCCTTGCTTGGGCACATAATCTGCAGGTTTCGATTCCAAAACATAATGTCATCGTCCAGTATGATCGTTGCGAGTCTTGGAGACCACCCCAGAATAGTTGGATCAAGCTTAATTCGGAGGCTTCTATGGATTTTGACTCGAAAGGTGCGGCAAGTGGTCGAGTTTTACGAGATTCAAATGCTTGTTGGATTGTTGGCTATGCTAAATGTCTGGGATTTGCTGGTATTTTTCAAGCAGCAGCTAGAGCTCTTCTTGAGGAACTAATCTCGGCCCGAAACAGAGGATTTCGAAAAATTGAGGTCGAATGTGATCGTGCATTACTGATTAGAATGATGTGCAGCAGCCATGCTTCTTCTCACGCGACAAATACAGGATTTATGTAAAGAGACCCGCAATAAAATTTAATTTTAAGAAAAATATATAATATGAAGACCCATATTACCAACGAACCAAATGCATATTTCCCTAAATCTTTAATTTATAGTGCTGCTGCAAATACAAATGATTTGGTGACTGAAAACTATTGAATCTTAAGCAGAAAGCAGAATTATTGATTAATGTCCATTTATGAAGACTCATACTACCAAATCGTTTTTAAGAAAAGAATATACAGTGAAAAGGCAGCAGTAGCCAACATTATCATTACATAACCTTTTAACTCAATGAAACAGAAACATGTTCCCACAGAAAAAAGAGAGTAATTTTATGCCATTAATGCAATGCAGATGCTATATATATATCTCTTGAGCTCCGGGTAAGTTCATCCTGCGATTTGCTTGGCTAAAGTTCCAGGCCCATAATATATAGCGCTCTACAGTCTCGGGGCCGGACGAGGTTGAGGAATGTCCCATTCTGTCACGATGTGGTCACGAGTGATTTCTTTGAGCGAACGACAACCGCTCAACGCCATGGTTAGCTCGAACTCCTCACGCAGCATCGAAAGCACTTTCCTCACGCCAGCTTCTCCTTCAGCAGCCAATGAGAACACCACTGGTCGCCCAATCTGAGATTTAAGCATCATTGTTATAACATTGCACCATTATATAATATCAACTTTTGCAGCTTCATGGTGCAGCCCCTATAGGGCAGGACAGTTATATACTTACAAATATACCAGAGGCTCCCAATGCCAAAGCTTTAAAAACATCGGTTCCACGCCGAACACCACCGTCCAAGAAGACAGGAACCCGACCTTGAGCAGCTTTGACAACCTGAGAGAGTTTCAATAATTTGTGAAACATGAAGTTTTTGGTAATGTGTTCACTATGTCTGAAACCATTGGTTTACCTCTTCCAGGGCCATGATAGTGGCAGGAACATAATCGAGTTGGCGAGCTCCGTGGTTGGAGACGATGATACCAGCTGCTCCAGCCTCTACCGCTATCCTTGCTGTGAGACAAGAATAGATATAGTTCAAAAAATCAGTATATGTTATCGAAACGGACCTGAGAAACAGAGAAGGGTTCAAGTTCTTTCTTACCATCTTCAGCAGTGAGTACACCCTTCACAAGAATTGGCAATGTGGTGATTGTTTGAAGCCATTTCACATCCTATGCATAGCCAATAGAGTTCATTTATTACACGTTTAATCAAAACTATAGCATGTACATTGTAAATTAGCTGATAGAATCCCTGGATCGGCTTGTGCATATACGTACCTTCCAGCTAAGGGAACGATCGATTTGTCCGGCAACATACGAAGCAAGACCCGAGTCATCAGCCTGCATGGCTCCCAATAACAAGTTAAATATCATAGGAAACAAATGCTCATCTCATTAGTATATTTTTTAACACTAATGTCGAAAGGACTACTCACTTTATCCATCTTGCCAAGGTCCAAACCTTCAAAGTTCTTCAATGTCAAAAATGGTGGTAAAGTGAACCTGCAAGGGAATTTTGAAACATAAGACTCTTTGAGTGTAACTAGAATATATTACGAAGAATGCTTAACAGCCTCGACGACACTGCAAGACAATAATACCTGTTCTTGATATCAGCTTCTCTGCGACCGAGTCTCGGAGTATCAACTGTAAGGGCAATTGCCTTGAAACCAGCCCTCTCGGCTCTTCTAACGAGCTGTGCAACTACATTCCTGTCCTTATATACCTTGAGATTCGACATCGAAGATCAGTTGATGAACAAATATAGGAAACCAATGTATGCATTATTGAACTTACATAGAGTTGGAAAAACCGAATGCCGGGTCCTGTCGAAGCAACCTCCTCAACACTAGAAGTTGCCCATGAGGATAATGTCTGAAATGATCAGCAAGCAAGTTAAAAATGAATTGGAATACTGTCATCGGTTATGGATCGGTTTTAGCATAAAAACATTCGACGATTGGGGTTAAATAAATTGGGAATGAGAAACCAAACCATGATAGTTCCAGCAGCAGATGCAGCCCTAGCTGTTGCATACTCCCCTGTCACACAAATTGAAAGGGATCTCACTCAAATTGGCATCCATGAAACAAGAACTAAATAACAAAATGAAACCAATTCCATACCTTCAGGATGAGCCATTTTTTGCATGGCAGTTGGGGCAATCATGATAGGCATTGATATCTTGAAACCCAACACAGTTGTGGTCATGTCTATCTTGCTTACATCGATGAGAATACGAGGACGAAACCTTAAGAACAAAGAATGTCAACAAATTGAGACATAAACATTTAGCAATAAAGGAACAATCTGGTCTTGTTTAGGAAAAAAAAAGCTCACAGTATCTTAGTGAAAGCAAATCTATTCTCATGCAATGTCCATTGGTCCTCAGCACCAGATGCATAGTAGTCATACACCATCTTTGGCAACTTTTGCTTTGCAATTTCTTGATACTCGCTCACATTTGTTATCTCCATCTTTGCGGTGAAATGTTAAAAGAGTCTTCTGTCTGAAAAAACATATGATACCAGTAAGGATTAGGGACCAAAACAATGTAACCAGACTGAATGGTATAAACAATATTGCAATCAAATGTCGGGCTTCAAGACCTAAACTATGAGCGTCCTTTTTTGCACTCATTATCTACCTAACTTTACATGTTCTTTTAATAATTTTAAAATATTGTTAAAATTAATACTAAACTAAACCATGTTATATCAAAGTTCCAAATACACGCATAAAACTATAGAGATGAGAAGAAACTAATTAAACTTATGTTACATAGACATAGACATAGACATAGACATTGTTCATTGTGTATATAAATATTTTAAATTTTTCTATGTATTTAGAATTTCTTTTAATATATTTAAAAGTTCCTTTAAATTATCAAAATAGAAACTCTTTTGATTCAGATTAGCATAAATTTTACTAAAATTTACCCGATTAGATATGTAAGATACAAAACCTATTAAAAAAATGAAGCTCTAACCTTTGAAATTAAGAAATTGATTTTGTGAGCAATTTGCTACCATTTTCAGTACTTTTTACAATTCTTAGTGACTTTTAACTCCATGTTTAACATGAAAATTAACTCCAACTTTTATTTTTCTTTAAGCATCTTCATTCAATATTTACATTTCATATGTATTCAAATATGAATTTATTATAGGATACAGATATTTAACCCAAAATATTCAATAGAAAACATAAATACAAACTATATAATAATTTACTGAGCCAATTTCCTTTATTCTAAAATACTCATATTCAATATATATTGAATATGAATATAGAAAAAATCATCCCAACATATGAAAAGAACTTGGGATAAAGTTTATATGTCAAACACACCAATAACAGAGACTTAAACTTGAATTTAGCTAACATAGCAAAACATAAACATGGGGAAATGTAGTGTAAAATTGAATAATGCAGCAGAATCATAGAAAGTGTATATATTTTAGTCTACTGTCTAAACCAGCATGGCCAAAAGACAATGAAATAAGGTAGAGAAAAGGCATACCCTTAGGTTCCAAGACTATGGAGCACAGTGCATGAAGGGAATTAAACCAGTTATGGAAATACTCTACTTATTAATAAGGGACTGATTGGCAATGAAAAATATTTTAAAAAAATGGGATCCATATTAAAACATGTAAGAATATATATTTATATGATATTATATGGAAATTACAAGTTTAAGTGGATGAGCATTTGGAGGTGAGAAATTGAGACCAAATCCTATTTTGGGGTATTGGGGAACTCTCATCCACTTATCCTTTGTGTGTTTCACAGTGGTTCTTTTCCTATATTATCATTTCTCATCCCAAAATAAATAAATAAATAAATAAACAATGGATAAGGGAAAATTACAACAATGAATAAGGTATATAATATATTTGAAAAATTCGTGACATGTGAAAGTGACAACACTGGTTCTGCCTCTCCCCACCTCACTCTCTCTATGGATATGAGATATGAATGCTACATTTTTGGTAAATAAAATTAAGTTGATGTCTCTTAAAAAATTAAAAGTAATTAATTTAGGTTAATTTTGAAATTAAATAAATAAAGATAATTAATAACGGTATTAATGATTTTTGTCAAAATTATCTTATGTGGTAATAAAAGAAAAAAATTGAATTTTATACAAGAAACACATATATCAAAACATTTTTCTTATTTTTTTTTAGAGCGATCAATTTATTCAATTTTTAAATTAAGAGGGACTTAAGAGGTATATAAACTTACTTATGATTTAAATTAGACTTGAATATCTGAACTACTTTGAGGGATCAAAAACTATTTTATGGTTTTAGGGTTTAAGGTTTAAGGTTTTAGCGCTTAAAAACCATAATCTTGACCCTAAACCTCAAACTCAAACTTCGAACTTTAAACTCTTAACCTTAAACTTGAATTTTAGGGTTTAACGTTCAAGTTAAGGGTCTAGATTTGGGGTTTATTTTTTGAACAAATTGGTTTAATGATAATATTCGTTAATTACATTAATACCTTTTGTATATTGTCCTCAATGGTTTTGCACAAAGCAAAATGAAAGTAAATATTGGCTCAACGGTTATCTAACGTTTAACTAATACTAAGCGGTATTACATGGTCGGATTGTAATACAAAAAGATATCTTATATCAATAAATGAACCTAAACATGTCATTAATCTAATCAAAAATGAGCAAATTGATTAAAAGACTAATATGTCATCTATCTGCAAAAAACCAATCTTCAATTCTTCAACTTCAACTCAACTGGTTTTTATGTTTTGAGTTTTAATTCATCCTAATAATCTCACAACAACAGAGTTAAATATTTTTATTCTAAAGTATGCCAACTTGAAAATAGGCAAATAAGACAATGAAATAGTTCTGGAAAGTTGTGGCAACTATTTCAATAAAAAAACAATTACAAAATTAATCTTACCTTCAAATGTATTAACATTTTGCGTTTAATGAAAAATTTCTTTTATAGAAAAATAAAATGCTGTCTCAATGTGTATATTTAACCTAATCATGCCATGCATATATAGAATTTAATAAGACACTTCTTTCCACTAAAATAGTCAAGTAAAAAGGTTTTAATTATACTTGTAATGAGTGAGATGTCTCTAGTATCAAAGTTCTTCTATGACCCAATCTTCTATATAAGGGGAACTTGAATTATATTAAAAGTGTTCAATTCGATTTTTTTTTTTTTTTTTTGTTAATTTTTGCTAGTTTGACTTCAAAGATGCGTCGCTAATAAACCACACAAGTCATCAAAATAAGAATATACTAATTTAGTTAAAATATATCAATCAACTATCAATTATTTCTTAAGTTGCAAATTAATTATAGTTGGAAGGTAAATTTTGCATTAACATAATTTATATTTAAATTTATATAATAAATATTTTTCTTAATTTCTTACACATCATTGTATCCAAAAAAAATATTATATTTAAATTTAAATGATAAATGTCAATTAAATCTTAACTCGATTATCATGGACATTGTTGTCAATGCAGGAGGAGGAGGGTTCGAGTGCACAAAAGTGCATTATTTTCCTATTTATGAGTTGAGGAGGGGTTGTGGGTAGTTATAGGCTATCAGATATGATCAGAATCTATAATGAGATTGTTCAAAAAAATAAAAACAAAATTAAATGATAAATGAATCATTATCATTATTCAATTGCAATTCAAATAGATTTGTCCAAGAATTCTATTATTATCCAAATTTAAATATGTTCTTGAAATATAATAAAATTTAAATAAAAGTGCAAGGCCCAAAAATAGATTTAGACAAGTTTAAGGCTAACCTCGTGGAATCTTCTTCTGGTCCTAAACTTAACAAGTTTAAGAATGCTAGTAGTCCAAAGAAGAAAACCAAGCCTCAATATAAGAAGCTTGCAAAATTCAACAAACCGGGAAAGATTCAAAAGTCCAACAACCCGATGAGTTGCTATGTATGCAGCAAGCCAGGACACAGAGCATACCAATGCTTTCGACACTCTGACCGCTCGAAGTCACAACCAGAATGAGAACAAACCATTAGCGAACCTGATTGAAGATTTAGACGAGGTGGTCACTATTGTGGTCTCCGAGGTCAACTAGTGGAAAATAACACTGAGTGGATAATAGACACGGACGCTTCTAAACATTTCTGCTCCAATAGAGAGATGTTCATCAAATTTAAGAATGTAGCTGAAGGTGAACAAATCTAAATGGGTAACTCTAGTAGTTCAGAAGTACTCGGTAAAGGAAAGATTTTACGTAAGCTTACTTTTGGCAAAACACTTGCTTTAAATAACGTTTTGTATGTTCCTGCTTTACGTAGAAACTTGATTAGTGGTGGACTTCTAAATAAGGCCAACATTAAACTAGTCTTTGAATCCTACAAACTTGTACTTTTCCATAATGGAAACTATGTGAGAAAAGGTTACCCGAGTGAAGGGTTGTTTGTGATCGAGACTGTGTCTAATGCTATTAATAAAACTTCTAATTCTGCTTACATTCTTGATTCTCTCGATATGTGGCATGCTAGATTAGGACACGTGAACTTTCACTCCCTTAAAATGCTTAATGAGATGAAACTGTTTCCTAATCTAGATAACAACTTTAATAAATTTGAAATCTATGTTGAATCAAAGCATAGTAGACCTCACTTCAACCATGTTGCTGATAGGAAGACTGTACTTTTAGAGTTAATTCGTACAGATCTAACAAATTTTAGAAACATAGAGACTAAAGAAGAAAAACACTTTTATATTACCTTTGTAGATGATTACTCTAGATACACAAAGGTTTATCTCCTAAGGTCAAAAGGTGAAGCTGATAAAACATTCCTTATTTATAAAGCAGAAGTAGCAGACCAACTTAATAGGAGAATAAAATGGGATAGATCCGATAAAGGCGGTGAATATGGCACTAATTTTCTAAATGAAGTATGTGAGAAACACGACATAATACATGAGTCCACTACCCCTTATGTTCCACAACAAAACGACATAGCTGAAAGAAAGAATAGAACTTTAAAAGAAATGATGAATGTCTTACTTCTAAGTTCTTGCTTGTCTGACAATATGTGGATGGAGGTCGTATTTTCTACAAGTCACATTCTTAACAGAGGGCCTCATAAAAAATTAAATTGCACCCCATATGAATTATGGAAAGATTATGCCCCTAATATGCAATACTTTTGATGTAGCTTTTATTGGTTATGTTTTAAACAATGCGACATATAAATTTATGTCCTTGCATGATCATTCTATTTGTGAATCTAGAGATGTTATTTTCTTCGAAAACATCTTCCTTTTAAAGAAATATGTTATAATGCATGACATACAGTTAGATGATCATGATTCTTCCTCTTCTACTAAACACGCTAGGGATTCTCAATATGATGATGAACCTAGGAAGAGTAAAAGAAAAAAAAATATAACTAGTCCTAACTTCCTTACTTCTTTTATAATTGAAATTGTTGAATTAGACTTAATAAGTGATTCCATTGCTCATACTTTCCTAATAGATAGGATCCAAAAACATATGATGAAGCTGTAAAATCAATTGATGCTAGGTTTTGGAGAGATGGTATTAACGATGAGCTAGAATTTCATTATTTCTAATCATACTTGGGAGTTAGTGGACTTACCTAAAGATTGTAAACCTATTAGTAATAAATGGGTTTTTAGAAAGAAACTTAGACCAGATGGATCAATCCAAACGTATAAGGCAAGACTAGTTGTAAAGGGATTTACTCAAAAATTTGGAGTTGATTTTTTCGATACATACTCTCCCATTACTAAGATCTCAACCATTCGTGTTTTGTTTGATTTAGCTTCCATTCACAACTTACTTGTGCATCAGATGAATGTGAAGACTACTTTCTTAAATGGTGATTTAGATTATGAGATTTATCTGATAATGATGAGGTCAGCTCTAATAGCTGCTATGTGTTTTACTTTAGGTTGAGCAATTATTTCTTGGAAGTCTGCTAAACAGACATGTGTTGCTCACTCCACTATGAAATAATAGTTTATAGCTCTTGATTTAGCCGGGCAAGACATCGAGTGGCTCAGTAATCTACTTGCAGAATTTACTTTATGGGGGAAACCTACACCACTTGTGTCCTTATTATGGGATTCACATGCCGCCATTTGTGTTGCTTAAAATTAGGCTTATAGTGGCAAGAAAATGCATATACAAATAAGACAAGAATTGTGAGACACTTAATAAAGAATGGAGTACGTAATATCTAAGAGGAACCGAGCTGATCCACTAACCAAAGGGTTATTGATAATATATTAATTTGCATGTTATTTTGTGTTTAATTCGGTTTATTTCTGAATTGATCCCTGTTAAATTAGTACTTTTATGTTTTAACCTTGTCAGGGACGCAATTGGAACGCTAAGAGACAAAAACAATCAGAAAAGGACCAAATTGAAACAAAATTAGTAAAATAAGGCCAAATTAAAAGTGTGGAGAAAGCCAATGACTCATCAGAATTTTTGGCTTTGTAAAAATCCAAAAATAGAAAATTTCTTATTTTATTTATTTCATTTTTGATTTTATTTTGATTTTATTTTAAATTAGTTAAGGCCAAAAATAGTAAATTTTATGTATATAAATAGGGCCTTAGTGTTCTTTGAAAATCATCCTTTAATTTTACATTCCTACTCCAATTTGGAATTGAATAGAATTAAATTGTTTCTTTCTTTTCTTTCAATTTGGGCGTGGATATTTTGTTGCTCCATTTACATTTCTTTGTTCTTTTAAAATTGGCCAAATTGCTTTCCAAGTACTTTTTTTCCCAACTCCCACCATCTTTCATACAAATCCAATCACCTTCCACAACCTACAAGCATGAGTAAACACATGCTACACTAAATTCCATCTTAGCTTTAGGCCAGTGTTCTTTTGGTCGGGAATCGTGAGATAAGTATTCGTGCTAAAAATCCTTCCAATAGGTATTCATATTTTTCTTAAGTATCGGGATTGACAACTCATCCCTTAAGGTTTACTCGATTTCAAGTCAAAAAGTGCACGTTGGGTTGAAGTCATGTTTGCTGACAATTGGAGAAACGAGTTGGCCGTGCTGTATTCGGATCTCCGAGAACAAATCGAGGAGGAAGTGGTCGGGGCTTAAACAACCCAAGCGGTTGAGGCCGTTAATTCGAGTTGGATTCTTCAGAGTACAAGGCTGCCAGGATCTTGAATCGGGAACACGTGTATCTCGGTTAGATAATCGGTAAGGGTTGGTTTGCAGGCCATACCGGGACCAGCTACAAGAGAAAGAATTGGTGGTTAGGACGTTCTTAACTGCTATAACCAGCTTATCATTTGGAAGAGAAGATTAATTTTTCGAGGATCGATTCTTAACATGGAATTTCCTGAGTCCAAGGCTAAGGCTTATTATTTTTGTTTGCAAATTTCTAAATTTATTTCCAATTTACATTTATTTTCAATATTCATCAATTGTTTATTTAAGCTGATTAGATTATTTAATTTCTTAAACATTCTCAAACCCTCTCGATTTACTTGTTTATTTTTGTTGCAGGAATGTTTGAAGTCGTGGGCACGACTCTTGCCACGACCCTTGACACGACGAATATTCTGTTCATAAGTGAACGCATAGAAGTTGATTACGACATCCAATCACTGTGGACTCGACCTTACTACCACTCTTTACTACTATTTAGAGTTATTTGTAGGAATTATTTTTAGTGGTTTTGACGCCCATCAGTTATGTAGGAAAATGGTTCTTGATTCATCGAGGGGAATGAGTCTTAAGCCCATTGGTTGAAGAATTCATGGTGGATACCTAATTTAGCCTTCTAAGTTCAATGTGGTCAAACGAAACCATGGAAAGACTCATATAGTACATATTTACCTATCCCTATGGCGCATAATATACATGCATAAGGATGAGTTCATTGCTCTTAATGAGTTCATAGCTCAGAGTTTAGGTGATCCTACTAAGACGGACTTGATAATTTCACCAAATTTATAAGATAAACTACTAGATGCTCTTAATGAGTTCATAGCCCAAGGTTTGGGTGATCCTATTGAGACGGATTTGATGAACCTACCGAATTTATAGGATAAGCCACTAAATATTCTTTATGAATTCGCATCCCAAGCTATAGGTGGTTCTATTGAGATAGGCTTGTTGAATTCACCGAATTTTTAAACTAAGAGGTTGAGCTTATTAAATGCTTTTAATGATTTCATAGCCCTGGTTCGGGTGGTCTATACTAAGATAGGCTTGATGAAATCACCTACATAAGTGTGAAGGATTTGTCACCTTTTATGAAAGATGTTGGGTCATTTTCTAGAGCACTTACCAGCATCCTAAGGTATATTAGCTAAATTGTTGATCTATCGCAGAACTCAATTGGATCTGAGATTAGTCGTTTGTTATGAGTTTACTCTTATTTTAACGAGTTCTAAATTCGTTCACTTGTTAAGAGAATAATTACTCATTTCACTATGTATTAGTGCCAATTTAACAAATATAAGTACTAAAGCAGCTAATTTCGCTATTACTTTTTTTTTCTCGTCTTTTCAAAAATCTTTATTTCTTTGCATTAATGGGAGAATGTGGGTGATGCAAAAAATCTCACATTGATAAAATATTGGCGTTCACAAAGGTTTAAATATAATCTTTTGAGTTTACTCTCATTGAATAATAAAAGACTAAGCCCATTCATGCACGCCGCTGCCGCCGCCATCACCCACCCAGTTCATGTTCCTATCATCGACACGTACGTGCGTGTTTCTTTTTGGGTACGGTTTGCATGAATTTATTAGAAAAATATTTTTTTATCTATCACATTTTCTAAAGTTTGATTGTTTCATAAAATTAATAAATAATAAATTTCAAATTGAATGTGCGAGTATGGAGGAATTGAAGTGAGTGGTGTACAAGTCCATTTTTGCCCGGCCTATTTTACAACAAACCCAAACCCATAACCCAATTACAAAACCCGAAGCCCAACAACGTAGCCCAAATTCAAAATCTTTTGCAGAAAATTTTAGGGTTTTTGAAACCCTAGCGCCGCAGCACCTCGAGCGTCGTGCCCTCACCTCGTCTCGAAGCACCTCGTCCCGAGGCCTCCTAATGCGCCCTCTGCTCCATCTTTCTCCAAAGAAGAAAGGTCACTGCAATGACGCCCGTAGCCACCTGCAAATAGAGAAACAGAAGCAGATGACAGAAGAAACAGTAATGGAAAAGCAAAGAAACATATAATATTTATTTTTTTCTTTCTTTTCTTTCGGCTATAAAGCCTGATGAAAAACAATGTAAAGGGGGGGTTCTCTTTCTTTCTTTCTCTCTTTTTGTACACACCCACGAATCATCAACAATCAAAATTTTAAGGTTGATATCGTTTTTTTTTTTTTGCTCTTATTATTTTTATTACTGCTTTCATTTATTTTTTTTAGTTTTGATTCTGTCATTTTAAGACCTTTTTACAAACAATAACAAAAATGAAGAAAAGAAACTTACCGGAGTCCCCACACTCGCGGCGTCGGAGCACTTTACCTCCGTCTTCGGAGTTCGGCTTGAAAAGGGGGGTTTTTCTTTTTTTTTTCTTTCGGCTTTTTGGAACCCAAAGGGCTGGCCTTCAAATGGGTCTCGAAATAGGGGGATAAAATCCCATCCCCACCGTTCTACTTCGCCGGCCACCAGATGGGGTGGTGGTAGGACGGGCGATAGAAAGGGAGGCCAAACGTCGAAAGAGAAAGGGAGAGGGAGAGGCTGCAACATTTTTTTCTTCTTTTTTTTTAAGGAAGGCTGAAATGAAAAGAAATAGAAAATTCGAGTTTAAATACCCCATGAAACGACACCGTTTTAGTGGGTTCACCCAAGCGCCAAAACGACGTCGTTTTGGGGGAACCCGTGTGACCCAACCCTCTCAGGATACAGGATCCGCGTGTTTCCATTTTATGGGATATTTGCGTGACAGATCCCTCCCCATTGCAGCCCCATTCAATCGGGCCCATTTTGTTATTTTTCCTTTTTACAAATTTCACCATTAATTTTGTTGGGTTTTAAATTGGATCCTTGACCCATAGACGCGTATAAGGGTTGGGAATATTTTCCCAATCAGTCCCTCTTACTTCAAGCGTGTTCTATCTCGATCCCTAGTAACCCCTTTTTATTTATTTACAATTTTATCCCCGAATTTTGTTCTGATTTCAACACAATCCTCTAGTTAATTTATTTAATTATTTACTTATTAATTTGTCTAATTATTTCCCCTTTTAATTGATATTAGATATTATTTATTTCTAGATACTATTTATTTTAAATTTCTCTTTACATATTGTTTATCTTCATTAATTATTATTATTATTATTATTATTATTATTATTATTATTATTATTTTATTCCTTACTATTATTACTATTGCTACACTATATATATATATATATATATATATATTATTTTATTAAATGTTTATTAGCCACTAATATTATTACTATCGTCATTATTTAACGTATTTATTTTATACTTATTACTATTTTCATCATTATTATTACTATTATTATTATTATTATTATTATTTATTCCTATTACTATCCTTATTATTTTTATTTGTAATATTATTATTTATGTATCATTATTGTTTTAATGTTATTATATTATATTCAAAATCATTTTAAATATTATTCTTAACATTATTTCTACCATTTTATTATATTTATTTTTGTTATTATTATTGTACTCAGTATTATTATTTACTTTATTTCTAATTTCATTATTACATTATATTATATGCATTATTATTATATTACTTATTTCGTATTGTTATTACTATTATTATTTTATTACTATAGTTTTATTATTTTATTTTACCGCTAATATTATATACATGTATTGTTCATATTAGTATAGTATTATTATTGTTTTATATTATTATTACATGTCCTTATTTATTTACTCGAAATTTATGCAATATATATATATCTTATCTTGCTCATTTTATTTATGAATTTCATATCATTACTATTAACGTATTTATCCTGTCACGCATGTAGCATTGTATTACTACTTGTCTCATTAACCTTTATTCAATACATCAGGTTTTTAAAATGATTGATATTCGGTATTTAGCAGTTCGAGAAATCGTGCTCAATCGTGCTGGGTTTCGATTCCCCGTTCATCTAAATGACTAAATATCCTTCTAAAATTTTGACCGTGTTTTTTAAATAAGGCAATATTTCGTGTTTAGACATTCGAGAAATCGTGCCCAATCGTCTTTGGGTTTCGTATTTTGGTTTGGCCAAATAGTGGAATATCCTTTTAAAATCGCCACGTATGAATTTTAAAAATCATGAAATGATCTTGGTATCGAGGGTTGAAACATCGTGTCCTATCGTGCTGGATGTGATATTTCATCTTTTTGGAACAAGAGAAGTTCGATATCCAATTCTAATTATCCAAACATTTCTTAAAGGATTCGTATTTTAAATTCTTTTCAAATTTTTGACATTAAGACATTAATTAATCAATTTGGTACCAATTTTGGGCATGATGAGGGTGTTAATCCTTCCTCGCACGTAACCGACTCCCGAACCCGATTTCTCAAAATTTCGTAGACCAAAAACACTATTTTAGTAAACCAAAACGTTTTATTAAAACAAAGGTGATCCGATCACACCAAATAAAGATCGGTGGTGACTCCCATTTTTATTTTCGTTTTCAAAACCAAAGTCGATTCCCATTTTCAAAAAAATGGTTTCGACAGCTTGGTGACTCCACTAGGGACTAAAAGAGAGTCAAGCCGTGAATTGATTAACTTTTTTCTTTTTGTCGAAAATTGAAAATTCGGTTTTAACATACAATCCTTTCATTGCATTTCATCTATTTTTTTTGTCATGGTTTGTCATCGCTTTATTCATGTTTTAGTATTTCAAGTTTTTGTATATCTCTACACATTGCATTGCATGACTGTATAGTCACACCCTTTTAAGCGGAAGTGAGAAACTACTCTTTCGTGAGGTTTTTACCTCCGTGCAGGATAGTGGACCGCTTTCGGGATACATCCGTACCTATGTCTTCGTGAGATTTTTATCTCCATGTAGCCATAGGGAAATGTATTCCCCTGAATTGAACTCAGTCCATATGAACCTATAATGGGTGAGGATCGAGGAATCTGCTAGTTCAAGTACCTCTTTTCAGAACCAAACCACATATAGCAAGCCCTAAGAGCTTACCTTAGGTAGAGCCACGCCAGACCCTAGTGGTTACCCGTGTAGGTGCTTTATTTCTTGCTTGTTTTGAGTTGTGTGTGAAATACTGACTTGTTTTATTTTATTTTGATTTAATGGCATTTTCATTACACTTAGTTCACTTCCACCCATCATATTGCATAATCGTCTGATTTTTACCCTCTTAAGTGGGAGTAAGAAACTACGCCTTCGTGAGGTTTTCACCTCCGCATGGGCTAATGGATTGCTTCCGGGATACATCCGTACCTATGTGCTTCGTGATATTTTTATCTCCGCATGGCCATAGGGAAATGTATTCCCCTGAACTGAACTCGGTCTGTATGAGCCTATAATGGGTGAGGATTGAGGAATCTGCTGGTTCAGGTACCCTTCTTTAGAACCGAACCCCCATATAGTGAGCCTTAAGAACCCACTCTAGGAAGAGCTACTCGAACCCCTAGTAGTCACTCGAATAGGTACTCTATTTTGTTTATTTCTCCTGTGCTAACATGTTTTGTTATTTTTATAATTACATTGTATTGCATCACACCGCATCATCTTAGAAAGGAGGTGTTGATTCATATTCGATTGCTAAATAGAAGAGTTTGTCATAAGGAAATGGGTTACTTGATAAAGTGGATTATAATACGGTCGTTTGAATATAGTCTAAGTACACAATGAAAGAAGACTGATAGTCCACGAAGAAAAACAAGACTTTGCTTCTTTGATTGAGGATTCAAGTCGACAAACATTATTCGAGAGTCGTCATGTCTCGATTTTATTAAAAGAGCTAACAAGCATCGCGGGGATGAGTGAGCAATGGGTCGCAGTCCAGATTAATCAAAAAGGAGGTAGTAAAAGCATCCATTAGAAAATTCGCAAGATTTGATCTTAGCACACTCAGACATGAAGAAAAGGGTCAACGTCTTCGCTTTGAACATTTACAGGCTGGATGTTTTCCCTAAAGCACTAGAGTACGTGGATAAGGCAGTTTTAGACCTGTTCAATGCATGAAGGAAGATTCATTTGGATGTACGAAACTCTTGTTAACGTGGTTCCATAACAACTTTTGGGGAGTGAAAAGGGTTTCTTATCAAGTATTTTCTAGAACTACTCTCAATTGGAAAAAATTAGTCGCTCAAATACAAGAGGTGCGAATCATCGGTAAATCATAGCAGTTCAAGCTGACGTGCTAATTTTGAGGTGGATTAGAATCAGATTAGGGTTAGGAGTTAACCTGGCTTTTATAGAAAGTTAAGGCTTCGAGCATTAGGGTATGGCCGTATATGTAATCTGTTTTATGTAAAGAAATTTATTTTCTAGAAAAGTTCTTCTAATGAAATTGAATTCATAATCAACGCCCCTCTTTCTTTTTACATTCATTCCATGCATTTGCATTGCATTTCATGCATTTGCATTACATCAAATCACATGCATTAAAATTAGTAGAAAGACCTTAATTACGTGAAATTATTTTAGTTAACCTAGAAGACATGGAACAAAGGTTGGAGAGATTAGAGCAAAGGCAAATACAGATGCAGGAGCAATTGACCGAAATCCTACAAGACATGCGAGAACAAATGAATGTGATGAGCCAATTAACCCAGTTACTAGCTGGAAGGCTTAAAAAAGGGGGTGACCCAGTAGTCAACAGTGTGGATAATGATGAAGACATCGTTTATTCTCTAATAAGTGTCTCAGCCCAACTAGACGTGCCTCCGCAAGGGGCATCTGCCATTATCAAACCCTAATGTTAGATTAATACCTCGGCGCTGTTTAACTTCCCGATGGGCTCCAGTTTTAATCCGGAGGATGATAGAGCCAAATCAGTTGTATTGATAGAAACAGAAAACAAAAAAGACTGGACTGTTAAAATCCCAAAGAAAAAGGAAAATAAAGTGAATGGTACGAGAAGGTATAACAAGGGCTATTTAGAGTCGATTACAGTGAGCCAGCCAAGAACTGTAACTACCAGCCGCCAGGTCTCCCCAAAACAAGAACCCACTCTAAAATTGAACTCAGAAAAACCCCAGTTCTCACCCATCCCAATCACGTATAGGGAGTTATACCAAATTTTGTTTGAAGAGCATGTTGTATCCCCTTTTTACGTGGAACCAATACAGCCTCCATACCGTAAATAGTATGATGTGAATGCCCAATGCGAATACCATGCAGGAATCATAGGGCATTCGATCGAGAACTGCGCCGCTTTCAAAAAGATAATCGAAAGACTCATCAAGATAGATATTGTAAGATTCGATAATCCCTCTTGTGCAGAAGATTTGCTACCCAACCTTTTGTTAAAGGGGTAAATATTGTGAGAGCCACGAGGGATAACGCCATGAGATTAGGGGCACATCAAGTTCAGGGCTCTAGTGCAAGACCTGATATTGGGAATTTAAGCATTAACAATGTATCCAAGGAGGGAACCGGGGAATAGAATTTTTCAGGCGTTTGCCCTTACATACTTGGGTGTGTTTTTGAACAATGGGACTGTGGAAAAGATCCCTGTATTTTTAGAACTAATTCGGAGTAATGTCCAAAACACGCTTATGCTCTAAGCCTAGGAGCAATAAGAATCTTTTTGTGAAATAGGCTTGTGTTCAAAATCTATATTTTCAATGAAAATGCATTTTTGTGTCTCACTTTGAGCAAATATTCGTTTATTCCTTATTTCATTCATGTTCATACCACATAAATAATTATTCTTAGATTTATTTGTTCTTTGAATATTCCTTCATACCTGAAATAGGTCCCTAGATATCAACGACATGAGCGACGCTACTATCGACTCAGAATCTACTTTTGAGCAAGATATGTGTCTAGAGGGATCTCAAGATTTTGAAGACGTTAGAAACTGTAACTTATCTCTTGATTTGTTAAGGATGGTAGAATAAGATGAAGCAGATCATACCTTACAAAGAATCGTTGGAAATTTTGAGCCTAGAAGAAGAGAAATAGGTGAAAATCAGAGCATGCATCTCCACAAAGACAAAGTGAGACGTCATTGAATCATTCCAAGAGTTCAAAGATATTTTCGCATAATCGTATCAGGATATGCCCTGGCTGCCGAGACATGTGGATGCTATTAAGGTTAAGGAAACCTTAGAAGAGGAATACATTTATGATAGCCAAGCTAATCATGAGATTCAGATTCTGCTGGTTCACCATAGAAGGGGATTGCATCAGTCATACCAAGAAATGTCATAAGTGCCAAATTTATGAAGAAAAGATCCATATACCTCCTTCATTTCTTTGTGGGGCATTGAGTTTATTGGGATGATCTCGTCGGAAGCTTTTAGTAAACATTAATTCGCCAAGAGGGTGGAAGTAGCTTCATAGGCCAATATTACAAAGTCAATAGTCATTAGAACAAAAAAAAAGAAAGAAAGAATGCCAACAATAAAAAATATGTCAAAAAAGATCACATTTAACCGCGCAATGTCAAAAGTTTGCGAGTCTGTTCAAAGATCAGGTGCCACGTCACAGTGTAGCAAAAAAAAGAGGCAACAAAATAATGATCATTAGGAAGATGACCTAGATTGACATAAAAAAGTTACATTTACCCTCTATGCTTATCAAACATTGGCCAAGAACTTCGTCGATGCAATACATTGATTTATGGAATGAAAGTATTTTGCCTATTGAAGTCGACATTCTTTTTCGAATCTTGTCAAAACTAAAGTTGAAAAAGGTAGAATGGATTTAATCCCGATGTGATTAGTTGAATTTGAAGAAAAATGTTAAAAGCTATCTGTCACGGTCAGATAATGAGAGCTTCCAACAAAAAGGTTAACCCTAGAAAATTTCATTATAAGGCTTTGAAGAAGATTTTTCCATATAAACGGGACTATAGAAGATAGTAGATGCCAAACTGGAAAGACCCTATGCAGTAAAGAAGGCTTGTTCTAGGGAAGCATGGACATTAACCGAGACGGATGCCAAAGACTTGCCTAATCTAGAGAATTCAGATTCGATCAAGAAGGATTTTACTTGAAAAGGAAAGGGTCAATGTTAAAACCCGTAAAGGGCGCCTTGAGTCTAAATTCAAAAAAAAAGAAGAAAAGAAAAGAAAAAAAGAAAGAAAAATGAGAAGCCAAGACGAAAACCCGCAAAGGGCGCTTTGAGACCAAAGGGGATTTGAGTTGAAACCCAAAAAGGGCGGCTCAAATTTTGATTAAAATGGGGCATTCAGCAGTCTCACTATGCCTGAATTAACAAATGAAGAAGTATGCTACATCTTGGGCATCGACAAAGTACTCCAGATCCTTTAAACACATATTGAGTTTAAAATGGTCCTCAAGAAACAGAGAAGTTCATACTGCGATATCTGGGGCACCTAGTTTTCATCTTACCCAGATTGAATTCGCTATATTTGATTACTTTATTCTTTTCAAGATACGCTCCCAGTAAATTTCATTTATTATATTGATTAATTCATTCTCATTTTGTGATTTTTTAAAATTTTATATCTTGATTAATTTATTCATTTCGAGCTTTGCTCTCAATAAATTTCCATTTTGTCCATCATTATGTTCTTTTTAAAGCATTTTGCATTGAAATAACGATTAATGGACTAGTAACACTTTCATAAAAGGAGTTTCGCATATTACTTTAGAAATTTCTAAATAATATAAGAACTTGAAATAGGACTATTGTTTAAAACTCACCAAGTTTAAGGAAGAGTCTAAGCTGAGGCTATCTCTTTGGATTTTTGTCAAAAATGGTGGTTGAACAAATGGCAGGATATTGCGTTAGTAATACAATCTTGACGAAAAATAGGCAATGTTAACCCATGTGCAAAAGGAAAATCATTCTCGAAAAAATGATATTCTGCATCCATGCAAATATCATGCATACACATTTGGTTAGGACACTTGGGGAGCGATCAGCTGATTGAATAGGTTACAGTCCTTTACCCCTGAGTCGCGATGGTATGATTGGAAAATGATACAAGTCCTGTACTCTTGAATAGCAATGAGATGGATGAAAAAAATCCTACATTTTGGAGTCGTAGTGGGATGATTGGAGAAGATTCAGATCCTATAACCCTAAGTCACAATGAGATGGACCTTGAAGTTACATTGGGGCAAGTCATTTGAGCAAAATATGATTGTTTTTTGAGTTTTTTGGCAAATATACCAGCCGAGCGAGATAGCAGCGTAATACGTCAGTAATAAGAATTTGATAGACGACGAACAATGACAACCCTAAGCATCAAAAAGGGATCATTTCATTTTGCATTCATACATCATCATTCAAGACACATTTAGTTAGGAGTATTTGATTCAATCTGATCATTGCATCCTAATCATTGCAAAAAAAAAAAATCATTCCCATGACATTCGGTATTTAGGCGAATGTCGTCTATAATATATTTAGTTAAAAGCATTAGATTCATTCCGATCATTACATCCTAACCATTTTGCATAAACATAAACATATGAAATCAAGTCTACAGAACATGTCTCCTAGAGAACGGTGTAGCAACATCGAAGATAGCAGATCTTGCCTTCCTGAGAGTGCAGTGAAGCGGATCGAAGATACAAATCTGGCAATCCTGAAGTTGCAGGAGCAGATTAAAGATAGCAAATCTGGCAACCTGAAGTTGCAGGAGCAGATCGAAGATAGCAGATCTTGCCTTCTTGAGAGTACAGTGAGGCAGATCAAAGATAGCAAATCTGGCAATCCTGAAGTTGCAGGAGTAGATTGAAGATAGCAAATCTGGCAATCCTGAAGTTGCAGGAGCAGATTGAAGATGCAGATCTGGCAATCTTGAAGTTGCAGGAGTAGATTGAAGACAGCAAATCTAGCAATCCTGAAGTTGCAGGAGCAGATTGAAGATAGCAAATCTGGCAATCCTGAAGTTGTAGGACCAGATTGAAGATGCAGATCTGGCAATCCTGAAGTTGCAGGAGCAGATCAAAGACAGCAAATCTGGCAATCCTAAAGTTGCAGGAGCAGATTGAAGATAACAAATCTGGCAATCCTGAAGTTGAGGGAGCAGATTGAAGATAGCAGATCTGGCAATCCTGAAGTTGCAGGAGTAGATCGAAAACAGCAGGTCTTACCTTCCTGAGAGTGCAGTGAAGCGGATCGAAGATAGCAAATCTGGCAATTCTGAAGTTGCAGGAGCAGATTGAAGATAGCAAATCTAGCAATCCTGAAGTTGTAGGAGCAGATTGAAGATAGTAGATCTGGCAATCCTGAAGTTACAGGAGCAGATCAAAGACAGCAGATCTTGCCTTCTTGAGAGTGCAGTGAAGCGGATCGAAGATAGTAAATCTGGAAATCCTGAAGTTGCAGGAGCAGATTGAAGGCAAAAATTTGGCAATCCACGAAGTTGCGAGAGCAGTTGAAGATAATGATTTGGCAATCCTGAAGTTACAAGAGCAAATCGAAAACATCAGATCTTGTCTCCCTGAGTTTGCAGTGGAGCAGATTGAAGATGAAAGATCTGGCATTCTTAAAGTTGCAGGAGCAGATTGAAGATGCAAGTCTTATCTCCCTGAAGATACAGTGGAGCGGACTGAAGATAACAAGTCTCATTTCCTTGAAGTTCCAACGAAGTAGATTTAAGCCACCAACCTCGTCTCCTTAAAGATACAGCAGAGCAGGTTGAAATTATCAGTTTTCATATCCTTAAAAGTTTCAGTAGAGAAGATCGAAGCTACAAATCTCTTCTCCCTAAAATTACATTCGAGCGGATCGAAGCAATGAGAAGCAGTGGACTAGAACGAGGCTATCTGAAGAATAGAAGCGCCAAAAGAAGTCAAGACTCAGCAAGATCGGGGCAAAATTGATCTTTCTTGAAGGTCTTTGCTCTATTCTTGTTACATGACAATAAGCAAAGAGGGGCAGCTGTACAAGCCCATTTTTTCCCTGCCTATTTTACAACAAACCCAAAACCATAACCCAATTACAAAACCGAAGCCCAACAACGTAGCCCAAATTCAAAATCTTTTGCAGAAAATTTTAGGGTTTTTAAAACCCTAGCGCCACAGCCCCTCGAGCGTCGTGCCCTCGCCTCGTCTCGAAGCACCTCGTCCCGAGGCCCCCTGATGTGCCCTCTGCTCCATCTTTCACCAAAGAAGCAAGGTCACTGCAATGACGCCCGTAACCACCTGCAAATAGAGAAATAGAAGCAGATGACAGAAGAAACAGTAATGGAAAAGCAAAGAAACATATAATATTTGTTTTTTCTTTCTTTCTTTTCTTTCGGCTATAAAGCCTGATGAAAAACAATGTAAAGGGGGTTCTCTTTCTTTCTTTCTCTCTTTTTGTACACACCCACGAATCATCAACAATCAAAATTTTAAGGTTGATTTCATTTTTTTTTTCTCTTATTATTTTTATTACTGCTTTCATTTATTTTTTTTAGTTTTGATTCTGTCATTTTAAGACCTTTTTACAAACAATAACAAAAACGAAGAAAAGAAACTTACTGGAGTCCCCACAGTCACGGCGTCAGAGCGCTTTACCTCCGTCTTCGGAGTTCGGCTTGAAAAGGGGTTTTTCTTTTTTTTCTTTCGGCTTTTTGGAACCCAAAGGGCTGGCCTTCAAATGGGTCTCGAAATAGGGGTATAAAATCCCATCCCCACCGTTCTTCTTCGCCGGCCACCAGATGGGGTGGTGGTGCGACGGGCGATAGAAAGGGAGGCCAAACGTCGAAAGAGAAAGGGAGAGGGAGAGGCTGCTACATTTTTTTCTTCTTTTTTTTTTGAAGGAAAGCTGAAATGAAAAAAAATAGAAAATTTAGGTTTAAATACCCCATGAAACGGCACCGTTTTAGTGGGTTCACCCAGGCGCCAAAACGACGTCGTTTTGGGGTAACCCGTGTGACCCGACCCGCTCAGGATACAGGATCCGCGTGTTTCCATTTTATGGGATATTTGTGCGACAGATCCCTCCCCATTGCAGCCCCATTCAATCGGGCCCATTTTGTTATTTTTCCTTTTTACAAATTTCACCATTAATTTTGTTGGGTTTTAAATTGGATCCTTGACCCATAGACGCATATAAGGGTTGGGAATATTTTCCCAATCAGTCCCTCTTACTTCAAGCGTGTTCTATCTCGATCCTAGTAACCCTTTTTATTTATTTACAATTTTATCCCAATTTTGTTACGATTTCAACACATCCTCTAATTAATTTATTTAATTATTTACTTATTAATTTGTCTAATTATTTCCCTTTTAATTGATATTAGATATTATTTATTTCTAGATACTATTTATTTTAAATTTCTCTTTACATATTGTTTATCTTCATTATTATTATTATTATTATTATTATTATTATTATTTTATTCCTTACTATTATTACTATTTGCTACACTATATTTATATATATATATATATATATATATATTATTTTATTAAATGTTTATTAGCCACTTATATTATTACTATCGTCATTATTTAACATATCTATTTTATACTTATTACTATTTTCATCATTATTATTACTATTATTATTATTATTTATTTATGTTACTATTATTTATTCCTATTACTATCCTTATTATTTTTATTTGTAATATTATTATTTATGTGCCATTATTGTTTTAATGTTATTATATTATATTCAAAAATCGTTTTAAATATTATTTTAACATTATTTCTACCATTTTATTATATTTATTTTTGTTATTATTATTGTACTCAGTATTATTATTTACTTTATTTCTAATTTCATTATTACATTATATTATATGTATTATTATTATATTTCTTATTTTATTGTTATTACTATTATTATTTTATTACTATATTTTATTATTTTATTTTACCGCTAATATTATATACATGTATTGTTCATATTAGTATAGTATTATTATTGTTTTATATTATTATTACATGTCCTTATTTATTTACTCAAAATTTATGCAATATATATATCTTATCTTGCTCATTTTATTTATGAATTTCATATCATTACTATTAACGTATTTATCCTGTCACGCATGTAGCATTGTATTACTACTTGTCTCATTAACCTTTATTCAATACATCAAGTTTTTAAAATGATTGATATTCGGTATTTAGAAGTTCGAGAAATCGTGTTCAATCGTGCTGGGTTTCGATTCCCCGTTCATCTAAATGACTAAATATCCTTCTAAAATTTTGACCGTGTTTTCTTAAATAAGGCAATATTTCATGTTTGAACATTCGAGAAATCGTGCCCAATCGTGCTAGGTTTCGGTATTTTGGTTTGGCCAAATAGTGGAATATCCTTTTAAAATCGCCACGTATGAATTTTGAAAATCATGAAATGATCTTGGTATCGAGGGTTGAAACATCGTGTCCTATCGTGCTGGATGTGATATTTCATCTTTTCGTAACAAGAGAATTTTGATATCCAATTCCAATTATCCAAACATTTCTTAAAGGATTCGTATTTTAAATTCTTTTCAAATTTTCGACATTAAGACATTAATTAACCAATTTGGTACCAATTTTGGGCGTGATGAGGGTGCTAATCCTTCCTGCACGTAACCGACTCCCGAACCCGATTTCTCAAAATTTCGTAGACCAAAAACACTGTTTTAGTAAACCAAAACGTTTTATTAAAACAAAGGTGATCCGATCACACCAAATAAAGATCGGTGGCGATTCTCCTTTTATTTTGTTTTCAAAACTAAAATTGATTTCCGTTTTCAAAAAAATAGTTTCGACAAATGGATTTAGGGGAACAATGTGGAACCGTTAAAATATTTTTTGGACGTAAAACCCCTTTGTTTCAGCTATAAAAGGGAGTCTTCCCTCATATGCAAAATGTACAGAACTATTCAGCTCTCTTCTCCCTTTCTCCTCTATGCACCTTTGTAGTCTTTCTCTACTTTTCAGTTGGTTCTCCACCTCTTCCCGGTTCACTATTTCCTCCCTCTTTCCACCATTCATTCTTTTTAATCTTTTTGAGTTTCAATTTGAAAGCACTGTGTTAACCTTGGGGAGCGACGTCCATTTGCGATTACACCAATAAAGGCAAAATCGCTTCTAAGACAATAATTCTCCCCGACGTGATATTTATTTATTTATTTTTATTTCATGATTATTTGTACTTGCCAACATACTCATATTACCAAATTGTTTTTAAGAAAAGAATATACAGAAAAGGCAACAGTAGCCAACATTATCATTACATAACCTTTTAACTCAATGAAACAGAAACATGCTCCCAAAGAAAAAAAAACAGTAATTGTATGCCATTAATGCAATGCAAATGCTATAGATATCTCTTGAGCTTTGACTAAGTTCATCTTGCGATTTGCTAGGCTAAAGTTCCAAGCCCATAATATAAAAAGCTCTACAGTCTCGGGGCCGGACGAGGATGAGGACTGTCCCATTCTGTCATGATGTGGTCACGAGTGATTTCTTTAAGAGAACGACAACCGCTCAACGCCATGGTTAGCTCGAACTCCTCACGCAGCATCGAAAGCACTTTCCTCACGCCAGCTTCTCCTTCAGCAGCCAATGAGAACACCACTGGTCGCCCAATCTGAGATTTAAGCGCCATTGTTATAACATTGCACCATTGTATAATATCAACTTTTGCAGCTTCATGGTGCAACCCCTATAGGGGCAGGAAAGTTATATACTTACAAATATACCAGAGGCTCCCAATGCCAAAGCTTTAAAAACATCGGTTCCACGCCGAACACCACCGTCCAAGAAGACAGGAACCCGACCTTGAGCAGCTTTGACAACCTGAGAGAGTTTCAATAATTTGTGAAACATGAAGTTTTTGGTAATGTGTTCCCTATGTCTGAAACCATTGGTTTACCTCTTCCAGGGCCATGATAGTGGCAGGAACGTAATCAAGTTGGCGAGCTCCGTGGTTGGAGACGATGATACCGGCTGCTCCAGCCTGTATCGCTATCCTTGCTGCGAGACAAGCATCGATATATAGTTCAAAAAATCAGTATATGTTATCGAAACGGACCCGAGAAACAGAGAACGGTTCGAGGTCTTTCTTACTATCTTCAGCAGTGAGTACACCCTTCACAAGAATTGGCAATTTGGTGATTGTTTGAAGCCATTTCACATCCTATGCATAGCAAATGGAGTTCATTTATTACACGTTTAATCAAAACTATAGCATGTACATTGTAAATTAATCGATAGAATCCCTGGATCGGCTCGTGCATATACGTACCTTCCAGCTAAGGGAACGATCGATTTGTCCGGCAACATACGAAGCAAGACCCGAGTCATCAGCCTGCATGGCTCCCAATAACAAGTTAAATATCATAGGAAACAAATGCTCATCTCATTAGTATATTTTTAACACTAATGTCGAAAGGACTACTCACTTTATCCATCTTGCCAAGGTCCAAACCTTCAAAGTTCTTCAATGTCAAAAATGGTGGTAAAGTGAACCTGCAAGGGAATTTTGAAACATAAGACTCTTTGAGTGTAACTCGAATATATTACGAAGAATGCTTAACAGCCTCGAAGACTCTGCGAGACATAATACCTGTTCTTGATATCAGCTTCCCTGCGACCGAGTCTCGGAGTATCAACTGTAAGGGCAATTGCCTTGAAACCAGCCCTCTCGGCTCTTCTAACGAGCTGTGCAACTACATTCCTGTCCTTGTATACCTTGAGATTCGACATCGAAGATCAGTTAATGAACAAATATAGGACACCAATGTATGCATTTTTGAACTTACATAGAGTTGGAAAAACCGAATGCCGGGTCCTGTCGAAGCAACCTCCTCAACACTAGAAGTTGCCCATGAGGATAATGTCTGAAATGATCAGCAAGCAAGTTAAAAATGAATTGGAACACTGTCATCGGTTATGGATCGGTTTTAGCATAAAAACATTCGACGATTGGGGTTAAATAAGTCGGGAATGAGAAACCAAACCATGATAGTTCCAGCAGCAGATGCAGCCCTAGCTGTTGCATACTCCCCTGTCACACAAATTGAAAGGGATCTCACTCAAATTGGCTTCCATGAAACAAGAACTAAATAACAAAATGAAACCGATTCCATACCTTCAGGATGAGCCATTTTTTGCATGGCAGTTGGGGCAATCATGATAGGCATTGATATCTTGAAACCCAACACAGTTGTGGTCATGTCTATCTTGCTTACATCGATGAGAATACGAGGACGAAACCTTAAGAACAAAGAATGTCAACAAATTGAGACATAAACATTTAGCAATAAAGGAACAATCTGGTCTTGTTTAGGAAAAAAAAAAGCTCACAGTATCTTAGTGAAAGCAAATCTATTCTCATGCAATGTCCATTGTTCCTCAGCACCAGATGCGTAGTAGTCATACACCATCTTTGGCAACTTTTGCTTCGCAATTTCTTGATACTCGCTCACATTTGTTATCTCCATCTTTGCGGTGAAATGTTAAAAGAGTCTTCTGTCTGAAAAAACATATGATACCAGTAAGGATTAGGGACCAAAACAATGTAACCAGACTGAATGGTATAAACAATAGTTCAATCAAATGTCGGGCTTCAAGACCTAAACTATGAGTGTCCTCTTTGCACTCATTATCTACATTTTATCTTTTGAAAACTTATTTTTAACTTGAATAATTAAATCAAATTTTTAAAAGTGTTTTTTAATAATTTTAAAATACTTTTCAAAAATAATACTAAATTAAATCATATTATATCGAAGTTTCAAATACATGCAAAAAAAAAAAAAAAGCTATAGAGATGAGAAGAAACTAATTAAACCTATGTTCCATAGATTGTGAATATATATAGTTTAAAATTTTCTATGCATTTAGATTTTTTTAATATATTTAAAATTCCTTTAAATTATCAAAATAGAAACTCTTTTGATTCATACTAAAATAAATTTTCACTGAAATTTATGGGGTAATATATATAAGATACAAAATCAATTAAAGTAAATGAGACTTTAACCTTTGAAATTAAGAAATCTGACTTTGTGAGATATTTACCATCATTTTTCAATAGTTTTATAGTTCATAATTTTTTTTTTTGGAGTTAATGACTAGCGCTTTTAACTCCATGTTTAACATAAAATTATCTTCAACTTCTAATTTTTCTCTAAGCATGTGCATTCAATATTTAATATTCAAATATGAATATATTATAGGATGCTTTAAATACATGATTTGAATTTAAATAACGTAAATTAATCGAGATAAAAACAACAAGACGAAAAGATATTTAACCCCAAAATATTCAATAGAAAAACATAAACACAAACTACATGATAATCTGCTGAGCCAAAAACAATTATGTTACATGGATTTTCATTTATTTTAAATTATTTATATTCAATATATATTCGAATATGAATATAGAAAAAATTATCACCCCAACATATGAAAAGAACTTGGGATAAAGGTTATATGTCAAACACACCAATATCAGAGACTTAAACTTGAATTTAGCTAACATAGCAAAACATAAACATGGGGGAAATGTAGTGTAAAATTGAATAATGCAGCAGAATCATAGAAAGTACTATATATATTTTAGTCTACTGTCTAAACCAGCATGGCCAAAAGACAATGAAATAAGGTAGAGAAAAGGCATACCCTTGGGTTCCAAGACTATGGAGCACAGTGCATGAAGGGAATTAAACCAGTTATGGAAATACTCTACTTATTAATAAGGGACTGATTGGCAATGAAAAATATTTTAAAAAAAGGTTTTATATTAAAAAAATGGGATCCATATTAAAACATGTAAGAATATATATTTATATGATATTATATGGAAATTACAAGTTTCAGTGGATGAGCATTTGGAGGTGAGAAATTGAGACCAAATCCTATTTTGGGGTATTGGGAACTCTCATCCACTTATCCTTTGTGTGTTTCACAGTGGTTCGAACTTGCGTGCTACTTCCTCCACGTGGGCATATTGCTGAAACTTTCGTTTGGCTTTTTATCCATATTTTGGAGCGTGATTCGATCAGAGCTATATCGGCCACGCGCCGTATTGTTTCGTGGAAGACTGGCTAGATCCTTCCATGACTTGATCCTGCACGATCGGGAATGATTGTACCACTTGTCATTGCTCCCGACTAAACCGGTCTCGAAACAATGAATAAGCGGCTGATCGTTGTTATATCCCGCCATCCGCCGACTTGTAACATCGTGATGCGCTTCGTGGCAATCGTCCCGTTGTATTTTCAAAATCCGGTCTTGAACTTTAGCTAAGTATGGTGTGCAGGACTAGGCTCAAGTCTTTAGCGGCCCGCCTCAAGTAGCGATGGTCGCTAGCATCTATTTCCTTAAACTTTCTTCTAACCATTTGCAACGATCCTCGAGTTGTGCAGGAAGGTTCGTTTTGCCTTATCCATTTCAAACCATTTCATCAAAGTCGGGGACTATAGGGTTAGCCAGGACCTTCTCCGGATTGTGCTCAACCAAATAAAAGTGCTACCGGCATCATGGTCTCAACTCCGCACTTGTGGCTCGATAACAAAAGGTGTCCTTTGGGGACCTATTTCAGTGGTGCTTGGGTACTTGGCGGGGTAAATCCGGAGGTGTAATGTGGTCATTATTCCCTCGAACTAGTAGCGACGCTTTTCCTCGTTCATTGGCTAATAGTTGGCCTGGTAGCTCATCATGTTGTTTGAGACTCTTGCATCCGTTCTATCATAGAGTTTCATTATTTACTCCTATCTCGTTTTGCATCTCCTTCGAAATTGTTCAAATCTTTGATCCATTTTCTTTGTCTTAGCACGAGTCCCGTAGTGATGTCCGCTCCTTCATTTCTTTTGTTTTCATTAATCTTAACCAATTAGGCTTCTTTTTATAAACTTTAATGCATGTAATATGATGTAATGCAAATGCATGAATGCAGAAGAAGACATCGAGATCAACTTCATTTTAAGAAAACTTTATTGTAAGGCAAAACCCTTTACAAAGTAGATTACAACACGTTTCTACCCTAAGACCTAAGGTTTTGATTTTTCCAAGCGAGATTAGCTCTTCATCACGACCCGTGGTAGCCCATATCTCACGCCCACTATGTCGCCTTTCCACCAAAAGTCCATGGTGATCGCCACTTCTCGAACTGGATTATTGCTTCTCCCATGAGGTAGTCCCGCTCAACTTGCTCGCAAGAATGGTGAAGCTCTTCCTCCCAACGTCTTTCTCTTGTTTCCGGAAGCTCAATCCGAGCTCGCTACTATGTAATGCCGATTCCAACTCTTCAACCCTACCTTTCGGCCTCTATTCTGTTTATACTTGACTTTAGTTAGCTTTCGAGTCTCGACTTTTAGTAGTGGTGCGAGATCGCCTAAGCTCGCTCTATTCTAGCTTCTAATCCCTTTTTCTCTTTTGGTCTTCATCTCGCCCTTCTCCAAGTCTTCCTTCTGCGGCTCGTATTTCATGAAACTTTTCTCCCAACTGCTAACCTTGGCTTTTTCCTCTCGAACCGCTTCAAGTTTTCCCTAATCCTCGCTTTTCATCGTAAGCGATCCTCTTGATTCCGCCTTCAAGTCATCTCGATCTTTCTACTTTTCGCTTTTCCTTTCGAAGTTTTCACCGACTTTTGACCATCCACTTCTAACCGGAGGAGCATCTTTTCTTCCTCCAACCTTTCTATCCTTTTCCGAGTTCAGCTCATTCAAAATCTTACTTTACAACCTCTAATTACGATGGGACCACTCGCATGTATTCTTCTTCGATCCGCACCTTCCGGGTTTGGCTCGGGAATGTTATCATTGACTCTCCCGCCCTCCATTCAACGATTCGGTCATCCTCGGGCACGTAGACAATCTTTCATTCTGTGAATCGATTCCGTGCACTAGAAATCTCTTTAACCCTTTTCTTATAGCTCTTCCCTTCATATGAAAACTCATGACCGAAGCTAGCTCAGTATGTCATTGGTACGAATCGCTTGAACCATACCGCCTTAGGACCAAAGAAGGGCGAGGCGTGGCACCCAAATTCCCAATAGGGAACCCGTCAAAGCTTCCGAACGTTAAAGGATCCTCGTTGAATCATCCAGGAGCCTTCCATTCAATGTCGCCCTCTTAAAGGTTTTGAAAGATCGCGATCCGCTTTTCTTCGTATACATCCTCTTCTAAGCGTAGTTGCTATCTCTTCTAGTGGGGAGTACTTCTCTCGACATGAACCGCAAGACACTTTCTATTTTTCAAAAGTGACTATGGAACCAAGACAATAACAAATGCACACACCAATAAACCCGCTTCACCTTTTCTCCGGCAAGTGGTCAAGGATCCGAATGTTTGCTAAGATGGCGAGAACGGTGTGACCCCTTTGTCCAACCTATGAATAGATCGATAACCGCTTCATCAATGTGCCTTAAAGCTTTGGGGAAGATTACCAGTCAGTAAATACACAAGGCCAAGATATTTTCCTATATTATCATTTCTCATCCCAAAATAAATAAATAAATAAATAAACAATGGATAAGGAAAATTACAACAATGAATAAGGTATATAATATATTTAAAAATTTTGTGACATGTGAAAGTGACAACAGTGGTTCTGGCTCTCCCCACCCCACTCTCTCTATGGATATGAGATATGAATGCTACATTTTTGGTAAAAACAACTCTTGGGTCCTTTCTGATTTTAAAATTAAGTAAATTCGTCCCTTTCAAAAATTTAAAAATAATTTAATTCATGTCAATTTTGAAACTGAGCAAATAAGGATAGTTAATATTGGTACTAACGATTTCCATCAAAATTATCCTATGTGGTAATAAAAAGAAAAAAGAAAATTAAGTTTTTTTTTGCAAGAAACACATATGTCAAACATTTTTCTCACTTTCCCTTTTTTTTAAATGATCAGTTTATTCAAATTTTAAATTAAGAGGACCTAATAGGTATATAAACTTACTTATGAATGGAGTCAAAATTAGGCCTTTATTGTTCAATAAAAAGTAAAATATTATCAACTAAATTTTAATTAAGTTGAAATTGTTACAATAGGGCATCCTAAAATATATGGGTTCAACTTTTCCAAAAGTGTTTGGTATCCTATGCTTTATTAATTGGAGGTTATCAATAGTTTAAATTTTGTATAAAATAAAATATTACTATTAATGTAATTTGAAAGATTGTTGATTTTTGTATATTAGATACAAGTATGTTAAGTTGTACCTATCGTAAGAAAAAGAGAGATGGAAACCAAAATTTGTTCAAGCAATAATTGGGAAACTTCTTACAGTCACCTGGTACATGTCTAGAGAGTTAATTTATTGTGCTAAAAATATATATATAAATTGTAGTTTAAGTCTCACTCACTCACTAAGTAGCAATTCCATTTTATACTTAAACTAGATATTTTTCCTTCTAAAACTCACTCCGAAAGCTTAAATGTAAACCAATTGGCTTAATTTAGTTTAGAGGTGATCACAGGTTAGGCTACCCGACCAGGCTCGACAGTCCGCCCGAAAAATAGTAGGGTTCGGGTAAAAATATAGGCCCAAAATATGGGTTTGGACAAAAAATGAGGCCCATTTAGAAAACGGGCCGGGCCTCGGGTAAAACTTTTTTGGCCCGGGTTCTGCCCGAATTATATATTAAATATATATTTTATTTTTAATCAAATATATTTTTTAAATTTACATAATTTTTATTTGTTTTTTTGTTTTAATATTTGTTTTAAAATTTTTATTTAATGAAAAAAAGCTAAAAAAAATTAATATGGGTCGGGCTAGGCCGGGTCGGGCCGGGCTCAAGTTTATCAATTTTCTTTCGGGCCGAGCTTGGACAAATTTTTAGGCTCATAGTTCGGGCCGGGCTCGCGCCTAAAAAACATGCCTAAAATTTTGTTTGGGCCCAACTCAACCTGACCCATGATCACCTCTAATTTAGTTTATGTACAATGTTTTGTGAAGTAACGTGGGGTACTTGCAAAACAAAAATTGTGGCAAAAATAGTACTTGAAAATGTAGCCATAATTTCAATCACGAAATCAAAAGTATGAAAACGTAAAGATGAATATTGAGATTGTTTACGCAGTTCGACCTTAGTCTAAGTTTGTGAGGCCTTACCCAAAATAATGATCCACTATCTTTCTCATATTATAATTAATGATATAAGTCCTAGCATTGATCTAACTCTCACCAATATAATTACCTAACTGTTGTACAACATCTAGATCATCCTCCTTCTAGGCTGTTGGATCTGGTGCCTTAAGTGTAGTATTTTCTTCTATGTCCACTTGCATTTTTCGAACAAATTAGTTTAATAATATCTATTAATTACATTAATATCCTTTTGTATATTATTCTCAATAGTTTTTCCACGCAAACCAAAATAAAAGGAAATATTGGCTCAATGGTTATTTAACGTTTAACTAATACTAAGTGGTATTTACGTGGTCAGATCATAATACGGAAAGACAACTTGTATCAGTAGATAAACCTAAACATGTCATTAGTCTAGTCGAAAATGAACAAACTAATTGAAAGACTAATATGTCGTCTATTCGCAAGTAACTAAACTTAATCCGCAAGAAATCAATCATTAATTCTTCAATTCTTCAATTTCAACTCAATTGATTTTTATATTTTGGATTTTAATTCATCCTAATAATCTCACAACAGATAGTCTAATATTTTTATTCTAAAATATGCCAACTTAAAAATAGGCATGTAAGGCAATGAAACAGTTCTTGAAGTTGTGGCAACTGTTTTAACCACAAAAACAACCACAAAATTAATCTTACATTCAAATGTGTTAATATTTTACATTAACATAATTTATATTTAAATTTATATAATAAATACTTTTCATAATTTCTTACACATCACCGATTCAAAAAAAATGTTATATTTAAATTTAAATAATAAATAAATAATTTTCATTATTCAATTGCAATTTAAAAAATTTGTTCAAGAATTATATTATTATCCAAATTTAAAGGTGTTCTCGAATTATAATAGAATTTAGATAAAATGCAAAGCTGAAAAATAGACTTAAACAAAAATTAAAACTCACTTTTTATTCTAGCCAAGATTTTAAGTGAAAATTTTGATCTGGCTTGACTTAAATTTATACTACTACATTTAATGTCTCTCGAACATCTCAATAGTGATGAACGAGTGACGTTGTCTCAGCCGTACGATTGAAACTCAAAAGTGAATATGTCAAGATTTGAGGTTTTTTACTGAAATAATACAAAAAAAAAAAACACTAAAATGGTATGTTGACAAAATTAAGTACCAAAATGGTACATTTCAAGTGGTGGAGGGTGGTGCGTAGGCAGCACCACCCTCAAATTCTGACTACAAAAGTAAAAAAAAGTTTAAAAAATAAAAAAAATAATGGTGGAGTTGATGGTAGAGGCGGCACCAGTGGAAGGTCTGTTAGGGGCGGCACCAATTGTAAATTAAGTATATCTGTTAAAATTAAGGGCAAAAGGGTAATTTAGTTAAAATTAAGTATATCTGTTAATACATACTTCATCGGGTTAAATTATGCATTTGAGTGAAAATTGTAATTATAAAGTTCTTTCTCTCCTTTTTACACATGAACGTTGTCGACATTAATATTTAAGGCAAACTCATGGATTATATAGTCAATGAAAGTTGGTAATGCTGTAAAGTTGTTTTTAATACTCGGTTTTATTACAAGCAAACACCCGGAACAAGAAAGTCTAAAATATGCCCTCAACGTTTGCACATTTTTGCATTCGTAACCCGGAGGACGTATGAGTATATCTATTAATATATACTTTATCCGACTAAATTATGCATTTGATTTACTATTAATACATACTTCTCCCTCTCTTGTTCTGTAATTTTTTTTCCCAAACTGATATGAGTGGGAGGAAATATACTAAAGAGTGCAGCCTATCAGATAGGCACAACTGGTGCCGCCTCTGACAGACCCACCACTGGTGCCGCCTTTGACGTATCCTCCACTGGTGCTGCCTCTGCCATCACCCCCACCATTATTTTTATTATTTTTTTAACTGTTGTAGTCAAAATTTGAAGGTGGTGTCACCTATGCACCACCCTCCACCAATTGAAATGTACCATTTTGGTACTTAATTTTGTCAACATACCATTTTATTTTTTTCTCTCTTTTTTTTTTATGTATTATTTCAATAAAAAACCCTCAAGATTTGTTTTGGTGAATAAAGCAAACAAAATGGTCAAGTTTTGATGAGTTAAGAGCTTGAGGTGTAAATAATATGGCTAAATTTTATTTAAATTTAGTTTAATAACAATTATCATTTTTTCAAATACATTTTTATATTTTAATTTTGTAACCATATTATTAAGAAAACGTTATAAAATTTATTAAAAATCTTTAAAAATAATTAAATGTAATTTAATTCATACACACAATCGAATAAAAAATTAGTTATTAAAATATTAAAGTATTAATATTACATCTAATATATATAAATTATTTAATGTTCAATTATTAAAGGTGTTATGAGTCGAGTCGGGTTGGACTTAAGTATGATATTATACATTATGATTGTCCAAGCTCACTCAACTGTAAATCTGAGCTTAAAATTTTGTCCAAATTTACCCATATTTACAAAAGACTAATCTAAGCTTATTTTAGATCTGCATATATTATTTTTAAATTTTTAAATTTATATTATATGATTTTAATATTTAATAATTATATATTTTTTATTTATTGAAATTATTTATATAGTCATCTTAACAATATTTTATTGTTTATATTAGAATAGTATCATATATTTAGTATATGTTTATTTTTTTAATGTGTTCTAAATTACATAATATAAAATATTATAAACTTTAAAATGAGTCGGGCTTGAATTTTGAATGTTCAAGCTTGAGCCTGGTCCATATTTTAAACGGGCTTAATTTTTTGCCTAAACTCATTTTTCGAGTCTAATGTTTTTGCCCAAATCCTTTCAAATTTCATGTAAATCTTTAAATCTAAACGGATAATTCAACTCATTAATAGGTCTAACCCACAAAATAAAAAATTAAAAAAACAAGGTTTAGTAAAATCGCAACACACCAAAGATCAAGAAGAACATAAAATGGGCCCTTAGCCCCAAAATGGCAAAATTTCATCACATGATTGCCCTAACTTAAGTGCTATCCATCAATTAATTAACATGAGTGGAATCTTGCAAAATTAACAATTTATTTTAGTCTCTTTTTTTCACTATTTTACTTAAAGGGTTTGAGGATTTTATATTTTATACCCATCAAAACCATCATATTTTATTAATATTATTTTTATTGTTATTTTATCAACTTATTTATTTATTTATTTCCTACCTATTATAGTTGTAATTTAAAAAAAAAATCATACTAAATTTCAATGGATAAAAGTTAATTAAAGTAACATAAAAGAATTTAATGAAGAAAATTACAAAAAAATATAAAATCAATAACCTCGTATTTAACTATAACAACATAGAAAGCCACCAAACAACATTATTCCTTATCATAAATTTTCAATTTTTTTATCCCGTGTGTTGGTCTGATAGTTAGAGAGTGTTCACCATCTCAAATGTGACTTAGGTTCGAGTCATATTAGTTGCGTTACTGTTGGGTTTTGCCCTTCTCTTATAATTCACAAAAAAATAAAATCAATTTCTTTTAAATATTTTAAATCTATTAATTAATTTTTGATTTAAGTATGTAAAATGCCCTCAAAATTTTTCAAAAAAAGCAATTAAGTTCCTACTTCTTCTTTTTTTTTTTTTTTACATTTAATTGGGTACATAAACTTTTAAAATGCATCAAAAAGACTCTCAAACTTTTTCAAAAAAAGCAATTAAGCTCTTGCTTTTTTTTTTGCACTTAATTAGATACTTGAACTTTCAAAATGTATAAAAAAAGGCCCTCAAACTTTTCAAAAAAATTAAAATTAAGCCCTTGATTTTTTTCACTCAATTGAGTACTTGAACTGTTAAATGCATAAAAAAGGCCATTTGGCTATTAAATGTAATAATTGATCGCTAAATTTAACTACATCTAAATTTTTTAGTTAAAACCACCTCGTATCACAACCACGTTGTGACATGTGGCAAAAAAGTATAAACAATTAAATTAAATAAAAGTTATAAAAATATTAAATTTTAATAAAAATATAAAAATTAGAAAAATATAAAATATAAAATTTTATAAAAATCATAAAAAATTATAAAATGCATAAAAAAGGCCCTTTAATTACTAACTTTAACCATTGACAGTTAAAGTTAACGACCCCCAGTTTTTTAGTTAAAGTCATCATGTGTCACAACACAACGTAACATGTGGTCAAAATTGATAAAAAATAAAATTATAGGAAAATTATAAAATGCTTCTTTTAGTACGATAATGTTTATAATTTTTTACTAATTTTATATTTCTTTACATTTTTATAATTTTCTTATGACTTTATAATATTTTATAATATTTTCTATATTTCTATATATTTTATCATTTTTTACAATTTTTATATAATTTTAAAATTTTCTAATTTTAAAATTTTTATAGTTTTTATTAAAATTTAATAATTTTATAATTTTATTGAATTTTATTTTTAATCATTTTTTGCTTCATGTCACGTTGTGATTGTGACACATGGTGACTTTAATTTAAAAAAAAATTAGATGCAGTTCAAATACCCAAATGAGTGAAAAAAATCAATGGCTTAATTGCTTTTTTTTTAAAAAAAAGTTTTTGATACATTTTAAAAGTTCAAGTACCCAATTGTGTGAAAAAAAGAAGAGCTTTTTTTTTTTAAATATTTGAAGGCCTTTTTATACATTTTAAAAGTTTAAGTATCCAAGTGAGTGCGAAAAAAAGCAAGTTAATTATTTTCTTTTGAAATTTTTTGAGATATTACTGAGTCTCAGGCTTTGTTTATTTCACTGAAAATGACTTCCGAAAAATGATTTCTGGAAAAGCTAATATTTTTTAGTGTTTGGATGAATTTGTGTAAAATATTTTCTGTTGTTTGGTAGATTTCTTAAAAATATTTTATAAAAATTGTTTTCAATTAAACAAACATACATTTGAAATTTTCTTATTTTTTATTATTTAATTGAATTTATTTTATCTATAATTTTATATTTTACATTGTTTTTACATATATTAAAAATATTATGTTAAATTCAAATTCATTACAACGTCATTTTTAATTACATGACTACTAAGTATGTATTTTTATTTAACAATGTAACATCAACAAAATTGACAAAAAATTAACGGATGTCAACAATTGGACTTGATTTTTAAATTGAAAAGTAAATAGACTAAATTCTTAAAAATAAAAGTACATAGACTAAATTACAAATCTGTGAAGTATACATACACTTATAACGTATTTTAACCTTTATACTACAAAACATTTATTATTAATATTTTTATAATTGTAATAAATATTTATTATTAAAATATTAATATCGAATATTTTAATAATATGTGAATAATATTATTTAAAATTATTATTTTAAAATTTATTATTAAAATAAAATTGAAATATTAAATAATTTATTAAAATAATAAATTATATTTATTATATTAATAATTTATTGTACGACTAAATATAAATAATTAAATATGTATGTCTAATAATATTAAAAATATAATATTTTAAATATTTTCAAAAATAAAATAAAATTTACTATCAATATAATAATATTAAATTTGATTTAAGTTAATTTTATATAAAAATAAAATTATCTATAGATGAATTCTTTTCCAAAAATAGCTTACACTTTTCAAAAGGATAAATTATTTTACAGGGAAAAAGACTCATTTTACCTTGACCTGTAAGTTATTTTTCGTTGACCAAGCTATTTTATATAAAAATACAAAAAATATTTTTCGTAAAATTTTTTAATGTAAACAAACCAACTCTTAATTTTTTTTTAATAAAACAGCCATGCTAATAGCCCATTGCCCAATATCCAAAGCCCATTTGAAAAGGAAAAAAAAATAGCGTAGCTTTAAGAAATCAAAATAAACTCTGATACTCCCGATTTGCTATTGCCTCCTTCCCTGTTAAATCATCAAACAAGCCAAAACCCTAAGCAGCCTATCCCCCACCCCGCCCTCTCTTTTTCGATGGCACCAAAACGTTCAAACCCCATTGAAGTCCCACCAGCCGCTTCTTCCTCTGAAGAAGACGAAGAGGTGACTTCTTCTGAGGAGGAAGAAGAAGGGTCTTCAACTGAGGAAGAAGATGAGGAAGACCCCAAAACCGAGTCAACTCCATTGATCCAAAAGAGCCCACCACCCAGAAAGCCGGAAACCGCTACGCCTGGCGTCGTTAACGATGAATCTGATGAATCCGGTTCTGATTCCGAATCCGAATCCGACACCGCTACACCGAATGTTAAACCTCTTGCGACGAAACCTATGGAGGAAAGTTTGAATGCGAAGAAACCCAGATCTAATAAGCCCTTGACTTCTCCCATTAGGGCTTCTTCATCTAAACGGCCTGGGGAGTTGGAGTTGGATGCTAAAGAAGCCAAACGGCCCAAGAAGAAGGTTGGGGAAGAAGGGTTGGCTACTACACCTGCTGTGGAGGAGGTGAAAAAGACTGGTGAAGATGCAAAAAAGCAGCTTTTTCAGCGGTTGTTCAGTGAAGATGATGAGATTGCTTTGTTGAAAGGTATGTTGGATTATTCTGCTAAAAAAGGGGCTGACCCTTGTGCTGATATGAATGCATTTTATAATTTTGTCAAGAAATCGATTCATACTGATGTTACCAAAGCACAAATGATGGATAAGATTAGAAGGTTAAAGAAAAAATTCGAAAACAATGCTGGTAAGGGTAAAAAGGGCGAGGATCGAACTTTCTCTAAAGCCCATGAGCAGAATGCTTTTGAGTTGTCGAAATTGATTTGGGGCAAAGAAGGGATTAGTGGAAAAGTTGAGTCTTCAGCTGCTAAGTCGAATGGGAAAGCCAAGGGGAATAACAAGGCAGTGGTTGCATTGAAAGCAGAGTTTTCTTCCCCCGATAAGAAAACATACGATGCAGTGCCAATAGAGGCCGATAAGGTGGTGTCTAAGAGTTCTGGTAGTTTGTTTGATAAGAGATTTGGTGTCTCTGACATGGAAGAGGCAGTTGTAAAGCTCGGGTTGGATATGGTTGATGGTGAAAAGAAGGCGGCTTTGGAGGCGAAATGGAGGAAATTGCAAATTGCGCAGTTGGAGCTGTTTGTGGAGCGAAGTGAATTGGTCACTGAGCAAGCTAAGTTGGTGCTGGAATATTACAAGTCTGAAGACAAATAGTGCTAGTATAATAAGTAATGATATTTTTATATGCATTTTAAAGAAATGTTTAAACTTTTGTGCTTATTAGATAAGTAAGCTGCCTATATGTTGCCAATCATGGGGGGTATCTGTAGCTCATAATATTGGTAGCTTTGGGATAATATTTATCTCTTGCATAGAGAGTAACTTATGGAGCTGCTTCTTTGTTTGTTGGTCGCTTATATGCGTTATAGGTCGCTGTTAAGCATATTTTGTTATGTTGGAATTGCTTAATCCTTTTATTTTATTTTCTTTGTCTCTAATTTGTTTCATTTTATTGTATTTTATGGTTTTATTCATGAATTTTTTGCTGCTGCAGTGCCTTTCTGGATGATGGTTTCTGATGCTTGACTAAATACCCGTTTTGTTCACTTTTTTTATCCCATTCTTTCCCTTGTTTACTTGAACTGTTGTGAACTGATCCTTTCATTAATATGCCACATATTCCTTTTGATACATCATCCACCAGCTCTGCTTTGTTTAAACTCTTGTACTATGCATGTATTGTGCCATGCTCTTATAATCACTACTCTGCGTTCTTAAGTGATACTGCTGTTTGTAAAAGAAGCATGGGCAACTCTAGTTTTTTCTTTCCTGCAAGGAACATTGGTGATAGTTGACCTCGCTGATTATCAACATGGTTTTAAAAAATAAATGCAACCACGTAAAGGGTTTGCTTAGCTATGTGAATGTATCCTATGATTGCAGCATTTGCTCTGTTTTCAGTTTATTTTATTGTAGTTAATACTTATGTAGTTATATTTGTTTGGCCATATGCTTTGGTATAGCCTAATAATCATTTCACATTGTAGTTATTTGAAATGTCTTGGTTGTCCCCTACTGATACTTGAACATATTTCAAGTTGAGGCTTTTGAATGTGTATGTATTTACTATTTAGTTAGCTTTCCCGGTGGTTATTTTATTTTATTTTATTTTATTTTATTTTTGTAGAGAATGTAAATAAGGGGTGTAGCCTTAGCACAGCTTTAGTTGGAGCACAAGGGTGTAGGAAAAATTACGGCATGAAATTGATGGTTTTGCTTTGTTTTCAAACTCAATGTTAGGGAAATGAACACAGTTGAACATGGCTCTTTTAAATGGTGGTTTTACATTTTTTGTTCTTGCATAGTAACCTAATTACAGGAGATTGCTGTCATTGTCATTGGCATTGCTGCTGAGAAACTTGAATCAAGGTGGATAGTTGGTTGCTCCTAGCTATCTGAATTTGGCATCTCTCAGTATGTAAACCATTCATATTTTATTCCTACTAACATATGATTTTCATCCAAAGCTCAAATTTTGGATGATGCATGTAGGGCTGTCCTAGTAAATTTCCAGACATGGTAGTTAAAATAGAGCTGCGTATGTTGAGGGGGGTAATATTAGATGTTTGCTCCGAGGGGGAACCGTAGGAATGTGCTAACATTGGTGTCAGTGACTTGGTTGAGTTCTTTTTCAAGTAATGAGTTGCACTAGGCAAGTATCTATAGCTGTTGTCATTCTTATTGAATTAAATTTTTTTATTTTATTCAATGTATAATTTGTTTAAATATTTTACATAAAAATTAGTGTAAGTAAAAAATATCTTTATTTTTTGTTCAATTTCAGTTTTTGGAATTTTAAAAATCTTAATGTTGCAAAGCAACGATAATTTTTTCCTCCAAAATGGATCCCAAACCGATCCATTATCATTCCAACGTGAAAATGTAGTAAATAAATTTCTACAAGCATTCAGATTCTCATTTGGTTTAACATGACAAAATACATTTTGTACCAAAAAGACTTTCCAGATAATATTTTGGTTGCCTATAAAACATTCCATCCAATAAAAAAGCGAAAGAGGGCCCAAAAGCTATCGTAGCTTTATTGTTGGATCTTGGCAAGGTATGTGATAGGGTTTATCGAAATTAGACTTGTTCATGTGTTCAATCGGTTTGTCTAAAAAGTGGAAAAATTTATATAAAAATATAAGTTCAAAAAATGAATATAGACAAAAAATAAAACTTGTTTTTTGCTCGGGTTGGGTCTTGAGTATTTTTTTCTTTTGGTTCGGCTAGATTTGCAAAAAATAACTATTATTAGTGTAAGAGGTCTATTTTGCCCAGGCTTGTAACAAACTAAAATAATAATAATAATAATAAATAAATGTTTTTAACAGTCTAGTTACAAAACCAAAACATTGACCCAATTACAGACTCCATAAATTAGACCCACTACCCTTTGCCCAAACTAATATCCAAAACCCAATTACAAACCAAACTACCCGAACACACCTTGACCCCTTAGACCCAAAATAGAAACGACCCAAAAGGGCCCAAATGCTAGACAGAAATAGGGAACTTAGGGTTTCTGGGAAACCCTAGCGCGCCAAGCAAGACTTGACCTCGCACTTGACCTTTTGCGTCATGATTAGCTCCTCGCTACCATGTTAGCCTAGCCTTTGTCATGCTTAATCCTGTGAATCCTTCACCACCGCTGAAACCTTCATCGATCGCCTGGAAAAAGGAAAGAAGCAACAACAGGATATGGCAAAATAGGATGAAATCTTTGTTACCTTTTTTATTTTGAGGGTTATAAAACCCCAATAATCTGTAAAAAAAAAAAAACAGAGAGAAAGGATAGAGGCAAACATTCAAAAAAAAACAGAGAAATAAGATATCGAAACCCATTTATAGAGGTAATTTCCATTTTTTTTCATGTTATTTTATGCATATTTTACATATAAAATAGTGTTAAAATGAAAAGAGGAGAAAACTACCTGCAAAACGGAGAGATTTGATTCTCCGGTGCCGACTGCAGTGGCGCGTGCCCGGAGGTCCGGTGATCGGAGCCCAGACGAGAGGATGAAGGGCTTCAGAGGATTTTTGAATTTAAAAAAAAAACAGATTAGAAATGATTTTTTTTATTAAAATTGACTTATATAGGTAATGGGAACGGCATCGTTTTGGGGGTTACCTTTAAAGGCCAAAACGACGTCGTTTAAAGGCCTTAGATCTGCGCGTTAACCCGAGAACCCGGGGAGGATCCGCGCGTTTTATAAAAAGGGATATTTACCATTTTAATCCCTCTGCAATTTTATTAGTTTTAATTTTGTCCAATTTAACCTTTTTTATTTTTCAAATTAGCCCTAAAACTTATACTTTGTTTCATTTTAATCCTCGGGCTCCTTAAAGGCTAAAATCTAAACGACTTCGTTTTGAAAATTTGGCATAATTGCTATATTAATCCCTTGCAGTGTGGCCCGCGTTTTAATTTAACCCCTTTATATTTATTTTTATTGCTATTTGATCCTGGTTTCTTTATTTATTTTTTAAAACCTTTTTAAATTATTCTAATATTATATTGAAATACTTTATCATATTAAAATTTTATATTATTTTATAATTTGTATATCAATTATTATATTATACAATTTTTTTAAATTTGTATATTATATAGTATTATATTATATCATATATTATTTTTAAATTTTTTTATAAAATCTATTTATATTATATAACATATTTTATTTATATTGTTTATTACATATGTAATTTTATATATATGCTTTTATTTAAAATATTATATACTATTTACTAATTATTTTTATTATATAATCATTTATATATGTATTAAATTATTAAATTATGTATTGGTTATAAGTTTTTTTTACTTTAAATTATTTTTTATATTGTTTATATATATTAAATCATTTTAAAAATCATTATATTCTTTTATTTTTTCAATATTTAAATATATCATTCCGTTTCATTTGATTTTGTTATTTCGTGAAGATCTTAATTATCGCTACTTATTTCATATCCCATGTTTATTTATTTATGTTTATTTATTATTGCTTAACACAATTCTTTATTTATTTGTTCATGTTATATTATTCTTTAATTATTTATTGTTAATATAATTTGTAGTTATGTTGAATTGCTATTAAGTATGTATGTTATAATACCTTACTCAAACCATTGTTTTATAAAAACACCTTTTGAATCAATGCATTTTATTCAAATAGTTTTTTTTTAAATACGGTGATATTTAATATTTGGGGACTTCAAGAAGAATTGTGCCCTAACTCACTGGGTTTCGATTTTTATCGTTGAACTTAAAATATTAAGTATCCCTTTTCTTTTAAAATTGAAATTTATAGATTTCCAAATCAAAACTTATTCTCGGGAATTCAAAAGTTATACCCTAACTTATTGGATATGATATTTTGTATCTCGAAATAAGAATTTTATAAATAAAGGTAAGCCTAGTTTCGAAGCCATGAGATGTTATATCCTAACTTACTGGGTATAACATTTTATTTCTTTGAGATAGGCAAGTCTTGGTTTTCTTAAGTCTTGGTTTTCTTTCTAATAAAAGGATCACATTTTAAAATTTTTCAAAATTTCAACATTGGGACATGATTTTATCAATTAGGTACCAATTTTTGGGGCGTTATGAGGGTGCTAACCCTTCCTCATACGTAACCGACTCCCGAACTCGTTTTTCTTGTATTTCGTGGACCAAAATCAATTCTTTAAAATAAAGCATTTTATAAGGTGATCCAATCACACCAAGAAAAAAAGGATTGGTGGCGACTTCTATTTTTGTTTTTAAAGTCGACCCCCATTTTCTAAAATTTAAAAATGGTTTCGACAACTTGGCTACTCTGCTGGGGACCAATAAGAGAGTCAAGCTATAAAATTGATAATTTCATGTCCTTTTATCTGAATTTAAAATTATGATTTAAAAAAAAACAATGATCCTTTTATTGCATGTGGTTCTGATTTTTTAATATATATCTCTGCATTGCACTGCATGACCGTTGTGGTCGCACCCTTAAGTGGGAGCGAGAAGCTACGCCTTTGTGAGGTTTTCACCTCCGCATGGGCTAGTGGATTGCTTCCGGGATACATCTGTACCTATGTCTTCGTGAAGTTTTCACTTCCGCATAGCCATAGGGAAATATATTCCCCTGAACTGAACTCAGTCCGTGTGAGCCTATAATGGGTGAGTATCGAGGAATCTGCTGGTTCAGGTACCTCAACTTTAGAGCTGAACCACATATAGAAAACCTAAAGGCTCACCCAAAGTAGAACTATACCAAGCCTTAGTGGTTACCCAGATAGGTGTTTGTTTATTATTTGCTTTGTCTTTTATTTCATAATACTGACTTGAGGTGCTTTATTTTTGGTGCATGTCATTTCACATTTTAAAGAGATATCGATTCACGATCAGTTTCTAAGTTAGAAAGTTGGTTATGGAGAACAAATTCCTTGATAAAGTGGAGGACAATGCAGCCGTCCGCATATGGTCAGAGCAAATGCAATTAGAGAAAGTGAATAGCTTAGCTGATGGGTACGTATCTGAACTATGAGATTTTACTCGTATTAGTATTACGCAGAATGAGTTCCAAAAGTTGAAAGAAATATGGACCTAGTGGGATGATGAGGCTAAGCAGCTGTTTTATTACAATTATGGAGATCTACCCTATTTACTCGACATTAAGGTAGATAAGCATCTGTTCCGGGCTATGACCCAATTTGAAACTCTACCTATTGTTGTTTCACTTTTGGGAGAATAGATTTGGTGCCCACATTGGAGAAATATACAACCTTGCTTCGTTGTCCAAGAGTCCAAGTCGATAAAGCTTATTCTAGGGCAGCTAATGTCCCAACTTTTGTAAAGAGGTTAATGAATATCACGGGGATGAGCAAACAGTGGGTTGTAGCCAGAATTCTTAAGAAAAGTAAGGGTAAATGCATTTCTTGGATTAGTTTGAGAGATCGATCTTAGCCCATCCAGATTCAAAGAAGAAGGTTGACGTCTTTGCCTTATGTATCTATGGTTTGGTAATCTTCCCCAAAGCTCTAAGACATGTGGATGAAGCAGTCACGGATTTATTCGATCGGCTTGACAAAGGAGTCACACCTGTACCTGCGATCTTAGCCGAAACGTTCAGATCCTTAAACGCATGTAGGAGAGCAGGTGAAGGTAGATTCATTGGATGTGTGCAGTTGCTATTAGCTTGGTTTCACAGTCATTTCTAGAAGGTGGAGAAAGTTTTTTATCAGGTTTTCTCTGAGAACTATTCTTCGTTAAAAGAGATAGTGGCAACATCGAGGAGAGAGAAAATGTTTGAGGAGAATTGGATGGCGCTCCTTCAAAACCTTCGAGAGGAAGACATCGAGTGGAGAGCCCCTTGGATGATTCCAGATGAAATTCTTTATCGATGTGGGAGTTTTGACTGGGTTCCTTTACTTGGAATTTAGAGAGTCGTTGGGTACGCTCATTTGCTCGTAATAAGGCAATATGGATTGAGACAGTTCATACTTGCAACATATGGGCTAGCTCAATGTGAGTTCTCATATAGAGGGGACAACTATAAGAAAAGGGTTAAGGAGATTTCTTGTGCTTGGAATCAGATTCGTAGAATGAAGAGATTATCTGCAGGACCAATGACGACCTCAGAATACAGCGGATGGAGGATTGGAAGGGTTAATGATAACATCCCCGAGCTTAATTCAGAAGGTGCCTAGTCAAGAAAAGAATACTTGCAAGTGGTCCCATCAGAGTTAGAGATTGTAAAGCAAGATTTCGAGAGGATAAGTTTCGAGATTGGAAAAAGGATGGAGAAGGTGGAAGAAGAGAAAATGTATCTGATACTAGATGTGGATATTCAAAAATCAGAGGCCGAAAAGTTAAGAAAAGAGAAGAAAAGGGTCGAGGAAGATCTGAATAACCTAAAGACAGAGTATAAGAAGTTGCGTCTATCAATAAAAAAATGCCAGATTGGGGAAGACTTCAGAATAGTGGCAATAGGAAGTTCAAGAGGAAAAGGCCAAAGCTGACATTGGGAGAAGAAGTTCCTAAAGATGCAGATGCAAAACGAGGCCCTAGAAAAGAGGTTAGTAGAAAGCCAAAAGAAAAGAGTGGATTAAAGGCTAGAGTCGTTGAACTGGGACAATCTCTTCACCACCATCAAAGCCGTAATTCTGCAAGCGAGATGAAGACGAGTCTGAATAAGATCAAGGAAATAAAGGGCAAGATTGAAAGATTAGAATCAGTATTACAGAATTGTGAACTCCAGATCGAGCATCTTGAAGCAAGAGAAGGGTATTGGAAGGAAGAGCTTCACCATTCTCATGACCAAGTTAGAAGTCGGGATTACTTCATGGGTGAAGCAATAGTTCAGATTTGAAAGGTAGCTGATCATCTATAGACTTTGGTAGCACAGGCTGATATGTTGAGCATGAAGTATGAGCTACAGTCGGATCATGGTCAAGAGCTAATCTCTTTGTTTAAGAAAATCAAAACTCTGGGCCTTAGGGCGAAAGCATAATTGTAGTCCGTTTTATGTAAAGGATTTTATTTTCTAATAAAGTTTTCTAGAATGAAGTTAAATCTGAATCGATGCCTTCTTTTTGCATTCATGCATTTGCATTACATCATATCTTATGAATCTAAGTCCATAGAGAGAGCCTAATTAGTTAAAATTATTACAGAGAGAGAGAGAGAGAGAAAGAGAGAATAAAAATCTAAAAGCTAACACCATTACGGTACACGTGCCAAAACAAAGAAAATAGATCAAAGACTTGAACAATTCCAGAGAGATATGCAAGACCAGATGCAGGAGCAGTTGGCAAAGCTCCAACAAGAAATGAGAGACCAAATGTTGGAAGCTCAAAGGAGCATGATGGCTCAAATGGCCCAGATGCTAAGTGAGGTAATGGACAAAGGAAAGTGTCCCATAGTTAACGTTGAAGACAATGAAGACTTTCCTCGGGGTTTTACCCCACCGCATGTACAACCTGAGGAGTATCTCCAGAGGCCATCTGTCACGATTAGGCCTCAACAAGGGCAAGCTGATACTAGACCGCCCATGAACTTCCAAGTTGGCTCAAGATCTAATCCAAGAGATAACCCAGCCAATCCTGTTATCCCTGATTTGGATATAGCAGAGAGGGAAGGGACAAGAATTGAATCCTCGAGGCAGTTAGAGGATCACTGTAAATGGTTGGAGGAAAAGTTCAAGACTTTGAAAATACCGATCATCACCATGGTGTTGACGCCAAAGACTTAAGTTTGGTTCCAGACTTGGTGCTTCCTCATAAGTTCAAGATGCCAAAATTTGAGAAGTATAATGGGACTAGCTGCCCTGAAGCCCACATCACAATGTTCTGTAGACGGATGACTGGCTATGTGAACAATGATCAACTTTTGATTCATTGTTTCAAAGACAGTTTAGTGGGGCCAGCATCTAGGTGGTACAATCAACTTAGCCATGCTAATATTAGCTCCTGGAGAGATTTAGCCCAAGCTTTCATGAAGCAATACAATCATGTCACAAACATGACGCCGGATAGAATCATGTTGCAAAACATGGAAAAGAAGTCAAATGAAAGTGTCGCATAATTTTAAAAGAGACATCCGTTGTTTTGCTTTAAGCGAGAGAAATCGAAACCAGTAAGTTAGGGCTCGATTCACTGAATTGCTAACATGAAACGTCAATTTGAAACCGGACTTATGATTTTTGGGAGGATATTTCGTTATTTGAGCGGAGAAAATCGAACCAGTGAGTTAGGGCTCGATTTACTCAATTTCTAAAACAAAACATTGCCCTTTTAAAGAAATCTTTAAATGAAATATGATGATTTTCAAAATGTATTTTGTTTAACAATATAGTACAAAACTAAGAAGACAACTACAGATGTAAATAAAGTAAATCTAAATACTTAATATTATAATAATAATAATAATAATAATGATGATGATAATAACAATAATAATAATAATAATAATAATATGACAAAATAAAAATAATAGTAGTAGACATAATAATAATGGATAACAATAATAACAAGTGATAAAAATGATAATAGTAATATAGTAAAATAATAATAATAATAATAGTATTACTAATAAAATGATAACGATAATAAATACTATACTAATAATGATATAATAATGATAATAGTGAGAACAATAATAGAAATAATAAATGATAATAATAACAATAATAAATATAGTAATAATGATGGAATAAAATATTAAATGTTAGTAATTATAGTAAAAATTGTGAAATAAATGAAAAGGGGATTGAATTGCATCAAAAACTAGAAATTTTGGGGCCAAATTGTAAATAAAACAGTGGTTGAGGGGTTGTAAGCACGCGCGCGTGAAAGTGAAGGGACCAGAGAAGAAATTTTCCCACAAACTAAAACGCAGCGTTTAAATGGGGGACTTAATCGCAAATCGTAAAAAATTATTGGGCTAATTTTGAGATAATGAAAAGTTTGATTTATAAAATACTAAAACGCGGAAGGACCAATCGCACAAATAGACCATTTAACAGAAACACGCGGATCCTCTGGCTGGGTCGGGTCGCGCGCGCGGATCTCTCCAAAAACGGCGTCGTTTTGACGCTTAACCGCCCAAAGCAAAACGGCGTCGTATTGTCTTGCTATAAAAGGGTGTTTTGTCTAAAAAAAAATCATTTGATTTCTTTTTAAAAAAAAGGGAAGGGAGGTTTTTTTCTCTCTGGACCAGGTCCAGAATCCGTGATTTTCGGCCGACCCTTGCATACCTCTACGTTCAGCACGCCACCGCACACGGTGGGGGAATTCAAAAGATGGTAACTTTTTCCTTTTTTTTGTGTGTTTATTTCTTTTTTAGTTTTATTGTTTTATGCATGAACGAAGCTTAATAGTTCGTAAAATGAAAAAAATAAAAATAAAAATAAAGATGATACCTCAGGCCTCTTCTGTTTCGGTTCTAATGAACCCTTTGTTGTTTTTTTTCTCTTTTTTTTGCCTAGATCTACTGCCTTTTTTGGAGTTAAAAAACTTCTTTTTTTTTTTGTATATAAATCGAAAACCAAAAAAAAGTCCCCCTACAGCGTTCAAAGTTGGCTTTTTATAGCCTTTACAAAGTATTTTCATCATTGTTTCTTCTGCTTTTGGTTTACGCTATGCGTGTTTTTCTTTTTGCGGGAGTAGGTGAAGACGGTCATGGGGTGGTGGTTGGGAGGCGGGTGAAGTCGAGGGTCGGAGGGTCTGTGGCTGTGGAGAGCGTGTGGGGGTAGGTCTTGGCTGAGTTAAATTTAGGGTTTGAAACCCTAAATTTTCAAAAAATTTAATATTTTGGAGTGCAGGTTTGGGTTTTGTTGGTCTGGATTTGGTTGGGTGCAGGGTCATTGGGTTTGTGTATTAGTTTATTTTGGTAGGGCGATTTTGGGCTTTGTATGGTTGCCCTCTTTGCTCATTTTTTCGTAACGAGAATAGAGCAAAGACTTTAAACCAATATTGCCGACCTCGTAAGTCTTGGCCTCTCGGTGCTCTCCTTGGTGGCGTAAACTTACGCCTCCGCATCTTGTTGCTTCGATCCACTCCACCGATATGTGGCTTCAATCTACTCTTGCTGCGACTTCAATGGGATGTGACTTGTTTATTTTCGATCTACTCGTGCAAATTTAGGAATGTCTAAACTGCTATCTTCAATCTGATCCTTGCAAACTCAAGGATCACCGGTGATATCTTGATCCGCTTCTCGCAACCGGAAAGTCAAATCTGCTATCTTCAATCTGATCCTTGCAAACTCAAGGATCACCAGACTGATATCTTCGATCTGCTTCCTGCAACTTCAGGAAGGTCAAATCTGCTTTCTTCAATCTGATCCCAGCAAACTCGGGGATCACCAGACTGATATTTTCGATCTGCTTCCTGCAACTTCAGGAAGGTCAAATCTGCTTTCTTCAATCTGATCCTTGCAAACTCAAGGATCACCAGACTGAATTTTTGATCTGCTTCCTGCAACTTCAGGAAGGTCAAATCTGCTTTCTTCAATCTGATCCTTGCAAACTCAAGAATCACCAGACTGAATTTTTGATCTGCTTCCTGCAACTTCAGGAATGTCAAATCTGTTATCTTCGATCTGCTTCTTGCAACTTCAAGAAGGTCAAATCGGCTATCTTTGATCTGCTCCACTGCATACTCAGGGAGACGGGATCTCGCTCAACCGTCTTGTCCTTCGAGGACGTATCCGTAGAATGAATACATACTTATGCCTAATGATTAGGATGCCATGAGTATGATGAGTCGAATGTTATGAGTATGATTCCTATTTAAGGTGTTATCACTCATTTGTCTGCATCAAGGTTTTATCTTCGTTTCCTCTCAAAGGACGTTTTGCATGAATGGCTTGCCCGTGGAAATTTCAAGCCTATTTTAGGCCTTAAAACACAGTGTCCGCCTTGACTTCTACTGTCTTCCCAGGAGTCACAACTCCTTCTTGAAGAATGTTCGACTTGGTTTGTTCGACTCTCAACCATTTAGGGTTTTGAATCTTTCCTTATCGAAAATTGGCTGTCTTACTTTTTCAAAGTGACCAAGCAACATTATTTACCCTTGCCACGATTCTTGAATCCGGCAGAAACTTCATAGAAATGGTCTTTATTGAGACCCCTTTCTCCAATGTCTTCATCTTGTGTTCATGGAAGTTCTAAACAAGCATTGCTTTTGGCTTCTGTTTTATCTAGAGATTTCCAAAGTGATACGTGGAACTTTCTTTTGTGAAATCATTAGTTCATCAATTTGTTTTTTAATGCATCGTGTTAATGATGGATAATGAGAGATTGATTTCAAAGAGAATCAAAATGAATTTATCTATGAAACAAAGAAAATTGATTGGGGACATATCCCTCTCTTTTTTTACGGAGAAAAGGACCCAAAAATGATAAAATAACAACATGGATCGGACGCCTAGACATCGCCATAATTGGGCTTCAATATACAAGCTCAAGAAGACCGCCTCGAGCCGTCATGTGTTTAGAAGACTCAAGTATTTTGTCGATGCCCGACGCATACGTACTTCCTCTTCTCGTTGATTATGGCGCCGCGAGATCGCGACGTGTCCATTCAAAATTTGAGTCGCCCTTTTGGGTTTTCAACTCAAAATGTCCTTTGGTCTCAAGGTGCCCTTTGCGGGTTTTCACCTTGGCCTCTCCGTTTTTTTTTTGAAGTCTCAAAGTGCCGCTGCGGGCTTTCACCTTAGCTTTTTCTATCTTAAGCAAAGTATTTTTTGTGAATCGAGTTCACTGGATTGGGCAAGCTTTTTAAATCCATCTCTGCGTAATCGGTGCACCTCCAGAAAGCTTTCTTTACCACATATCGGTCCTTCCAGTTCGGTATCCATTTCCTCTGTGGTCTTTTGTATGGGAAGGATCTTTTTCAATCGAGGTCCCTTCGTGAAATTCCCTTGACGAACTTTTTGGTTGTAGGCTCGCATCATTCGCTTTTGGTACATCGACCGTGACGGATAGCCTCAATCTCTTTTCTTCAATTAAGTTCAACCGGTCATATCGAGCACGGATCCATTCACTTCATCCGTTTCACTTGACAATACTCGGAGGAAGGTATTTCCACTTCAATAGGTAGAACCGCCTCCATCCCATAGACCAATGAGAAAGGCGTTGCCCTAGTAGAGGTTCTGACGGACGTTCGATAAGCATAAGTGCGATCGGCAACTTCTCATGCCGATCTCAGAAGTCTCATCATCTTTCCCACTATCTTTTGATGTTTTTGTTGGTCGCTACCGCCCATTCATTTTTGGGCGTCTGGTGATGAATTGTGGTGTTTGATGTTGAATTGGCTACAAACCCCACTATCGTGCTATTGTTTAAATTCGTAGCGTTATCGATATGATCCTTTCGGACATTCCATATCGACAAATGATTTCCTTCTTCAAAACCGCTAACCCGATTTAGTGGCGTTAGCATATGAGGCGACCTACCCATTTCGTGAAGTAGTCGATGACCACAAAGATGAATCGATGCCCATTCGATGCCTTCGGAGATATTGGCCCAATGACGTCCATGCCCACATGGAAAATGGCCATGGAGAAGTCATAACATGTAAAGGTGGCGGGTGCGTGAATCTTGTCTCCATAATCGCATTTATGACATTTTTGGCATAGTTGATCTGATCTCCTCCATGGTGGACCAATAATACCCGAACCTCATTATTTGTCCGGCCATTGTGAAACCATTAGCGTGAGTTCCACGACACCTTCATGGACTTCTTCTAGGATTAACTTAGCTTGGTGGCCCACACACCTCGGTAGCACTTGATCCTTCCTTTTCTTGTATAAGACTTCTCCATCCAAGACGTAATCACTGGCTAATCTCCTTAGCGTCTTTTTTTCATTCTCAGTGGCTTGATCAGGGTACTCATGATTCTTCACATACCGCAATAAATCGTGGTACCATGGTGGGCCAGTTTTCCCTTCTTCCTCGACATTGTAGCAATGGGCTGGGTCTTGATGAATGCTCATTTGTAATGGCTTCATATCTTCGCTTTCATTTATTCGGACCATGGAAGCCAGGGTGGCCAGAGCATCAGCCATTTGATTCTCATCCCTAGGCAGGTAATTGAAAGTGATGTCATCGAACTCTTTGACAAGTTCTTGGGCCAATCTTTTATAGATAACCAATTTTGGATCCCTGGTTTCCCATTCTCCTTTGAGTTGATAGATTACCAGGGCGGAATCTCCATAGACTTCTAATACTCTAATTTTGTATTCGATAGCAGCGCGGAGCCCCATGATGCAAGCTTCATATTCAGCCATATTATTAGTGCAATCGAAATCCAGTTTACAAGTGAATGGATAATGGTCTCTTTTGGGGATATCAGATCGCCTAATTCCATTACCCACGGCATTTGATGCCCGTCAAATTTAATTTCAAGGATGGTCTTCAGAGGTACCTTCTTCGATATCGCCACGACATCAAGTCCTCATTAGGGAAATCAAAATCTAAGGGCTCATAGTCTTCAAGGGCTCTACTGGCTAGAAAGTCTGCTATCGCACTCCCTTTTACCGCCTTTTGGTTTACATAAACGATGTCAAATTCGGAAAGTAGGATCTGCCACCTGGCCATCCTTCCATTCAAGGCGGTAGATTCCATCATATACTTAAGGGGATCTAGCTTTGAGATGAGCCATGTCGTGTGATACAACATGTATTGCCTCAACCTTCGAGTCGTCCAAATCAAGGCACAACATAATTTCTCGATTGGCGGGTACCTCATTTCACATGCGGTGAATTTCTTACTAAGGTAGTATATTGCTTTTTCTTTCTTCCCCGATTCATCATGTTGACCCAGCACGCATCCCATCGAATTATCAAGTACCGTTAGATAAAGGATGAGGGGCTTGTCTGGTTGAGGCGGCATTAATACCGGGGCCTGAGACAGGTATTGTTTCATCTTTTCGAAGGTCTTTTGGCACTCTTCATCCCACGTGCCTGGGTTGTGTTTCTTGAGGAGACGGAATATGGGGTCACATCTCTCGGTCAGTTGTGAAATGAACCGAGCGATGTAATTCAGCCTTCCTAAGAAACCTCTAACTTTTTTTAGTGCGTGGTGGAGGTAACTCTTGTATGGCTCGACTTTATCCGGGTCAACCTCAATCCCTTTTCATCGACTATGAACCCGAGTAACTTTTTGGATCGAGCTCCAAAGGTACATTTTGTGGTTAAGCTTCAACTGAATTTTCTCACCTCAAAAGCAATTTTCTCAAGACCTGCACATGCTCTTCTTGATTCGGATTTGGCGATCATATAAATCGACGTAAACCTCAATTTCCACATGCATCATGTCATGGAATAAGGTTACCATGGCTCTACGATATGTCGCTTGCATTTTTAGCCCAAATGGCATTACCTTGTAACAAAATGTCCCCACATGGTTATAAGCGTTGTCTTGTCCATGTCCTTAGGATGCATTTTATTTGGTTGTACCGAAAAACCATCCATGAAGGAGAACAACGAATACCCCACTGTATTGTCTACTAAAGTGTCGATGTGAGGCGAAGAAAATTATCCTTTGGTGGCCTTGTTCAGTCTCGTAGTCCACGCACATTCGTACCTTCTCGTCTTTCTTGGGGACGGTGGACAACGTTAGCCACCCAATCCGAGTACTTGACCACTTGTAAGAACCGGCATTAAATTGTTTCTCGACTTCTTCTTTTATCTTTAACAAGACGTCGGTCGCATTCTTACGAGCTTCGTTGGGTGGCTTGCATTCTTCCTTTATGGGCGATCGATTGTCTTGCAATATCGATCTTAGTCAGGCATATCTTGAGTACGACCATGCGAACACATCCTTGAATTCATGAAGCGATTCGATGAGGTCCCTTTGGTTTCTCAGATAATACAAGTTCCAATATTCACCTCTTGCCCTCTCCTAGGCTCACCGTTTCTATCGACTCTTTATGGGGTAGGATCATCTTTCTCCTTGCTCTACCATTCTCAACAAATCCGGAGGCAAGTCGATTCATGTCATTTCCAAAGTCCCGAGATTCCTCTCAACACATGTCTTGCTCAAAGCGGACTCTCGAATCAGTAGTATCATTACTCATATCATTGATGTCTAGAGACACATAATGGGTATCGAAGGGTGTATAAAGAATAAATGAATTTGAGGACAATTATTCACATGATATGAATGAGAACAAAGAATAAATGGTAAAAATGTAAAATAAGAGAATAGAATTGAAGATGCATTTTATTAAAACAAAATGTCCAAGCATAAGCCTATTTCACAAAAGAAATCTCATTGTTTCTAGGCTTAAAAACAACAAGAGTGTTAGAATATTACTCGCAAAATCTCTAAACACTATAGGAAATTCCTCTGCAGTCAATTGTCTAACGCGCTTCTGAGTTCGTATAGGCGGATGCGGACAAGCTTCTTTGATCAATCTCCTCATCGTGTATGGCATTGATGTGAGGACATTCCCTCTAGGAGACTCTTTTCGGGTAAATCATTCCTCCCGATCTGAAGGTGCGAGATATGGGAAATGTCATCGGTTCCCACTTCACGTCTTCTCCATTCATTTGGCATTTCTCCTTTCTTATTTCTTCTCCATCTCCTTCTTCATCTATTTAGTATCCGGTTTGAAACCTAAACCAAAGCGATCCCTTTTTCTCTCAAAGATCGGGCTGGACTTTCCCTTGGAGATATTTACCCAATCTTTTTCCGGTGAGGGCTCCTTTTCCCATGTCATTTGCAATCCCATCCCGGTAGTCTTGGATAGTTTAGGTGGCGGGACTTTATTTCCTTCGAAATGAAAGTCGCATTCACGAACTCTAAGGATCGAATTGAACATTCAATGGCTTCCTCATTCGTCTCTAGGTATGGCGCTCGTTGGTAACGATTCATATGATATCATCTTGACGTTTATAGTTATCGGTAGATTTTACATTACCAATTTCAATTTTGGTGCGATGTGAAGGTGCCCATTGAATGAATCCAGGCCTCCTAGTAGCGGTTGTAAGAAGGCTTGATATCCATGACCGTAAAGTCTACTTCATATGTATTAGGGCCGATCAATAATGGTATGTCTATTCTTCCCATTACTCTTCTTTGGTGCCATCGAATGCTCTCACTATGTTTTAAGCGAGATTTCATATGAGAACTATCTATCGGCAACCTCTTGAGTGTGGCTAGTGGTAAGACATTCAATCTTGACCCATTATCTATTAGCACACTTGGCAAGGTGTATCCCTTGCAACGGTAGTTATGTGTAATGCCTTTGTCGACCCCATACCTCCCGGTGGGATTTCGTCATCATTGAAGTAGATGAAATTATCGCTTATGTTACTAACCGACGATCCAACTTGTTGACGGATATATCTTTAGTAACATAGGTCTCATTCGAGACTTTCATTAATGCTTCGGTGCACTTGAGCTTAGTAGTGCTAACACGTAGATACGGGCTGGTTATGCATGCGGTTGTTCCACCACACCGTATTCACGTGTGTTTCAAGAATTTTAAGAACTCTTTAGCCTCTTCCTCTTTTACGGGCTCATTGATAACGGCCGGGTTCTTTTTCACCTTGTCTAATCGATCTTGATTTAGCGCTCCGTTCTCCTATTTTCGGGATCATAACGCTTTCCACTTGCGGATAGGAACCTTCGTTCTTGACTTCCTCAAATACTAGTGGAACCTTGCGCCCCGGTATTGTCACGTTGCAATTATAATTCTAAGGTACCCTTTTACTATTTTGGTAGGGAAAGGAAGCGAAGTTTCAATTGTGATTTTTGGTCTTCCACATACTCACTCCTCGTGTTCCGCGAAATGATGATTCTCGGGCAACTAACTCCGTGCTTTGTCAATTCTTCCTCGATCGCGATATTTCATCTTCCTCCACTCCTTCTTCAATAAACTCCACTTTTGTTGTCCATGAGGCCTTGCACCAAAATTTTAAAATCAAGACATTCTTGGATCTCGTGTCCCTCGTCTTATGGAATTCGCAACAATTCTTCATATATTTCTGTTTTTCAAAAATCAACTCATATTATGAGAGGTGAGTTGAGCCTCAGTCACACTTGAGGTATTTTTCAATTTTCATTTTCAAAAATCAACTCATATTACGAGAGGTGAGTTGAGCCTCGGATCACACGCCGAGGTATTTTTCAATTTTTTTTTTAAAAATCAACTCATATTGCAAGAGGTGAGTTGAGCCTTGGGTCACACGCCGAGGTATTTTCAATTTCTGTTTTTCAAAAAATCAACTCATATTGCGAGAGGTGAGTTGAGCCTTGGGTCCTGCCGAGGTATTTTTCAATTTCATTTTTCAAAAAATCAACTCATATTGCGAGAGGTGAGTTGAGCCTCAGTCCTGTTGAGGTATTTTCAATTCATTTTCAAAATCAACTCATAATGCGAGAGGTGAGTTGAGCCTCGGGTCACTGCCGAGGTATTTTCAATTCTATTTTCAAAAATCAACTCATATTGCGAGAGTTGAGCCTCAGTCACTGTCGAGGTATTTTTCAATTCGCTTTTCAAAAAAACTCAACTCATATTGCGAGAGGTGAGTTGAGCCTCGAAGTCACATGTTGAGATATTTTCAATTTTGTTTTCAAAATCAACTCATATTGCGAGAGGTGAGTTGAGCCTCAGGTCACACGCTGAGGTATTTTCAATTTCTATTTTTCAAAAATCAACTCATAATGCGAGAGGTGAGTTGAGCCTCAGGTCACACCGAGGTATTTTCAATTCTATTTTCAAAATCAACTCATATTGAGAGGTGAGTTGAGCCTCAGTCACACTGAGGTATTTTTCAATTCATTTTCAAAAAATCAACTCATATTGCAGTGGTGAGTTGAGCCTCAGTCACTTGCTGAGGTATTTTTTCAATTTTCGTTTTCAAAATCAACTCATATTGCGAGAGGTGAGTTGAGCCTCAGTCACACGCCGAGATATTTTTCAATTTTCGTTTTCAAAATCAACCATATTGAGAGGTGAGTTGAGCCTCAGGTCACTGTTGAGGTATTTTCAATTTTATTTTCAAAATCAACTCATATTATGAGAGATGAGTTAAGCCTCGAGTCACACACTGAGGTATTTTTCAATTTCATTTTTCAAAAAAAAATCAACTCATATTGCGAGAGGTGAGTTGAGCCTCAGTCACACGATGAGGTATTTTCAATTCTGCTTTTCAAAGATCAACTCATAATCCAGAGGTGAGTTGAGCTTGAGTCACATCTTAGAGCTATTTTCGATTCTTTTCAATAAAGAATAAGGATTGGACAATCGAACAAAATTTAGTGCTTTTAAGTCTTTGCTCTATCCTGCTTTCACACATGATGAGCAAAGAGGGCATTATAAGCACTAAATTTTGCCATTTTAATTATGAGTTTATTTAAAAAATTTTAAAAATTAAAAAATTTAATTTTTTACATTTTAACCTAAACTTTCCTAAAATTACATTTTAGCCCCAAAACTTTTCAAAATTACATTTTTACCCTTATCTTTCTTAAAATTACACTTTGGCCCCAAGCAGTTTTCATGATTGCAATCTGGTCTTCATCGGAAAATCTCCAAAATCCGTGAATTTGGGCACCTACCTCCGTGATTTTCGGCCACCAAACCTAAGGGATGGCCTCCTTCCCCTAGCCACCCTACATGCAAAAAAAAGCTATAAAGGGATTTTCCCCAAAAAATGAACCCCATCAACATTTCACAACACCCACAAAAAAAAAAAAGAAAGAAGAGAGAAAGAAGAAGGAAGAAGAAGAAGAAAGAAGAGGGAGAGGCGTCGCACCACCGCGGTGGAGAAGCAGCGACCACAACGACGACAATGACAAGCTAGGAGGAGAAAAGAAGGAGAAAGAAGAAAGGAAAAAAAGAAAGAAGAAAGAAAAGAAGAAGAAGAAGAAAAAAAAGGAAAGAAAGAAGAAAAAAGAAAAAAAATTAAAGTCATTATGGGTCGACCCGACCATGACTAACTTGACCGTGACTCGACCAAGAACCCGACCCACGCCCAAAGAAGCCCACCAAGAGGAGGCCCATTTGAATAAAAAAAAAAGAAGAAATAGGCAAAGAGAAAAGAAGGAAATAGGCCCAAAAAGGCCCATCAAACCAAAAGGGAATAGCAGCCCATCAGCCAAAGAAAAAAAAAAGAAAAGAAAGAAGAAAAAAGAAGAAAAGAAAAAAAGGAAAAGGAAAAAAAAAAGCGACGCCGCATAAATCATTCGATCAAGCCCGTATTTTTGATTTTCGGTAATTTCCTTTTTTTACTCACTTTTAATTTAATTTGTATATTTTTTATTACATCTCGTTTTAATATTATTGATATTTTTAGCATTTTTATTTGTATTTTTTTACTTTTATTTTTGATAATTTTAATAAATAAGGCAACGAATCGGTTTAATACTTGTCGTTGATTTCATCGCTATGTTGGGTGAATATCATCGGTTAAGTGTTAAATACGATACGCCTTTTAAAAATAAAAAATAAAAAATAAAATAAAATTTTGAGTTTCAAAACTTTTGTGTTTTTAGAAAATTGTCGTATTTTAAAATTTTCGTGCTTTAAAAAATTTCATGTTTCAAAAATTCTCGTATTTTTTAAATTCTCGTATTTTCAAAAAATTCGTGTTTCGCGTTTCAAAATTTGCGGGTTTTCAAAATTTCATGTTTTTAAAAAAAATTCTTGTGTTTTAAAATTTCCGTGTTTTCAAAAATTTCGTGTTTCAAAAAATTTCTCATGTTTTCAAAGTTCTCGATTTTCAAAAAATTCATGTTTTTAAACAAAAAAATTCTCGTGTTTTAAAATTTTCGTGTTTTCAAAAATTCTCGGGTTTTTAAAAAAATTTCTCAAGTCTTAAAATTCTCTTGTTTTTTAAAAAAATTCTCGTGTCTCAATCGGATCACGATTAAATATTAAATTGAACTTGTATTTTTGAAAATTAAGACAACGCGCGTTTAACGAGATACCAATTTTGGGCGTCGCGAGGGTGCTAATACCTTCCTCGCGCGTAACCGACTCCCGAACCCTATTTTTTCTCTGGAATTTTGACGCAGACTTAAACCCGGCCCTTTTTTAAGAAAATTCAAAAAATAATTTTTCTTTAAAAAGAGGATTTATTAGGTGTCCGATCACACCTAGAAAAAAGATCGGTGGCGACTCCCTTTTTTAATAAAATCGAAACTCTGTTTTCAAATGTTCAATAATTTTCTCAATTAGCGCCCAAGCAAATTTTAGGTCGCTACAAAGAGGATCTCCCGTCATTTGTCAAACGAGAAATCAGAACCCAGTAAGTTAGGGCTCGTTTTCTCGAAGGTCCAAATTAGGAATATTGCCCCTATATTAAAAAAACTTACCCGAAGTATCTAGTTGTCGAGTCCAGTAAGTTAGGGCGCGACATTTCGAATTCCCAGGATTAAGTGTTTTGTTTAAAATTTGAATTGCGATTTTAAAAGGGACATCCTGTTGTTTAGCTTAAACGAGAAAAATCGGAACCCAGTAAGTTAGGGCTCGATTCACTCAAATTGCTAATACAGAATGTCGATTTGAAACTTGAATTCGCGATTTTTGAAAGGGATATCCCGTTGTTTAGCTTAAACAAGAAAAATCGGAACCCAGTAAGTTAGGGCTCGACTCACTCGAATTGCTAATACGGGATGTCGATTGCTATAAAAACTGAGATATCAGGAAGGATAATTACGACGAAAAGAAAACAATAATAATATGCTAACAATATAATGGTAATGATAATAATAATAGTAATAATAATGATAATGAAAATAAAATAGTAGTAGTGTAGTAATAATAAAATAAAGATAATAAAAGATGTTAAAATAATAACAATAACAAAATAATGATGAACATAAAGTGATGGCGATGATTATAATAATAATAGTATTAAAAATAAAATAATGATAATAATGAAAATAATAACAATGTGTTAATATAAACATTAATAATGATAATAATAATAACTTAAATATAAAATAACAACATATTAAGAAAAATAATGAAACCTATAATAGAAAGTATAAAAAGAAATAATAAAATACAAGTGGTAATAATAATAATAATAATAATAATAATAATAATAATAATAATAATAATAATAATAATAGGAAGTTTTAGCTAAGTTAAAAATAGTGAAAATAATAAAAAAGGGCTAAATTAAATTAAAAAATAAAATTTTAGGGTGAATTTAAAATAAAAGAAAGATTAGGGGACCTATTTACACGCGCGAAAGGACTGGAGGGACCAAAGAGGTAATAAGCCCCTTCGGCCAAAACGCGCAGCAGTAGCGAGGACCAGATTGTGAACCGGAGTAAATTGTGTGGTCAAATTTGAAAAACATAAAAACTTAATTAAAAAGGGCAAAAAAAATGGAAGGGCCATTTGCGCAATTAGACCCAAAACAAAAACACGCGGATCCTCCTGGCGGGTCGGGTCAACACGCGGATCGTGGAGGTAAAACGACGTCGTTTTGGGGCCACTAAAACAGGCCCTAAACGGCAGTGTCGTTTCGGATCCTTTATAAAAGCAAAATTTTCCCTTTTTTTTTTATTTCTGCTGTTTGCTAAAAAAAATAACCCTTTTGTTTTTTTTCTCTGCAGGTCTAGGGTCCCGGCGATTACTTCTGGCCGACGTCCCACTTGTAGGTGCGTCGCTGACCATCAGCAAAGTGGTAAAAAATATAAAATGTATTTTTTTATATTTTTTATATTAGACTAATGTTTATATATATATATATATATATACCAAAAAGAAAATGGAAAGTTTCAAAATACAAAAAGATTACCTTTTCTTTGGCCTCTGTTTTAGTAGTTTTAATGTTTTTCTCTGCACTTTCGTGTTTGGATCTACGTATTTGGATTTGAAATTTCTCGAATCATTTCTATTTCTCTTTGAATTGGTTTCTATTTTTGAATCTGTTTTTTGTATTGATTTCAAGAATGTAACCCTTTTACATTTGGTGCTTTCGATTTTCTCCTTTTTTTTTTAATTTCGAAAAAAATCCCCCCTCTATTTACATTTTGTTGGGGTTTTTATAACCCGATTTCAAGACAACTACTACTATTTCATCACTTCTTCTACTAACTTTTGCAGGACATGGGCGGTGCAAGTGGGCGCAAGTGGAGGTTTCGGTGGCGACTTGGCGATTTGGCGGAGGCGGGCGTGTCATTGAGCCGCCTAGGGTTTCAGCCTTTCTGAAACCCTAGTTTGACTATTGGGTAATTGGGCCATCTGATTTGGGCTTCGGGTCTTAGGTTTAAATGGGTTAAATGCTTGTATTGGGTTTGTTTTAATGGGCCCGGGCAGAATTGGGCTTGTACACCGTTTACTTTCACAACATTCTACCCCTTTGAGCTCAGCATCATCCAGTGGTGTTGATGCGAATCACTATTCTGGATGGTCTTCATGAAAAGTCATTTGGGGAGTCCGTCACGATGTTATGGCCACTAAAGAAAACTTGGTAAGAAGGTCAAGACATGGACAACACTGGCATCCAAAGGGATGTGAGGAATGTGAATCCTTAGAATATGCTTTACTCTTTTGCCCATTTGGGAAGCCTTGGGTTTCAGCTATTCCCTACGCAGGGAAGGTTTTGGAGGTTCTAAATAAGAAAGCAAAATCAACCAACTTCTTGTAGAGTTTAAATAAGAAATTTGAAGTCAAATAACATAATTTATTTAGTACTAAAACTTTCATAAATATCAATTACTATAAACAATAAACAAATTATTTTTCTAATACAATATTTGATATTATCAGTATAAATCATATAATATCATCTCATTTGTGTTTATATGTATCTATAACATATCAAATATTTTGTCTTGTTTGATGGAAGTGTATAGCATAGGTGTATTCCTCAAAACGTTTCATGGCATCTATTTCATGATTTTTTATGTTAAACGTATTAAAATGCAGAGAAAAGAATTAGAAGAACGTGAAATCTTTATTGCTGGTTACACGTGAACTTATCATCTGCGGTCAAGAAATTTTCCTGGGAAAAAAAAAGACACGATGGAAAAAAATGATGTAAACAAGGCAACAACAATCCCAACATTGCTTTGTAAAAACATAGCAAAATTAGTTGCTCCACCTAATCTACTTATTCATGTTAAATATTTAGCCATAGCAACCATTATTAATTTTAATTTGTTTTGGCCATTTGCACGAGGAACAATAACATGGAGCTTTCAAGTTCCCTTGAAAGACAACATATAGCAGCTTTGCCACACACTGACGACGAATATGTTCGTCGTCCTTTAACGACCTCATCGTCGTTGAAATCTTTTTCTTCCTCCGCTATGGTGGCCAACATTGTCGTCAATGGACGCTTGGAAACCGAGATAAACCGAGGCGGGGCGACTTCGTTCATGAACTGGTCGAGGTTTCGGGACTTATGCTTTGTTGGTTCCATCGAACAGGTGAAAATACAAGCAAATTAATGGATTGAAGGTGGACAAGATAGAGGGAAAAAGATGGTGTAGACGAAGGGTTGTGAAGGGTCATAAAATATGAAGACAGGGATTTAGGAAAAGGAGATTGATTCATGGCCTCCACAAGCACTATAGGCATTGAATTTATATAGGAAGAATTGAGGGTAAAAGTTAGAGAATTGAGATGATAGAGGATGTAGCTTTAATTATGTCGGTTGGCATGTGCGAGCATATGCCTTTCTCTTTAACTAGACATGGATACTAATTTCTTACACATTCAACTTAATATATTTTTTTTATTAATAATAATTAAGTTTGGTTAGTATATATCATCTTTAGTTTCCTCGTGCATTTAAGAAAATCTTTTACACGATATGTGTATTGTCGTCAATTTATAATTGACAAATGAGCCATTAATTGCAAGATTTTTGGCCGTAGGGAAGGGACCATATTTCCTTTCTAGAAGCACCTTCTCTCACCCAACATTACCAACAAAATATGAGAATTCAAGGCTTAATTTAATTGAGTGTTAGTTCGATTGGTATGCATATTGTCGTTAATGCAGGATGATGTGAATTTAAGTGCGTTAAAGAGCACTATCCTCTTAATTATAGGTTGGGGAGAGACTATGAATAATTTTAAACATTTTGTCAAAAAAGAATAAATAGGATCAAAATCTATAAATTATAATTTTTATAATTTTTTTTGCATGAATTAAAAATGGAATTCTGCATTTGATTTTTCTTTTTTATGGATGTTATTGCAAAAGTTAAAATAGAATTAGGTCATTAAGTTGTCTTATTGATGACCCAAGAGTGCCCCAAAAGCCAAAAACGTATTATATCTGATAATTTTGAAATCGAATTCTAATCACTTCATTTCAGATTGATTTTGAGGTTTTTACATAAAAAAAAAAAGTGTTACTATTAATTGGTAATTGCTGTAACTTTACCAAGACAAAGTTTTGCCTTTATAAGTACAATGGATAGTTTGCATGTTTCTAAAATTTAGGTTACCACCGATTAAAAATATAGTATTATGATTGAGTTGATATTATAAGTTAATCAAACACGAATATAATTAAAGTAATTATTAAAACACTCTTAATTAAGGTTTTGTTTGATATTGAAAAATTATATGTTGAATTTTAAATACTAAATTTATGATAGAAAGTTATTTTGTATACTAATAAAATTAATTATTAAACACAATCATGTTGTTTGATAAAATTAAACCTTTTTTTAAATATTTATCACTTAAATTAATCTTATTATTATGATATATTATTTTATTATGTATAGTTTTGGATAAAATTTAATCTTATTAATATGATATCTAACATTTTAACAAATAAAGAAGAGAGGTAAAATTACAATGAAAGCCCTTATATTAGAAATCATATTGTATTTTACCTCCTTTACTTAAAAAATGGGCAAATTAATCTTTGTACGTTAGGTCTCTGAAAAACCCTAGGAGTCAAGAGTGCTTTGCTTAGTATCTTAGCGAAAATAGCCTCTGCTGCGGCTTGGGATGGAGGAAAGTGGTCGCAACGAAGGGTTAAAGGATGACGAGGTCTCCCCTTGGCAGAAGAGCTCATCAATTTATCAGTGAAAAGTTTGGTAGTGAAACCAAGCGAAAAGCCAACTCTGATTTGCACTGTATGGATAGAGAAGTCTTATAATCCAGATAGTTTCAGGGCACAGATGAAGAGTACTTGGAAAACAAAGAAAAAAAAATTTGAGATCCAATTAGCAGGGCAAAACCTTTTCTTGATTGAGTTTGAGTTTGAAGAAGATCTAGAGACAGTTCTAGAAGGTCAGCTATGGTTATTTCGAAAACATTTAGTTATTTTTGACAGACTGGTTAGATCGATGGAAAGGAGTAAAATTAGGCTTATTTCGTTCCTGTTCTGGGTCAAAATTGGGCCATGCTTACCAGAATTCGATAAAAAAGATCTGATGCATGCTATTGGGGCGACTTTGGAGGAATTATTAGATCTGAAACAAATGGTGAATTCTGTCGTCTTAGAGTTAAGTTAGATGTGCAGAAACCCCTTCGCAGGGGTATATTTGTATCCACAGATGATCAAATAAAATCTTGGATCTCCTTTAAATATGAGAAGTTACAGACTTTTTGTTTTGGATGTGGTAGAATGGGGCACGCTCTCCCAAACTGTGGTGTGATAAAACCTGCAGAAAAAGACAAAATCAAAGATGATCCACTTTTCTCCATAGCACTAAAGGCAGAATTAAGTTTATTTGGAAGGGAGAGTTTAAAGCTAAATGCCCTCTCAAAAAAGAAACAATATCAATGTTCATACACAAGTTTATTGGAGGAAAACCGGGAGACGAGAACACAAGAAGGGGATAAAAATGACATGAGACTAAAAGATAAAATACAATTATTAGTAGTGAAGAAAGTGATGAAGTCTCAAGAAGAAAGAGTGACCGCAGATGAGGAAGATCATGGGCGATGCAATTTACAGGATGAAATTTTGAAATCAACCAGGAAAACCAGTTGGAAAAGAATTAATTCAGCGAGAGAGATGGGTTAGTACAGCGAAGAAAGTATAACGCAGAAGAGGAAATTGACAAAATCATATGCTGGAGATTGTGATGAAGAGAACACCTTTGAAGATGCAGTAAAAAGAGTGAAATATGAAGTTCAAGATTTAAAAAGTAAGGAGGGCTCAGTATTATCAAGCAGGATATTTGGGAAAAGGCGATTTTCCCAACCAAGGTAGATCGGCGGCTGCCAAAAGACAAGCCGACTGGACGCAATGAAAATCATTTGTTGGAATGTCCATGGATTGAGGAACTCGCGAATAGTACGAAGGCTTTGGTTCTCATTGAAGCAACATAACCCCAAAATGGTTTTCTTTATGGAGACCAAAATTGATGACAAGCATATGGAAAAGATCAGAATGAGATGTGGTTTTGTAAATGGAATAGATGTAGGAGCAGAGGGCTCGAGAGGTGGACTTTGTCTAGCATGGAGAGAGGAAATTAAGGTCAGTCTAAAAACCTTCTCGAAAAAATCATATTGATGTGTTGATTGAAGAAAATAATGTTACTGGAGAATGGAGATTTACAGGATTTTATGGGTCACCTTATGCTAGCAATCAAAATACCTCATGGAATTTCCTAAGGATGTTGGGTCAAGAATAGTGCTACCCGTGGTTGGTTAGTGGTGATTTTAATGAAATATTGTACTCTTTTAAAAGAGTGAAGGTCAATTGAGGAGGGAGGAAAATGGCAGCCTTTCGCGAGGTTTTGGATGAATGTCAATTATTGGATGTGGGTTTTCAGGGAGCATGGTTTACATGGGAGAGGGGAAATTTACCGGAAACGAATATTAAAAGCGAATATTGAAAAATAGAGATTGGATAAGGGTCATTGTCCTCTCTTTATTATGAAAATAGATGCATCTCTTTTCAAAGGCATGGTGGACCTTGGAAGAGTCGTTTGAGCAAGAGATTAAGAAATTATGGGAGTCATCGAATGGATCGATCTCCGAGAAGCTGGAAAGGATACAAATTAGCTTGACAAGGTGGGCAAGTTCAATTAAAAAAGATCGAGATGGTTTGAAAGGGAAGCTCACAAAGGAATTGGGAATTCTAATGGAAAGCGAGAGGAATGATGCTATAATAGCAAAGCTAATTGATACTAGAATTAGACTAAATATAGAGATTGATAAAGATGAAATATAATGGCCTAAATTCAAGATTATCTAACAATGGTTTCAGAACCATAAATCGATTTAAAGAGTTCAATATATTTGCATGAATATTTATATGATAGGAAATATTTTTATAAATATTTATAAAATGTTAGTAATATGGTATTAAAATTTCGTTAGAAAATTTTAACGTATGGGTAGGTAATTAAATGAAAAGGACTAAATTGAAATGAAAGTAAAATTTGAATTATAGATAAAAAATTATAAAGGACCAAAATGGCAATTATGCCATTTTTAAATGTTGAAGTAAGATAAGCATAAAAATCTTAAGATTTTTATGTGATAAAATATATTATTATTAGATAATTATGTTAATATAATATTATATTATAAAATAAGGTAAAGAATAAAGAGAAGAAACAGAGAAGAAAACGAAACAGAGAGCAGGGGAAAGAAAGAAAGAAGAAAAAGGAAAAATAGAAAGTTTGAAGCTTGGAGTTTAATTTGATTCGGAAAACATAAATATGAAGCTAGATCGAGGAAAGGAAAAAGTCCCGGATTAGTAGATTTTATATACGAACTAGTATCGAGGTAAGTTCATGTAACTTGAATTATCTTCTTAAATGCTTGAAATGTATGTTATTGATGTGAATATAATTTAAATGTTCATTGTATGAAAGTTGATGAAATATTGATATATTTGATAAAAAAGGGAAGAAATCCCGGTTGAATGAAAGGAAAATTCAAGGATCACCGAAAGGAATTAACGGTAAAAGGATCTAGCTTGACGGGTGATCCTATCCTGATATAGCCTCCCAAGAATATGTGTAAAATGGATTTAGCCTGACGGGTAATCCAATTAGGGTTCAATTTAGCCTCGACTGTAATCAGATCAAGCTCATTAGAGTAATTGTCGTTAGGATTTAGCCTCGACCGGTAATCCCACAATACTCTATGAGTTTACATTATGGGATTTAGCTCGACCGTAATTCTCCGTAAGGATGAGGTTCATGGAGTGTGCTCTCTAAAATGGAAATGTGCGCACATGAACATGAATTGACGGACTGGATTGTACACTAAAAGTGTACTTCAAAATCTATCGAAATTCGAGTAATTCAACGGATAAATATGGAAAAATAACAAGGAAATAGAAATCATGATATTGATGAGCTCATCAATCATAGTATTTGTATTATTGATATATGGAAATTATTGAACCGACTTGAATGTTGAGTTTGTGAATGTTAGGGTAATAATGCATTGAATGGGTATATGAATGTTTATCGCTTATATTGTAAATATTAGGTAAGTATAATTCTTGTTACATGGACTTACTAAGCACAAAGTGCTTACCCTATTTCCTTTTTCCTATTTTGTAGTGTTAAGAGCTCGGAGATTGGATCGGTGGGAGACTCATCACACTATCAACCCCAATATTTTAAGATTTAAAGAAACTTTAGTTTGGAAATGAATGGCATGTATAAGCTAATAAAATAAATGCTAATATGAAATGAATGTAAGGTCCACCATTGGTATGGCTAGCAAACCTTGGTTTGGTATGTATTGATGTTATCTTATAAATATGCATGAATTTATTTTGAAAATATGTTGAATTGGAATGGTCCTGCTTAGAACTTGCAAGAAATGCTAGATATTTATAAATGGGTTATATTGAGTAAAAAAAATCGTAAACTCCTAGATGCTTGCACCTATTCAACAATCTAATACGGGTAGGGGTGTTACATTTGTTGGTATCGAGCTACGATTTAGCCGGTTCTAGGACGGACATAGCGAATCTGATTAGCTATACATGCCATTTAAATTATTTTTGATGGTGTGATATCTCCGACCATTTAAATTATGTTTTCCTTATAGTAATGTCATCCGACCGAGCTCAATCTGAGGAAGCTGGGAGTCATGCTCCGGCTTCAGTACAAAGAGAAGAAACTAGCAGAGAAGGCCCTGATAGAGAGTCAAGGGAAGAGGCAAAATAGCCTTCTTTCAAATGATGAATGAATGGTTTACCCAAAGACATAAGAACTAACCCTACAAAGGCAAAAACTCAAGCTCCCCCTCCTGTTCCTCCACCGGTTCCCGAGATTCCACAGGGTACAGGTACTGAATCTGTCAGAAAAGGGAAAGCTCCAGTTGATAAAATCCAAAAATATGGGGCCGAAGAATTTCGAGCAGCAGTTGATGATGATCCTGAACGGGCTGAATTTTGGTTAGAGAATACTACTCGGGTTTTGGAGGAATTATCTTGCACGCCAGAAGAATGTTTGAAATGTGCTGTTTCACTGCTAAAAGACACAGCTTATCATTGGTGGAATACTAAAGCTTCAGTTGTTCCGAAAGAAGAAATTACATGGGAATTCTTTCGCATCGAAGTTCAAAAGAAATATATCACCAGAGATTCCTTGATCGTAAAAGAAAAGAATTTCTTGAGTGAAACAGGCAATAGATCAAGATTCGAGTATGAAAGAGAATTTGTTCGGTTGAGTAAATATGCTCGAGAATGGGTACAATCGGAAGTGAAATGTGCAAACGATTCAAGAAGGGTTAAATGAAGAAATTGCTACTTATCGTAATTCTTGAAATTCGAGAGTTTGCTATATTAAGAGCGAACTTATAAAGCGTAAGAATTGAGCAAAGAAAAGAAACAGGCTGAAAGGGAAGCTCGAATTTTTAGTAAAAGACCAATAGAAAAATCCCAATTTGCTGCTCCAAAGAAATTGAAGAAGTACCAGGATCGTTCTACCTCAACCACTGGGTATTCGAGCCGAGAACGAGGTTCTCAACGCAATAATCCAAGACCTTCCACTCCATCAGTGACCGGTGTTGGCGGTGTTGGTACCCCTAGTCGAGATGTCAAGATTGTAATAAAGCTCATTTTGGTGAATGTCGATTTAAGAGCGGGCTTGTTACCGATGTGGTTCTTTTGACCATTTCCTCGTAGATTGTCCGTAGGGGTGAAAAGAAGCTAAATATATATCGAAGCCAAGTAATCCATCTTTGAGGGTAGACTATCTAGACCATCCAAGAATGTCATGGTAGCCGAGAGCTACAAAAGATCGCAAGTAGGCTCGAGACACGAGCGCCTTTCTAGGACATATGTCATGCGTGCGCAGAAGATGCCTCAAAGACCGATGTTATTATCGGTACATTTTCTTTACTTGATACAAATATTACTGCATTAATTGATCCCGGTTCTACGCATTCATATATATATGTAAAATTTGCATGCATTAAAGATTTATCTGTTGAACCTACTAAATTTGCGGTTAAAGTCTCGAACCCCTTTGGCCAATCTATTTTGGTGAATAAAATTTGTAAAAATTATCCACTGATGGTAAGAAGTTATTGTTTCCTGGTTGATTTGATGCTACTGCCATTTGATGAGTTTGATGTGATATTGGGCATGGATTGGTTAACTCAAAGATGATGCAAGAGTAAACCGTAAATGTAAATATATTGTGTTGAAGTGTCAGAATGGCGAATTACTCCGGTTAAACTGATCGACAGAGGATTATCGATGTGATTTCGATTATTACCGCCGAGGTATGTTAAAAGGGTATGATGCTTTTCTTGCTTATGTACTCGACACCAAGGTATCTCGAGTCAAAGATATGTGCAAAGGCTGATGGTATGCGAATTTTCGATGTGTTTCAGAGGAATTACCGTGGTTGCCACCGAAAGGGAAGTGGAATTTCTATAGATTTGATTCCTGAACTACTCCGATTTCCATAGCTCGCATCTGGATGGCTCCCTGTAATTAAAGGAATTAAAGACACGCTTGCAAGAACTTGTTGATAGAGGTTTTGTCCGACCGAGTCATTCACCTTGGGTGCTCCGGTGCTTTGTAGAAAAGAAAGACGGTCTTTGAGATTGTGTATTGATTATCTGTAGCTTAATAAAGTAACTATAAAGAATAAGTACCGTTGCCCGGATTGATGATTTATTTGATCACTAAAAGGTGCTACTATATTTTCAAAGATTGATCTCCGATCGGCTACTATCGCCATTCTGGGTAAAGAGTCGATGTGCCAAAGATGACTTTCGTAACCGTGTACGGGCATTATGAGTTTCGGTTATGCCATTTGGGTGACTAATGCACTGCAGATTTATGGATTTGATGAATCGGATATTCGCACCATATTTAGATGATTCGTGGTAGTTTTCATTGATGATATTTTGGTCTATTCTCGAGATGAAGAAGAACATGCGAACATTTGAGAATTGTGTTGCAAATTTTGCGAGAGAAGCAATTATATGCTAAATTCAAGAAATGTGAATTTTGGCTTCGAAGTGGGTTTTCTTGGACATATTGTATCCATTGAAGGCATCGTGGGTAGATCCAAGTAAAATCTCAACTATTGTCAACTGGAATCCACCAAGACATGATTCGAAGTTAGAAGTTTCTTGGGTTTAGCTGGTTATTATCGGAGATTTGTACAGGATTTTCTATGATAGCTTCCGATGACTCGATTATTGCAGAAAGATGTAAAGTTCGAGTGGACTGATGAATGTCAAGAAAGTTTCAACCGATTAAAAGATCTACTAACGAAAGTACCAAGATAGTGCAACTGAATCGGTAAGGAATTTGTTATTTATGATGATGCCTCATTAAATGGTTTAGGTTGTGTCTTGATGCAAGAAGGTAAACTAATAGCCTATGCTTCAAGACAACTTAAACCACATAAACGAAATTACCCGGTACATGATCTTGAATTAGTGCTATTATTTTTTTATATGAAGATATGGGCATTACCTATATGGTGAGAAATGTCATATTTATACCGATCATAAAAGCTTGAAATATTTGATGACACGTAAAGATTTGAATCGAGACGGTAGCAGTGGCTTGAATCGATAAAGGACTATGATTTGATTATTGATTATCACTGTAAGGCTAATGTTGTGGTGATGCTTTGAGTCAAAATCTCGCTTGCTTTACAAGTTATGAATACCGATTGTCACCGATCGATGATGTTCAATCATAGCTGAATTAAGAGCTAAACCGACATTTCTACAAAGAAATATGTGAAGCTCGGAAGAATGATGAGAAGTTACTGAGTTAAACGGGCACAATGTGAGTTAGGTAATCGATTCAATTTCAAGTTGGGATTGATGGTTGTTTATTATTCAGAGATAGGGTATGTGTACCCAAGAATTCAGAGCTCATACAGAAGATTTTACACGAGGCTCACAATGGTATTATGTCTGTACATCCGGGAAGTAATAAAATGTATAATGATTTGAAGAAGATGTACTGGTGGCCAGGTATGAAACGTGATATTTCTGAGTTTGTATCAAGATGTTTGATATGTCAATAGGTCAAAGCAGAACATCAGGTACCTTCGGGGTTACTTCAGTCAATTACTATACCGGAATGGAAATGGGAAAGAATCACTATGGATTTTGTATCGGGATTACCATTGTCTCAGAGGAAAAAAGATGTTATTTGGGTGATTGTTGATCGATTGACAAAGTCAGCACACTTTATTCCGGTACGTATGGATTATTCTTTAGATAAACTGGCTGAACTATACATATCTGAGATTGTCAGGCTACATGAGGTACCTGTCTCCATTATATCGATAGAGATCCCGATTTACGCCTCGCTTCGGGATAAATTGCAAGAAGCTTTGGGTACTCGGTTGTATTTCAAGATCGCATTTCATCCTCGCATGGATGGCCAATCTGAGCGTGTAATTCAAGTATTGGAAGATATGTCTGATGTTGTATACTAGAGTTTAAAGGTAATTGGGAGAGGTATCTACCTTTGATTGAATTTGCTTACAATAATGCTTATCATCAAAGATTAAAATGGCTCCATATGAAGCTTTGTATCAATGGTTTCGAACCATAAAGATGAATCAACACAATTAATAGGTTGGAATCAATTATGCTATTTTTAAATGTTGAAGGCTTAAGATTTTTATGTGATAAAATATATTATTATTAGATAATTATGAAAGGTTAAAAGAGTAGAAAGCAGAAGAAAACGAAAGCAGAGAGCGATGAAATAGGAATCAATTGAGGAAAGGAAAAGTCCCGAACTAGTATCGAGGTAAGTTAAACTATTTCCAAAATTTACTTTTCCGGTTGAATGAAAGGAAAATTCTAATGGTGTGGGAAATTCATCCCACCTATTAACGGGTATTGGTACTAATATTTACTTATGAGTTTACTCTGAGGATTTAAATTAATGAGGTTCGTGACTTTGTTAGCAACATACACTAAAAGTGTACTGACGAAAATCCATTGAAATTTTGAGAAGGATAAATATTTTCAAGAGCTACAAGGTATGGGGCCCATTAAAGCACCAAGTTGTGACGATTTTCCAACATTATCTTTCCAAAGGTTTTGGCACATTGTGGGTAAAGATGTTGAAGCTTTTTTTCTAGGAATTCTAAATGAGGGTAAGGATTTTGAATCTCTTAGTTCGTAGATGAATCAACACAAAAAGGTTGGAATCAGTTGAAGGCGGAAATTTCGATGAAATAGAATCAATGACCTTTAAACTATTTCCTTATTCCTAATGGTGTGGAAAAATCTCAAACTAATATTTCCCACAAGCCTTGTTAATTTAAAGCACCAAGTTGTGACGATTTTCCAACATTACCCATTAGCTTATGTATAGTTCTATACAAAATTGTGGCGAAAACAATAGCAAATCGTCTTCAAAACTATATTGGAATGTGCATTGATAGTGCTCAAAGTGCTTTCGTTCTAGGAAGATTAATTTCGGACAATGTGCTAATAGTTTATGAAATCCTACATACATTACGCCAAAAACGTACTGGGAAAAAAATAGTTTATGGCAGTAAAGCTAGATATGAGCAAAGCCTATGACAGAGTTGAATGGGCTTTTTTAAAGGATGTAATGCTTCGAATGGGATTTGCAGAGGAATGTGTGACACTAGTTATGAAATGCATCTCCACAGTCTCTTATGCTGTGAACATTAATGGAAATAGAGGTAGTGTTTTTCAACCTACTAGAGGACTACGACAAGGTGATCCGCTTAGCCCTTACCTTTTTTTGATATGCAGCGAGGGACTTTCGTCTTTAATAAGATTGGCAGTTAGAAAGGATTTCCTAAAAGGAGTAAAAGGGGATCGGTGATATCACACATATTGTTTGCAGATGATTGTATTCTGTTTGGTGAAGCCATAAAGGAACGAGCGACATTTTTAAAAGACATCTTGAAGGAATATGAACGATGCTCCGGCCAATGTGTAAATTTTAACTAGTCAACGATTTTCTTTAGCTCTAACACATCAGAGGGGACCAAAGAAGAAATCTTGGATGTAATGGGTGTGCGGTGTTCAACAAATATGGAAAGATACCTAGGGCTTCCCAATGTGGTGGGCAGGCGAAGAAAGAATCCTTTCAGAATCTCAAAGACAAGGTTAATCAGAGAATTGAACATTGGAGCACAAGGCTTTTATCACAAAGAAGAAATGATGTTTTTATAAAATTAGTACTCCAAGAAATACCAACTTACGCTATGACATGTTTTCTTCTACCAAAATCTCTATGTAGGGAATTAGAAAATATTTTTGCTAAATTCTGGTGGCAGCATGGAAAGAAGAAGAAAGGGATACATTGGTGCCAATAGAAATTTATGTGTCGGTCAAAAGAGGAGGGGGAATGGGCTTTAGAAACATGTCTCATTTCAATATTTCTCTTCTAGCAAAGCAAGGATGGAGGATTATTAATAATCAGAATTCTCTTGTTACTCGAGTTCTTAAAGCTAAATATTTTTCAAATGATCAATTTTTAAACTCTCGCTTGGGCAATTCAAGTTCTTATACATGGAAAAGCATATAGGCAGCAAAAGATGTACTGACAAAAGGTTTATGTTGGCGAGTAGGTACAAGCACTAATATTTCTATCAATGGTGATGCTTGGATTCCAGACGCAATAAATTTCAGATTATCATCAGAGGTTGATTCGATGCGAGGTTTAAAAGTTAATGCGTTGATCAATAACACTAAAAGAAAATGGAGAATAGAGTTAATCAAGAATACCTTTGCAGAGGAAAACGCAGGATGATTCCTCCGGATCCCCTTGGCATGCGTTCCACAAGATGATTTCTTGGTTTGGGGAGGTGAAGCTTCAAGAGAATTTTCGGTTCGAACCGCCTACAAACTATTACAAATTTCTGATGAAAATCCTAGAGCTTACGCTTTACAAACCATTTACAGGAAATTCTATTAAAAAAAACTATGGCTCCTGAATCTACCAACAAAAATAAAGATTACAATCTAGAGGTTTTCATGGAATTATCTGCCTACGAAGGTAAACATGCAGCATAGGAAGTTAGTAAATGACTCAAGTTGTCCTCGGTGTGGAGAAAAAGTTGAAACAATTGACCACTTATTTCGGGAGTGTCCTATTATAGTGGAAGTTTGGTCAATGTTATCACTCCAGAATATTCTCATAGCTGATAATAGGGATTTTGTACAATGGCTTACCTGGGTATTTGAACAGCTCAACCCTCTTTAATGTCGCATTTTCAGTTGTGCACTTTGGGCCATATGGGGAGACATAAACTCAAGGATACATAAGAAGAAGATTAGTACAGGCTAGGAAATAGGAAATTTCATTAATAATTATATTGCAGAACTTGACGGTCTTGAAAACAAAAATCAGTAAATGTGAAGGAAAATAGGAGTTGGAGGTGCCCACCTCGGGAATTCGTCAAGTTTAACTTTGATGGCACATGCGATGGACAGAATAGTCTTTCAGCCTCAGGAATCGTAGTTAGAAATGAAGAAGGGCTAGTTATTTTATCTTGTCCTAAAACCCATAAAGAGGTCGCCTCTGCCTTTGCCACTGGAGCAATTGCATGCCGGAAAGCGGTTCGAATAGGAGTGGAAAATACATGGCCGGTAGTTATAATCGAAGGTGACTCCCTCACAATAATCAAAAAATGCAATAGCAAATGTCAAAACAGATCAATGATAGGAGCATATATATAGATATTCAACAGATGGTAAATAGATCTAAGAATTTTGTGTTTAAGCATATTCCGAGAACTTCAAATGTCCTTGCCCATAAAATTGCAACAAAAACTCTAAAAAGGAAAGAAGAAGTATACCTGGAAAGGAGAGTCCCGGGGTACACTGAGAAACATAAGCTACTTGAATGGGTGCGTGAACCAGACTGAAGGGTGGATTTTGGAGGAAGGTTTTGAAAAGGGAAGCTAAAAGAAATGATAGGTTTTGAGAGAAACCAGCTTTCCTAAAGAAGTGAAATCGTCAAATAAGGGAAGGAGATATGATGGTAGATGACTAGACAGATTTTAGCGTTTTGATTGGGCATTAGTGTCGGTGAGGTCAATGTTTTCTAGATTATTCTGAAGTTAGTTTCTGAAAATATCTAGATATTTTCTTTTTTTTTTTAATTTTTGGGCCTCTCTAAATTTGGGCCGTTTCCCTTTGGTCTTTTCGGTTTATTTTTTTGGTCTCTTAGTTTGTATATGTTTTCTAATTTAATATAAGTCCAATCGAAATTTAATTCAAAAAAAAAAAACTTTGTACGTTAGATCAAAGAGTAAGCTGATTTTCTATTAAAAATTTATCCATTTTCAATGTTAAAATTGGTCCCTATATACTAGAATGAGATACACGTGGCACGCCACATGTAATTGTCTGAAGTTAATTATGCTAGTTTTTAATATAGAAATGGATGAAATTTTTAACAAAAAAATCATCTTACTCTTTAATCTAACGTATATGTACTAATTTACTATTTTTAAATAAAGGAAGTAGAATATAATCTGATTTCTAATACAAAAATCTCCATGAACTTTGGCTTCATGATCCTTTTATCAACTGCAATGGGCAAGTACTGTAATGTACAAAAAGAGAAGTTTAATGCCGGATGGTAAGTAACAACAGATAAGTGCAAGGACTGAACGGTTTTGAGTCTAGGCATTTTAGCCACCAACCAAAGGTGTGTGCTGCTGCTGAGCAAATTAAGGGACCCCAATATACTGTGGTTGTAAACTGTGACTGCATCTACACGTCGTTGAAGGGGGGCTACGAGGGGGGACCGAAGACAGTTGTGTATGGATTGATGCCTTTGCATTTGTCCATCTAAACAGTTGTTCTCGTACTCTTTTTTATACATTTCAAGTTGTTTTCACCATTGCCGACCTTTGAATGCACAACGTGGAGACCTTTTACTTAATTTTCATGCATGTTGTAGTAAATGATTCGTACGGCAAATTTTGATGCTAAAACGAGAGACCCTGAGCCAAAAAAATAAAAACAATTATTTGCTATTTTACCTCCATTTGCAAGAAACATAAAATATCTCGTCACACTTCCCAAGGTCTATAGACACAACCATTTTTTTTACCATCAATTTTTCATATATGCTTTAGGGTTTATAAAGATTAAATAATTAAAAAAAATTGGTTTCCATAGCTATAGTATATGCAGCTTAATTTAGTTTTTGTCTCACTTGAATTTGCAAATGGTGGTATACATATGCCAAGTTAGGTCTCATACGTTAATTTTATATATATTAGATCATGACACATTTACGATATAAGTAAAAATTTATATATATATATATATTAAAAGTTTATGTAAAAAAAAACATGAACTTTTAATCATTTCTCAATTGAATTGAAATATAATTGATGTATAACATCAAATAAATCAAACAATTAAAGAATAATATATATTATCTAAGCTTCAAAATGAAATATAAACTTCTAAATTTATTTAAGCTATTATATTTTTATTTAAACCGTTTGAAAAATTTAATTGAATTAATTTAAATTTAATCTTTATATTTATATTTATTAATTTTTAAGGGTAAAAACCATGCTTTAATTGCCAAAAGTCAAGAAAACAAAGCTAGTCCAATGGAATAGCCAATGAGTCCCTTATCTGCATGAAAATATTTACAAACACATGTAAATATTTTTATCTTTTTATTTATTTTGATACATGTCGCAATTTTAATAATTATAAAAATATCAATATTAACTTCTAACAATATGATTAAAAAATATTTTAACACATCAATTTTTAAAATATTGATAGTTTAATATCTCAAAAATATTATTTGTAACTTGGGTATTTGAGTTTCTCTAACATGTGTTTGAGTGAAGGATTTGTAGGAGAATTTTATTTATCAAGATTTACTTATTTGGGTAAATATATTGAAAATTTTTAAAATTTATGAATAATTTTAAAACGGAATTTTAATGGTTAAATTTCCTTTTCTAATTCCACATAGAAAAGGTACTTTTTCAAAATTCCTTAATTTTGTTTGATTTAATACACGCGGTCTCACTATAAGATAAAAATATAAAGTTCAAAAATAATTTTTATTTAATTATGATATACATTTTAAATTTTATTTAATTAAAACTATTTATAAAATTTTACAAAGATAATAATATTCATATTGAATATGCTTTATATTATTTAATTTTAATATAATTATTCTTATTTTTAATTTATAAGATACCAATAACCCATTTTTTCTTAAATAGATTATTTATCCAAACTTTTAAAAATCTCAAAAATTTAGAATGTTTTCAAATATTTTTACTTAAGATTTTTTTTGGTAAAAATAAAAGACCTTATTTTATTAAAATAAAAAACATAAAAACTTATCCATCTCATGCTTTTGGAGACTTAGTGGGCTTTTTGTGAAACTTAGAGCCCAAAATGAGTCTTAAAAAGGCCATATATAAGCCTATATAAACTAGTGCTTCTTTTTTTTATAGTGGTTATAGTGTTGTTCCTTTTAATTGGGTGAGATGGACTTAGCACAACATTTGGGCTTTCATTTGCCATGTATTCAGCCATAGTGTACGAGTTAACGTTAAATTAATTTAATTGATAATTTTATTATTTATATAATTTTTTTAAAATGATACATTTTTCTATTTATTTTGAAGAGGTCTTATTTATGCAAGAATTTTTATTTTTATTTTCAAGTTTAAAGTTATACTAACTATTCATTATTCAAATCTAAACTTTTTCCTCGTATTATTTTATAAGTAACTAAACGAGTCATTAGATGAAACTTAAATAAAAGCATATAATATTTTTAATATAATTGCTTTCTTTACAAAAGAAATAATGCATTTTCCTTAAATATTTATAATTATATAAAAATCTCAATTGTTTTTGTACTTCAATCCTTAAATTGGAGGGTCCTCCTAACAATAATGTCCATCGAGTTAAGGTTCAATAAACGAAATATAAGTATTTTTCTTATAAATTAAGAATATATTTGATAAAATTCAACAATATTTGTGATATTTTATAAAACCCAAAGGAAAAAAGGACACTCAATTACAATTGAACAACCACGTCTTTCATTTTCTTTTCTTTTTTCCACTTTGGCATTGTTTTTCTATTTAGTGTTATTTTAATATTTATCAATTAAAAATTAAAATTAAAAAAAAAAATTTTTGATAGGTTGCTAAATGTTTGTGGAGTCTCCATGTTATCTTCCACAATCCAATAAGTGGCCCTCCTTCTCCAATTCAAGATAACCCATTCCTCCTTCTTTTCACTAATCCAAAACCCTTTTTCTTTCTCCAGTTTCCTCATTCATTTCCATTTCTCAACACAAATTTTCATCACCCATCACGCTTTTCATCAATGGCTTCCCTTCAACAAGCTTCAATCTCTCTTCAACCCAAGCTTCTTTCATCTTCTCAACACCCCAGATCCCTTCCCTCTCTCAACCTCTCTTTTTCAGCCACTTTCCCTTCCCTCAAACTCTCCACCACTCGCCCTCTTCATGGCGGTGCCAAAATGTCAGCCTCTGCCGCTTCCAGCTACGCCACCGCTTTAGCCGATGTAGCCAAGTCCAACAACACCCTTGATGCCACCAGCTCCGACGTTGAAAAAGTCGAGAAAATCTTCTCCGACCCACAAGTCCTCGAATTCTTCACCAACCCCACCATTGATGTCCTCAAAAAACGTCAGGTTTTGGATGAGATTGTTAGCTCGTCCGAGCTTCAGCCGCACACGGCGAATTTTTTGAACATCCTGGTTGATGCCAAGAGGATTGATCTTATCAAAGAAATCGTGAAAGAGTTCGAGTTGGTTTACAATCAGCTGACGGATACAGAGCTGGCGGTGGTGAGTTCAGTGGTGAAATTGGAGTCTCAACATTTGGCACAGATTGCTAAACAGGTACAGAAGCTGACTGGTGCTAAGAATGTTAGGATTAAAACTATGATTGACCCAAGTTTGGTAGCTGGGTTTACTATCAGGTATGGGAGTTCAGGGTCTAAATTGATTGATATGAGTGTTAAGAAGCAATTGGAAGAGATTGCTGCTCAGCTTGATTTGGGTGATATTCAACTTGCTGTATGAGTTTGAATTCTTTTTTCTTTTTTTGAGAATTGGGTTTGAAACTTTTTTGGTAATTATTGTAATTGAAATGAATACTTTTAATGTTAAATTGTATGAAATTTGTGTATGATGAGATTGTTTGATATGGGAAGTGATAGTAGTTTGGGATATTTCATTAGGAAGGGCTAGGTGGAAAGTTGATATTTTGGGCTAAATTCTTGCATCAGAGTCAAGGATTCTAAGCCTAAATCTCATGAATTTAAAGCATTCAAGAAGTATGTAGCATTCATGAATGAGTCCTGAAACATGGGTATCAATTCATTTGGTAGAGTGTGATGGAACTTTGAGATATCAGTGAATTTGATTTATATTTTTAGAACCATTTAGTAGTCAGATTGTTCGCATAGCATTTTCTTGGTGGGATTTTGGGTTGCTAGACTAGAGTTATAGAAAACATTTTGTTTTGAGTTCTGCATCTCAGTAATTTTTGGGACATGGAGTCTACAGATTGAAATATGGAAAGATGAGTAATGTTGAAGAACAAGATCTCAATCAGTATAGGAAACCAATCCATGTATGCTTAAGCCTTTGAAAGTCTTGTTGGAATCTGTCAATACCATCAGTCACAACTCACTTTGTAACTGGACGATTCTGTAACTTGACATATATCTTAGCGCAGGCAAAAGCTGACATTCACAGTACTTGAATGGAAACCAAATTAACCATGGAGAACAAGGAAATGGGTAAATTTTAGCTTGTAAAACCTAACTCTATTTCTAAGGCAAACAACAACATTTTTGGAGTGTAACTGAATCGAGCTGAGTTTGAATATTGATAAAATAGGGTTCGAGTTTGATCAAATATTTATTTTTAAGCTCAAGCTCAATTTGAAAAATAATCACTCAAGTTTGATTAAATTCGTATATCAAATTTGAATTCATGTTCAATTAAGCTCGTACATATTCAAGTTTGAACTCAACTTAGGAATTAAATTTAAAGTTAATAATATATATTAAAAGTAATAATGTAATTTAATAATATAAAATATCAACAGTATATATTAAGAATAAAAAGTTGGATAAGACTCATAAATCATACGAGTTGAAATTAGCTTGATGGACATCTTGAATTGTTGGAGCTTAATAATAATGGTTTGTGAAGACAGATAAACCAAAAGAACAAAGGGATCAGTGGATAAATTTTGCCTGTTTAGTATTGCTCGAAAGCTGTACCACCAACAATTAAAGGTCACAATTACACATTCGAATACTTGAAGAAGCTTGTGGGTGAATGTAATAATTCATTGGGTCTGGGTTAGGCTGCTTCTGGCCCATAATTTGACCCATTATAGCTCCTTTTGCATTAAGATCTTTAACTATACTTCTATTTAAATTTAATTTAAAATATGGGTATTAAATTTAATTTTATTTTTCTTTAAATGTTACTATAATTAAATTCATTAATTAAAATTTTTTAAAAAAAATAAAATTTTTAAAAAAATTAAAATTTTAATGATTACATGATGCGAATATTTTAGTGGTTAGAATTTTAATATTTGTCATTAAAAACACTCTACTTGAAGTCAATTTTTGATTGAAACCCGGCCCCTAAGATTCAATCTTTCAAGTTGATGGATACTCATCATTAATTTTATTTTATTACAAACAAGTGATTTATGGCATGCTCATCATGTAGGTAGGGTCTAATCTAAATTTTTTAGGAGTGAAATTAATTATAAATTTTTGAGAAATTAAAATTTAATTTTATCATGTATTAATTTATAATTTTATTATTTTCAAGAAATAAATATATTTTTTTCTCATTTTGAGGATGAAAGTACATTTTACCGTATATTAACATATAATTTTTTGTAGGCATTATCATCAAGTCTTTGAAATTGAAATTAAATTGTATATTTTTAAAATAGTAAAAAAAATGTAATTTCACTATTTTTATAGTTTATATTTTTATAATTTTTAAATGATTAAATCAAAATTTTATCATTTTGGGGGGCAAAGTGCAATTTTACCATTACAAATTTAAAACTTTATAAATTATAAAAGACCTAAATGAAAAAAAATTCACTTTAGGAGGACTGGGGCACTTGCCAATCCCCTTGGCTCCGCCATTGAGTATCATATAACTTCGCGATTTTATGAGAGAGTTGAATTGTAATTTTTCATTTTTGAGGGCTAAAGTCCCTACTCACTATCTAGGATTCGCCCGAATGTAGGTGAAAAAATAATTGAGTAAAAAAAATACAAAATATGAATGAGAGTTTAGTTAAAATAATAAACTTCATATTTTAAGCACTTTAATATCTTAGGTTGAAGTGCCAACTTGTTAAGGTTTAAATTATTTTTTTATAGATTTGATTTAAAATTATTCATTGTCATCTCTAATCCATAAATAAGAGGATAATGCGATTCAGCATACTTGAACCTACATTTTTCTACATTATCAATAATACTCATACCAATTAAACTAAGATTCAATTACAAATAATGCCTCTTCGTGAATACATCAAACATTAACCCATTAATTTTGAATAGAACAAATCCTGTTAAGGATCAGAACAAAATTTAGTTATCCTTCTTACTTCGCATTCATATGTGAGGTTTCTAAAGAGCCCCAAATAAGAAGAAAAAGAGGCGTCAATGCAAATTTGGAAAAGATAATATTTTTTTTTTTTGAGACTTTCATCAATCAATTGATAAAGACTGAAAATTAGAGTTAATAGAATGGTAAAAATATTATGGAAGTCTTGTACTAAGCGTTAGGTTGCATTTCGTCCCTCTATTAAAAACTATTAGTTTTTGTATGCTAGATCGGAGAACAAACTAGTCATTTTGTTAAAAATTAATTTCATTCATTTCTGCTATTTAAAACTAGTTTCTGTACATCACTATGAGATGCACATGAGGTATTATACATTGTTTGGTTATTTCATTTGTCATGTTAATTTTTAACACGGTACAAATAGATAAAATTTTTAATAGAATAGATCAATTTACTCTATAATTTAATATACAATAAGCAAAATATAACCTAACTCTTAATATAAAAGCCTCTATAATATGTTTACATTAATAGAATTGATTTAATGTTTGAATTCACACATGATAATGGAATGGGGAGAGTGGAGTGGAGAATATTGGGTAAAATGAAATTCATATGCATTAATGAAAATGTGATGGAGGAGAGGAAGGGAAGATAATAAGCATGGCTAGAAGATTAATATGAAATAACACCAACCATGTGAGCAAGAGAAAGGTGGGTTTTATTTAATGCACTTAGGAAAGTGTGGCCTCCATGCTTTGAATGCCATTCATTGCTTTCACCACCTACCTTACCTACAGCCATTAATATGGTATTCAAGCTTTGCCCCTATACATATAATTTTCCACTTAAACCAGCAACAAGAACCAAAAAGGTGAAGAACTGAAAATAATGGAGAAACGTGAAAAGGTTAATGGTGTTGCTCCTGCTACAAGGTCTCCAATGGCTTTAATGGGGTCATCTAGAAATGAAAACCAAGAAGTGAATACCAGCATGAGAACTGCAGAGACCATGCTGCGGTTGGTGCCTATGGCTTTAGGGGTTGCTGCACTTATTGTCATGCTCAAAAACTCACAGTCCAATGACTTTGGCTCCGTTTCATACTCAGATCTTGGTGCTTTCAGGTACTTGGTGCATGCTAATGGTATTTGTGCCGGCTATTCCCTTCTTTCAGCTATTATAGCAGCTGTGCCTCGTCCTTCTACTATGCCTAGAGCTTGGACTTTCTTCCTCCTCGATCAGGTCACCTAATTAAACTTCCTTTTTCATTAAGATCAAGCAATCAACCATTTATACCAGCTAATAACATCATAGCAATTTCAGATTCTAACATACATAATCTTGGGAGCTGCTGCTGTTTCAACCGAGGTGCTTTACTTAGCAAACAAAGGAGACTCAGCCATCACTTGGAGTGCAGCTTGTGGGACATTTGCTGGTTTCTGTCATAAAGCCACAATAGCCGTGGTCATCACGTTTGTTGCAGTCATTTGTTACGCGGTGCTATCACTGGTCTCTTCTTATAGACTTTTTACCAAGTTTGATGCCCCAGTGAACTACCCCAGTAAGACCATTGAAGCTACTGTTTTCCATGGTTGATTTATGTTATTACTGAAATTAATTTACCTTATATTTTCACGTTCTGCTTGTAATAATAATAGAAAAGGTTGCTTACAGTGTGTTTATGTTATATGATTAAATAGAGGTGTTGTCTTTGGTTCTTCTTTTGTAATCTTCAGACTGCTTACTAGAATCCCTTTTAGGTTGCATCATTTGTATCATGTAATGTCAAAAATGAAGAAGGATTTATAAGTGACAGCACAATACGCAAAACTCGGAGCTTATATTTTGTTGGTCCCTGCAACTATTTTTGACCCAATAACCATGCTGGTCCATGTAATTTACGTTTCACCTCTACTTTATTGAGTTCTTGCTGTTAAAGAGATTGATTAAATTAGTTACTCATTTTCTTTCTCAAACTTTTTCTTCTTTTCTTTTAATCTCTTCTTTCATCTTCTTGTCTTCTTTTCCTCCCGCAAACCCTAGCGGTTATTCTTTTTATTGTAGATGTTGCCGGATTCGAGTGGCCTTCACTGTCAACACTGTCATTCGTCCCTTTTTCTCACTCTTGTCTTTCATTTCTTATTTCTCTTATGTTCTTTTTTATAATCCCCTAGCCGTCACACTTTTCTCCACCATCTTTCTTTATCTTCTTTATCATGAGCGGTGTATTTATATGTAGTTCGTGTAAACATAGTAGTAACAATAAAATTAAATTTTATAGTGATAAAAAAAAAAGTTAAACACAAGATAAAAGCCCATTAGACTTTGTTGACAAAACGCACCAAAATACTTCATATGTCCCATGTTCTTTTCTCTTTTCTTCTCTGAATAGTTTCTTTTTAAATGAATGAGAAACCCCTCAAATCTGTCGTTTAAATTGGAGAGCTTAGAACTCTCTCAATTTATACAAGCCACTGAAAGAGTTGGATGGCGGCTAGGTCGGGAAAGGTCACCTGAATCTGATGACGACAATAATAAAGACGGCTACTAGGGTTTGTGGGAGGAAAAGAAGAGAAAAAGAAATTCCAACTTAGCATTCCAGTACAATTTATTAGTAAATACTTGTTTCATTAATCTTTTTAACAGTAAAGACCGAATTAACAAAATAAAAAATTAAGGTGGTCAAAGTAAATATATTCTACCTTAATATTGCTTTTCGTATTTAAACTTTAATTTTATATTTTAGGCTAAAAGTGTAAAAAGCAATATGAATTTTTTTCACTCAATTAGATACTTGAATTGTTAAAATACATTAAAAAGATCTTTTAATCGTTAATTTTAATAGATGACTGTTAAAGTTAACTGCCTTTATTTTTTTAGTTAAAATCACTTTGTGTCACTGTCACAGCATGACATGTAAAAAAATTAATAAAAATACAAATCAATAAAATTTTAATACAAAATATTTAAAATTATTAAAATTGTAAAAAAATTTTATGACACATGGTGGCTTTAACTAAAAAAAAAATTAAGGAGATTAATTTTAACGGTCAAATAATTTTTTGGTGCATTTTAAAAGTTTAACTATTCAATTAAATTTAAAAAAATTAATTATTTTAAAAAATTGTGATTTTTACATTCTTAAGCTTATATTTTAATATGATATATTTCTCTAATGTCAAACTCAGCTAAAATCTAATATCACTTGACATGTCAAGTGAATGAATCCTATGTTGTCACATGACATTGATTGTCTAGTTCTTCTTTCCTTAATCAACTTCATTAAAGTTCATGGAATTTCTAGTTGTTAAAAGGTCCTACTTTATTCTTCCTTTATTTTCGATATTCAAAATTTATTCTTTCGAATTCACAATTAAAGAGAGTTTTCATTAAAATATAAATTTATAAGAACATAATCCAAAAATAAATATTTTTGAAACTAAATTAATTAATCGAATTGAGAACTAAGTAATGCACCAACTTAAAATAAGAGAAAAATTGTTTGAATCGAAAATCAAATTTAACTGTAAATTATAAACTCGATGAACAATTAAAAAGATGAATTTTTATTTATTTTGGGTTAAAAATTCCTAGCCCAATAAAAAACCTCCCTTTTTAGCCCAAATCCTTCATAAACCAGCCGAAACATTTAAATTCGGGTTGCTCCTACCCTAAAAGTGATAAATCAAATTAAAAAACTGTAAATAAATTTTTTAAAATTTTTAGGTCTAAATTGATAAAATATATAAGTATTGGAGATTACATATGCAATTATACCAATTAAAAAGGTCATGCCATTATTTCTGTTAATAATTTAACAGAGGATGACAAAATAAAGTTTTTGTAGTACAGTGAATAAAACAATAATACACTAATAGTTAGGTGACAAATTATATATACTTTATCCTAATTTTTAAATTTTTCAATTTCATTTTATTTTTATTTTTTAAAATTTTATTACTTTATTTTCATTTTAAATTTAGTTATATAAAATTTAATTTGTCGTTAAATCAATAGTTTTAATAATTTAAATTTAAAGATGAATTTAAAATGAAAATGATAGGTTAGGAGTGTCTATGCAATTAACTTAATTCTAAATTAACAACAACATTTGGTTGTTGGATGGGCCAACCAAGGTTTTGGAAAGGTAGCAAAGCAAGCTTCTAGCTTTAGAGCTCAATAAATGAGTTCTATTAGCTAATTAAACGAGCTTAATTGGACAAAATGCATTAATATTGTACACTTTATTATTTTTCCAAACCTTAATTAAACCAATTTATTGGAATTTTAGAGTTGTCCATAGATTGGGCCATTCAGCCTGTTCAAAAAATAGGAGGATTTGAACAAAAATATAAGGTCAAAAATAGATTTGGATAAAAAATAAAGCTCGTTTACAAAATAAATTGGGCCTTAAATAAGATTTTTCGGCTTGGACTGGCAATAAAAAAAATTTGGCCAAAAAATTCATGGCCATTCATCGATTTGAACTTGCAATAAAAAAATTCTATTTTTTTTCCCATGTTTTGCTGCTGTTTTCCTACTTTTTTGCCATTTTTTGTTACATTTTCCCTATTATGTTGTTACTATTTTGTTGTTAATGTTTGGATATTGCATAACACTTGTTTTATTGTTGATTTTGCTACTATTTAAGAGGTATTTACTTATTAAGTTGCACTTATCTTAGTGTTATTTAAGTATAAATATTTTTTTATTTTATTTTCAATTTATTGAGAAACATTTATTTTAATATTTTTAGTATATTTAGTGTATTATATATATTTTTAAATTTTTTATAGTAAAATAATAAACACAGGTGGGTAGAGCTTTGGCAAAAATTTAGGCACATTTTTTTGAGTTGGGTCTAAAATTGTGTTAAAACTCGACCCGACCCGACCCATGAATAACTCTAATTAAAATTTATTATTTCTTTCGAAAGTTGCTCAAATTCTATAAATATATTTTCTATACTTTGCTTGTAATTTTTTTCTAATTTTAAATCAAAAGAAAAATATACTTAAAACATGTTTGAATAGATGTTATATATTTTCATTGCTATAATAATAATTATATCAAGTGAGTTATTATTGAATCCGTTGTTAATATTTGTAAGCACTAAATTTTGTCCGGATTAATTACGGGTTTATTTAAAAAAATTTAAAAAATTACATTTTAACCCCTAAACTTTCTTGAAATTACATTTTGGCCCCAAAACTTTTCAAAATTACATTTTTACCCTTATCTTTCTTAAAATTACACTTCGGCCCCAACAATTTTACTACGTTTGCAATCTGGTCCTTCTGTCAGAAAATCTCCAAAAATCCGACGGATTTCGCGCACCCACCCCCCGATTTTCCGGCCACCAGCCTAAGGGATGGCCTCCCATACCCCTAGCCACCTGCTACCTGCACAAAAACGCTATAAAAAGGGGATTTTTCCCCAAAAATCAAACCCCCATGTTCACAAAAAACCCACCAAAAAAAGAAAGAAAAAGAAGAGAAAAAGGGAGAAAAGAGAAGAGAGAAGAAGAAGAAGAGAAGAGGGAGAGAGAAGGCGCATCACCGGAGGAGACGGAGGAGTGGACGGCGGCGCTAAGAGGAGAAGAAGAAGAAGAAGAAGAAGAGGGGAGAAGAAGAAGAAAGAAGGAAGAAGAAAGAAAAAAAAAAAAAAAAAAAGAGAAAGGAGAAAAGAAAAAAAAAAAGAAAAAGAAAAAATAAAATAATTTTTTTACAGTCAGGCCAACCATGGCCCGACCCGTGGTCTGACCAGTGGCTCAAGGCCCAGCAGCCCAACCCAAAGAAGAAGCCTCAGCCCAAAAGGCAAGAGGCCCAAAAAAAAAGAAGAAGAAAAAGAAGAAAAAAGGAAAGAAAAGAAAGAAGAAAAAGAAAGAAAAATGGAAAAGGAAAAAAAAAAACCGAGACGCTCAAAATTCGATCAAGCCCGTATTTTTGATTTTCGGTAATTTTCTTTTTTACTCACTTTTAATTTAATTTGTATATTTTTTATTACATCTCGTTTTAATATTATTAATATTTTTAGCATTTTTATTTGTATTTTTTTTACTTTTATTTTTGATAATTTTTTTAATAAATAAGGCAACGAATCGGTTTAACACTTGTCGTTGATTTCATCGCTATGTTGGGTGAATATCATCGGTTCGTGTTAAATACGATACGCCCTTTTAAAAAATAAAAAAACAAAAAATAAAATAAAATTTCGAGTTTCAAAACTTTTTGTGTTTTCAAAAAATTGTTGTATTTTCCAAATTTTCGTGTTATAAAAAAAATTCGTGTTTTCAAAAATTTTCGTATTTCAAAAATTCTCGTGTTTTAAAAGTTTTCGTCTTTTCAAAAATTTTTTTCAGATTTTAAAATTTTCATATTTTCAAAATTTCGTGTTTCAAAAAAATTCTCGTATTTTTAAAGTTGTCGATTTGAAAAAAATCGTGTTTTAAAAAAAATAATAATTTTCGTTTCAAAATTTTCGGTTTTCAAAAATTTCATGTTTTTAAAATAAAAAATTCTTGTGTTTTAAAATTTCCGTGTTTTAAAAAAATTTCGTGTTTTCAAAATTTCGTGTTTAAAAAAAATTCTCGTGTTTTCAAAGTTTTCGTATTTTCAAAAATTCATGTTTTTAAAACAAAAAAATTTCTTGTGTTTTAAAATTTCCGTATTTTTAAAAATTTCGTGTTTTAAAAAAAATTTGGGTTTTAAAGAAAAAATTTTCGTGTTTTCAAAAACTCTCTGTTTTTTAAAAAAAATTTCTCGAGTCTTAAAATTCTCATTTTTAAAAAAAAAAAAATTTGTGTCTCAATTGGATTACAATTAAATATTAAATTAAACTTGTATTTTTGAAAATTAAGACAACGCGCGTTTAACGAGATACCAATTTTGGGCGTCGCGAGGGTGCTAATACCTTCCTCACAGAATCGACTCCCAAACCCTATTTTTTTTCTCCGAATTTTGACGCAGACTTAAACCCGGCCCTTTTTTAAGAAAATTCAAAAAAAATGATTTTTCTTTAAAAAGAGGATTTATTAGGTGTCCGATCACACCTAGAAAAAAGATCGGTGGCGACTCCCTTTTTAAATAAAATTGAAACTCTGTTTTCAAATTTTTAATAATTTTCTCAATTAGCGCCCAAGCAAATTTTAGGTCGCTACAGTTGGCGACTCCACTGGGGACTTTTTTGGAGAGTCGAGTCTCAACTTAAACGCGTGTTGTCAAAATTTTTGAAACTCTTGTTCAAATTAATATTAAGTCGTAATCCTTAAATTTTGTTTTTTTGAAAAGTCATGCATTTGCATCATGTTGTAAATATTTTTCTAACTTGTCTTATCTTTTTGTTTTCAGCTTTAAGTTTTTACGGTTTTAGTTTTTTAGTTTCAAAATAAAAACGAAAAGGTTTGTGAGTTTCTCCCACACACACGTGCACTTGCATTCTTGCATAACATGAGCTCTCTACCCGGCTCCGTCCGCTTAAGTGGAAGTAAACGCTATGCCTTCGTGAGTTAACTCGTCCCTCCATGACAAAGCTAGTGAATACTTAGGGTTACATATGACTTATGCTTTCGTGAGTTAACTAGTCCCTCCGCATAGGCATAAGTAAATGTAATCCTCGAATTGAGCTCATGAGCCTATGATGGGCAATAACCGAGGCTCAGACTAGCCTTAGTAGGCGACAAGACGGACAATTCGAGTACCTTTTAGAACCAAACCGCATATAGTGAACCGTATGAGCCACCCGATTAGAGCCATGCCGAACCTCCGTCTGTTAATAGTTACCAAAATAAGTACATGGGAGAAACGCGCTTACCTTTTATTTCTTTTACATTTACACTTTTATGCAAGCAAATCGGGTCCGTTTAATAATTTAGAGAGGGTATATTATCGATGAGCATGTGGGGTAAGTTTATTTTGTAAATATGATGGGGAAAAATAATAAAAAAGGAGTAGGTCGGTTTCACCAAAATGCAAAATTAAATATCTTAATTTGTTAGATTTTCCATAGTTTTTCTCCGCTTATATCATTGTAATTACTAACCAATGTTATTTGTCTTCACTTTTATTTTTCATCATGCATCATAGGCATCTTGTTAGGAAGGTGTTGATTAGAGATTGGTTGCCAAAACGGGTTTCGATGGAGGAGTCAATTACACAAGTAACCGAGAAAACGCAGTGGTTCGGACCGGTCTTTGAAAACCCGTAAAGCAAAAGGAGCAGTTTAAAGGAAGGATGTATTTCCAACCTTCCGAGCATGTGACCATGAATGTTCGTCGGAATAACCTCAAGACTTGACTAGGATCTCGAAGCAATGGGACTCGGACACTAAGGGCATCTTCACCGAGAAATACGGGATATAGCTCACTTAATCATCGTCAACGAGAGCGAACAGTTGATTCAAGCCATGGTTCAATTCGGGACCCGACTTATCAATGTTTTACTTTCAACCAGAAGATATGACTCGACCATAGAAGAGTATGCCGCCTTGCTTCGCGTTAACAATGCACAATTCAAAGAAGATATATGTGAAAGAGCCCAAACCAATGACCTTCAAGAAAAGCTAATGAAGTTGACAGAATGGGTGATACATGGGCTGAAAAAGCAGATAAAGAAAAAGAACGAAGTCGGTTGTATTCCATGGTTTTCTCTGCGAGACTTAGTTCAAAACCATCCAGATATTGTGAAAGAGTGGATCTGCTTGCTTTAGCCATTTACGGATTAATTGTCTTCCCAAAAGTTCTTGGGCATATAGAAGTTGCGGTAGTGGATTTCTTTGAAAAGTTGAGGCAAGGAATCAACCCCGTCCCAACTATCTTAGCTGAGACTTTTAGATCCCTAAATTGTTGTAGGAGAAAGGGGGAAGGACGTTTTATCGGATGCGCACAGCTACTCAATGTTTGGATTCTGAGCCACTTCTGGAAAGTGGAGCGCACACCTTTCCACATGTTTTTGAAAACATTCGCTCTATTGGAAGCTTACCTTGAGAAAGATTAGCCGAAGGATGTCACCGAACAAAGACTTGGTTTTGCTTTTTCGAACCTCCGCGCCAAGATATAACTTGGAGAGCACCATGGATCCAATCCTTCACCCCGCTATATAAATGCGAAGCCGTGATTGGGTACCTTTACTCGGATTATGGGAGGAGTTGGATATGCACCGTTAATGGTTCAAAGACAATTTACTTCACGACGATTCATACCAACTACCGGAGGATTAGCACGACCGAGTTTGCTTTTACAAAGCGAAGGTTACATGAAAAAGTCCGAGATATCGCAAAGTCTTGGAAGGAAATCTACCTAATGGAGTTAGCTCAGATGCCGATACTATCACTCAAGATTATAAAATATGGAGACAAAGACGAGTGAATAGTCAACAAACCTCACCAACGGATTATACTTTCCAGAATCCTTTCTCAGAAGAAATGCCATCCGAACTGGAAATAGCAAGACATGAATTTGAACGTGAAAAGGCCAGTTTGTTACGGGATATTAGTTCTCTTCAAGAGGAAAATTACCAGCTGAAGATAGATGTTCAAATTGAAAAATCCAGAAACGAGAAAGTCCAGAAAGAAGCTGAAATCATGAGAAATGACTTAAAGGATCTTCATTTGGAAAATAAGAAATTAAGAGGCACCATAAAGAATAGCGGTTGGGCAAATCATCGACGGAATGGAAAGAAGAACTAAGCAACATCAAAGGTGGGATGGAATTCTGGAGAGGGAAAGCGAAGAAGGAAGAGGAAAAAACTGCTCGTGCTATGATAGAGTTAAGGAAGAAGAATGTTGAATACGAAACTGCGTCTGCAGATTTAATGACTAGTCAGTTTGAGCGTCAAGAGTTAAGAAGGAAAATACAAGATCTAGAAAATACACTGCAAGCTCATCAGCAACACTTGGACACTCTCCTAAAAGCCCTAGAAGAAAAGAATGGCCAGTATGACAGAGACATTTGTGCCTACAAAAGAGCTCTCCAAGAAAAAGATATGTATCTTGGCGGTTTGATTAATGAAATTGCAATACTATACAAATTGTGCAATTATCAGATGAAGCAGAAGATCTCAGTTACCAATTCCCTCCGAGACAAGGATCAAACATGTCAGAATTCCTAGAACGAGTGAAAAAACAAGGCGATGTGGCTAGGAAATTTGTGTACTCATAAATCGAGACGGCAAAACTTTTTGTAATAGACTCTTTTGATTAATGAAATGCCTAAATATGGGGCTATCTTGAAATCAACACCAAATTTTTGCATATTTATTCGTGACTAACATGCATTTTTCATTTATTCATCCATCCATTCATTGCATGTGCATATCACTCTAATCATTCAGTGAGGCTAAAACCATACAATCCAGAGTTGCAGAAAGATTAAGAAATGAGGTTTGCAGGAGCCTCGTGTCGAGTTGGAATGAGAGCCCATGGCGTATCCTCCTTTGTCAAAAACATTTACATCTCGCAGGAATGATGTACCTGTAGGCGAGATAATCCACAAAGCACGATGTTATGGATTGAAAGGGTCTTCGTAACGCCAAGATAAATGTTGTTGACAAAGGGATGATGCAATTAAAGATGTTTCAATGATACATACGGTCCTCCGGATTCGTTTTGAACAATTGATTGCTGTGGATCTTCTTGTAGTTTCTAAGTCCTCTCTAGAGTAATGCTCAATGTTAACTCACTTTTTTGTGTGCCCCTAAGTAATAGTGGGATTCTTTTGTAAGAGCTTATGTTTGCTCTTTATCATTTAAATGAACATTAATGGAGATGTATTTTGTCATGGTCTTTTTATTCTTACTAACTTCATAACTATTCCTTCTTCTCACAGCCTGTCCTTACATGTACCTCATATCATACCATAACATTATGTTTGTTTGGTTCCAATACTTTGATGCTCCTCTATAGTTTTCTTTTCCATTCACCTTTCAGGTGCTCAAATACCAACGACATGAACAATCCCGTTACAAGTCCTGAAATCGATTTTGAGAAAGCTATTTGTTTAGGAGAATTCAAGTCGAGGAAAATGTGAAGATTATGTCTCGCCTCGACTTACAAAGAATGATAGAACGAGAAGATAAATAGATCCTACCCCATCAAGAATCTGTTGAGACAGTGAACTTGGGAAATGAAGAAAAGAGGCAAGAAGTGAAGATTGGGACCTCCATTTCAGATAACACTAAACATGATTTGATCGCCTTGCTTTGTGAGTATAAAGATGTATTTGCATGGTCGTATCAAGACATGCCAGGGTTGAACGAAGATGTAGTGGTCCATAGACTCCCACTGAAACCAGAATGCAAACCTGTTCAACAGAAGCTAAGACGAATGAGACCTGAAATGATGTTAAAGATAAAAGAAGAAGTCCAAAAACAATTTGATGCTGGCTTCCTACAAGTCTCTAAATACCCAGAATGGGTAGCTAACATAGTCCCAGTACCGAAGAAAGACGGCAAGGTACGAATGTGCGTGGATTATCGCGATCTGAATCGAGCAAGTCCCAAAGATAATTTTCCCTTGCCACACATCGATACGTTGGTGGATAACACAGCAAAACATTCATTGTTTTCTTTTATGGATGGATTTTCGGGTTATAATCAGATAAAGATGGCTCCCGAGGATATGGAGAAAACTACCTTCGTAACGATGTGGGGAACATTTTGCTACAAGGTGATGCCGTTCGGATTAAAGAATGCCGGCGCAACATATCAGAGGGCAATGATGATGCTATTCCATGACATGATGCACAAAGAGATAGAAGTTTATGTTGATGATATGATTGCCAAATCTCGGGGGGAAAGAGAGCATATTGGGAACCTCAAGAAATTGTTTGAAAGACTAAGAAAGTTCCAGCTGAAGCTTAATCTAGCCAAGTGTACTTTCGGAGCTACCTCGGGAAAATTACTCGGCTTCATTGTTAGTGAGAGAGGTATTGAGGTTGATCCAGATAAGATAAAAGTCATACAAGAATTACCACCTCGCGTACACAAAAAGAAGTCGAGGATTTTTAGGAGGTTGAACTACATCGCCGATTCATTGCTCAACTTACCAATCACAGGACCCAATTTTTCAACTCCTTCAAAACATAATCCGGAGAGTGGAACAATGAGTGCCAAGTGGCTTTTGACAAGATAAAACATTATTTATCTAACCTCCGGTGCTAGTACCGCCAACTCCCTAAGACCGTTAATATTATATCTACCGTGTTCGAAAACTCAATGGGTTGCGATCGGGGCAACATGATGAGTCGGGAAAAGAGAAAGGCGATTTACTACCTCAGCAAGAAGTTCATGAATATGAAGCAAAATACCCGCCAATTGAAAAATTATGTTGTGCTTTTGTCCGGTAGTTCAAGGCTCGTATAATATATGTTGTATCATACGACGTGGTTAATTTCAAAGTGGACCCAATAAAATACATGATGGAATCACATGCACTTTCGTGAAGAATGGCGCGATGGCGATCCTCGCTATCAGAGTACGACATTGTATATGTGAGTCAAAAGTCGATAAAGGGGAGCGCAATAGCCGACTTCTTAGTAACTCGAGCCACGGAGGAATACGAGCCATTGAGATTTGATTTCCAGACGAAGACTTGATGTGCATTACGTAAAAAGAATGTGAGTCATCAAAAGAGAAATCATGGAAGATGAGCTTTGATTTGCATCGAATGCATTGGGGCATGGGATTGGAGCGATTTTAGTGTCACCGGAAGGAACCATTATCCATTCAACGCCAAATTAAATTTCTTCGCACCAATAATGTAGCGAATATGAGGCTTACATCATGGGCCTTCGATGCGACTATTGAACGAAACATCAAAATCTTAGAAGTATACGGGACTCAACGTTGGTGATTTACCAAATTTGTGGAGATTGGGAAGTGAGAGATTCTAAATTGGTCAAATATCGCGATCTCGTGACGGAGCTGGTCAAAGAATTCAAAGAAGTGACTTTTAACTACTTCCCACGAGAAGAAAACCAATTGGCTGATGCCTTGGCCACCCTGGCTTCAATGTTCAAAGCAAACAGAGAAACGGAAATAATGCCTCTCCAAATGAGTATATATGAGGTCCCTGCACACTGTTTTAGCATTGAAAAAGAGACAGATGGGCGGTCGTGGTTCCATGATATCTTAGAATATGTCAAGAATCAAAGGTATCCAGAGCAAGCAAATGAGAACGACAAAAGAACAATCAGAAGAATGGCGGTGGAATTTGTCCTTGATGGGGATATCCTGTACAAAAGAGGAAAAGATCAAGTGCTCTTGAGATGCGTGGATTCTGTCGAAGCCAGAAAAATACTTGAAGATGTCCATGAAGGAATTTGTGGGACGCATGCCAATGGTTTCACTATGGCGAGCGATTATGAGACTTCGGTTATTATGGTCGACGATGGAAAGCGATCGCATTAGTTACGCACGAAGGTGCCACAAATGTCAAATTTACTACGATAAAATTCATGCATTTCTTCGCCCTTTATGTCATGACTTCTCCGTGGCCTTTTTCTATGTGGGGCATGGATGTTATAGGCCAATTTCTCCAAAAGCTTCTAATGGCCACCGATTCATTTTGTGGTTATAGATTACTTCACAAAATGGGTAGAAGCCGCTTCATTTGCTAATGTGACTAAGACGCAGCTTATGTGTTCTTAAAAAGGAAATCATATGTCGATACGGTTTTCGAGAAAATTATTTCAGATAACGCTTTAAATCGAACAACAAGATGATGAAAGAAGTGTGAAGCGAGCTTCAAATAAAGCATCATAATTCATCACCCTATCGCCCAAAGATGAACGGAGCAGTAGAAGCGGCTAACAAAAACATTAAGAGGATTATTGGGAAAATGACCGAGACATATAAAGATTGGCACGAGAAACTACCATTCGCTTTGTATGCATATCGCACATCTGTGCGGACATCTACGGGAGCAACTCCTTTCTCCCTTGTCTATGGAATGGAAGCTGTGCTGCCCATTGAAGTTGAGATCCTCTCTACGAGTCTTAATGGAGTCGAAACTAGAAGAATCAGAATGGGTTCAAGCTCGATATGACCAGCTAAATCTTATCGAAGAAAACGCTTGAAGGCAATCATCATGGATGATGTACCGAAGAGAATGATCACGGCTCATGATAAGAAGGTGCGACAAGAGAATTCGCGAGGAGGAACTCAGATCGAGAAAGATTCTCCCAATACAAAAAGACTTTCGAGGAAAATGGGCACCAAATTGGGAAGGGCCAGACGTCAGTAAAGAAGGCTTTCTCAATGAGCTTTGATTCTCACCGAAATGGATGGGAAGGAGTTACCTAATCCAGTGAACTCAGATGCCGTGAAAAAGTACTATGCCTAAAAAAAATAAATAAAAAAAGAAAAAAAAAGATCAAGATGAAAACCCGAAAAGGGCATCTTGATAAAAAAAAGATCAAGATGAAAACCCGAAAAGGGCGTCTTGATAAAAAAAAAGAGATCAAGATGAAAACCCGAAAGGGCGTCTTGATAAACAAAAAAGATTAGGATGAAAACCTGAAAGGGCGTCCTAATGAAGGAGGTTCGACGAAAGGAGCAAGACGGTTTGAACGGGAGTCATGTGGCGAGATTACAATATTTGAAGCGATCCAAAGCTCAAATCTTCTACACAAGAAGCCGTGCTCAAGAGATCCAGGATGAAGAAATGTGGAGAAGTTCATGCGTTGAATATCTAGAGCATTTGTGACAATTGAATCTGCTTTCCTTTCTTTATAATGTTTTCTTTATTGAGCTTTTCCTTGTCAATTTTCTTTGCTTATTGCTTTTGGAATAAATATGAATGTGAGGTATTTCTTTCGTACCTATTTTCCTATTTTCATGCATCTCATGTGTGGTTCGTCTAAATGATAAATAGTGAAATGACATACTCTAAACAAAAGGAATGTTGAGTATTACCCGGATGAGAATTTGGTAAGTGCAAGAGCCGCAAAGCAAGGACAAAGTTCAACAAGGGGAAAAAGGGTGATACACGAGAAACGCAGATTACTCGAGGATGGGTACAAATCCTGAAAAGGAAATCAAGAATCGAAGCAATGAATGCAGTCATCATGAGAGTCGTAACGAAAAGAGATATACGGCAAACAAGCCCAAGGCGTATGGCATAATCATGTAGGCATAAAAGCATTTAAGACCAAACATGTGCATATCATGATAACATCATGCATGACATATACAGGTATTCCAATAAAGCAAAAGGTTTTGACGATAATGCATCGAACCAAGGACAAGGAAGACATTCGAGTTCCACCAGAAGATATGTTTTGAAATTTTGATACTTTTTAAAATTATTTCATTTCTGTTTTTCAAAAAAATTAACTCATATTGCGAGAGGTGAGTTGAGCCTCGAGCCACACGCCGAGGTATTTTTCAATTTCTGTTTTTCAAAAAATCAACTCATATTGCGAGAGGTGAGTTGAGCCTCAGGTCACAAGCTGAGGTATTTTTCAATTTTCGTTCTTCAAAATCAACTCATATTGCAAGAGGTGAGTTGAGCCTCAGGTCACACGCCGAGGTATTTTTCAATTTTCATTTTTAAAAAAAATCAACTCATATTGTGAGAGGTGAGTTGAGCCTCAGGTCACACGCCGAGGTATTTTCAATTCTGCTTTTCAAAATCAACTCATAATGCGAGAGGTGAGTTGAGCCTCAGTCACACGCCGAGGTATTTTTCAATTTTCGCTTTTCAAAATCAACTCATATCATGAGAGGTGAGTTGAGCCTCAGTCACACACGAGGTGTTTTTCAATTCGCTTTTCAAAAAAATCAACTCATATTGCGAGAGGTGAATTGAGCCTCAGTCACGCCGAGGTATTTTTCAATTTTCGCTTTTCAAAATCAACTCATATTGCGAGAGGTGAGTTGAGCCTCGGTCACACGCCAAGTATTTTTCAATTTTCGTTTTTCAAAAAATCAACTCATATTGCGAGAGGTGAGTTGAGCCTCAGTCACACGCCGAGGTATTTTTCAATTTCGCTTTTCAAAAATCAACTCATATTGCGAGAGGTGAGTTGAGCCTCGTGTCACACCGAGGTATCTTCAATTTCGATTTTCAAAATCAACTCACATTGCGAGAGGTGAGTTGAGCCTCGTGTCACACACCGAGGTATTTTCAATTTTGTTTTTCAAAGATCAACTCATATCCAAGAAGTGAGTTGAGCTTCGTGTCACATGTCGAGCTATTTTCGATTTCTATTTTCAATAAAGAATAAATATTGGACATCGAACAAAATTTAATTTTAAGTCTTTGCTCTATCCTCGCTTTCACAAATGATGAGCAAAGAGGGCAAATTATAAGCACTAAATTTTGTCCGGATTAATTACGGTTTATTTAAAAAAATTTAAAAAATTTAAAAAATTACATTTTAACCCCTAAACTTTCTTGAAATTACATTTTGGCCCCAAAACTTTTCAAAATTACATTTTACCCTTATCTTTCTTAAAATTACACTTCGCCCCAACAATTTTATCTGATTTGTAATCCTGGTCCTTCATCGGAAAATCTCCAAAATCCGACGGATTTCACAGACCCACCCCGATTTTAGGCCACCACCCTAAGGATGGCCTCCCATACCCCTAGCCACTTGCTACCTGCACAAAAACGCTTATAAAAGGGATTTTTCCCAAAAATCAAACCCCATGTTCACAAAAACCCACCAAAAAAGAAAGAAAAGAAGAGAAAAGGAGAAAGAGAAGAGAGAAGAAGAAGAAGAGAAGAGGAGAGAGAAGGCGATCATCGGAGGAGACGGAGGAGTGGACACAAGGCTAAGAGAGAAGAAGAAGAAGAAGAAGAAGAGGGAGAAGAAGAAGAAAGAAGAAGAAGAAAAAAAAAAAAAAAAAGAGAAAGGAGAAAAGAAAAGAAAAAAAAAAAAAGAAAAAATAAAATAATTTTTTACAATCGGGCCAACCAGGCCCGACCCGTGGTTCGACCCGTGACCAAGGCCCAGCAGCCAACCCAAAAAGAAGAGGCCTCAGCCCAAAAGGCAAGAGCCCAAAAAAAAAAAGAAGAAAAAGAAGAAGAAAAAAGAAAAAGAAAGAAAAAAAAAGGAAAGAAAAGAAAGAAGAAAAAAGAAAGAAAAAAGGGAAAAGGAAAAAAAAACCGAGACGCTCAAAATTCGATCAAGCCCGTATTTTTGATTTTCGGTAATTTTCTTTTTTTACTCACTTTTAATTTAATTTGTATATTTTTTTATTACATCTCGTTTTAATATTATTAATATTTTTAGCATTTTTATTTGTATTTTTTTTACTTTTATTTTTGATAATTTTTTAATAAATAAGGCAACGAATCGGTTTAACACTTGTCGTTGATTTCATCGCTATGTTGGGTGAATATCATCGGTTCGTGTTAAATATGATACGCCTTTTAAAAATAAAAAACAAAAAATAAAATAAAATTTCGAGTTTCAAAACTTTTGTGTTTTCAAAAATTGTTGTATTTTCTAAATTTTCGTGTTATAAAAAAATTGTGTTTCAAAAATTTTCAGATTTCAAAAATTCTTGTGTTTTAAAAGTTTTCGTCTTTTCAAAAAAATTTCAGATTTTAAAATTTTCATATTTTCAAAATTTCGTGTTTCAAAAAAATTCTCGATTTTTAAAGTTGTCGATTTGAAAAAATTCGTGTTTTAAAAAAAATAATTTTCGCTTCAAAATTTATGGATTTTCAAAATTTCATGTTTTTAAAATAAAAAATTCTTGTGTTTTAAAATTTCCGTGTTTTAAAAAAAATTTTGTGTTTTCAAAATTTCGTGTTTAAAAAAAATTCTCGTGTTTTCAAAGTTTTCAGATTTTCAAAAATTCATGTTTTTAAAACAAAAAAATTTCTTGTGTTTTAAAATTTCCGTATTTTCAAAAATTTCGTGTTTTAAAAAAAATTTGGGTTTTAAAGAAAAAAATTTCGTGTTTTCAAAAATTCTCGGTTTTTAAAAAAAAAATTCTCGAGTCTTAAAATTCTCATTTTAAAAAAAAATTTGTGTCTCAATTGGATTACGATTAAATATTAAATTAAACTTGTATTTTTGAAAATTAAGACAACGCTTAACGAGATACCAATTTTGGGCGTCGCGAGGGTGCTAATACCTTCCTCGCAGAATCGACTCCCGAACCCTATTTTTTTCTCGAAATTTTGACGCAGACTTAAACCCGCCCTTTTTAAGAAAATTCAAAAAATGATTTTTCTTTAAAAGAGGATTTATTAGGTGTCCGATCACACCTAGAAAAAGATCGGTGGCGACTCCTTTTTAAATAAAATTGAAACTCTGCTTTCAAATTTTAATAATTTTCTCAATTATACCAAGCAAATTTTAGGTCGCTACAATATTTATATAGCCTTGATTTGAGATCTTGATCGCTAATCAATATAGCTTGAACTATTATTTAAATAATAAAATTTAAATTTATTTATAAAAATATATAAATGTTAATATAATATTTTGATGAGATCAAATCGAAATTTTTTTTAATTAAATCAGTCATGAATTTCTTGTTGAAAAATCCATTTTGTTAGATTTTTTTTATATATATAATGTTTGCATAAGTCAAACAAAAATGGCAGGTAAAAAAAGAAAAGGAGTTCCCTTTGTCAAAAGGAACTTTGACTATCTTTAGAACCAAAATCTTCAAAACTCAACTGGTAGTTGCTACAGGAAAATATTCCATTTCTTTTTAATTTTCTGTTTGTTTTGGCCCAACTTTGATTGAAAAAGGCCAATGGAAAATTGATCCCATTATTGTATTAATATGTATAATTTTCCTTTCAATTTTTAAAGGACTTACCTGAATGTAAAATACGAATTTACCTTTTTTCTTTTGATTAATTTATCTGATTCTTATGCATTTGGCAATGAGATTCGAGAATAAAAACAAGTTTAATTCTAGCTTTCTGCTTTTTCTTTTCCTTCATACTATATATTCAATATTAACATCTTAGATGAGAAAACACAATATGAATATAATTTATATAACGTTAGTACTTTACATCTTCAGGCATAATTGATATTCTATGTTTAATTACATATCTTATTTATTGACTTGTGGCAATTTGAAGTTCAAACCTTATCATGTGTGGATTTGTTAATACAAAATTTGGTGGAGTTGTGTGCGATTTAGTGTCACGAGCTGCTAGTAGAGCTAGATGGAGGGTTTGGAGAGTTTGGTGATATATGGGTATAATTTCAGTGATTGAATAGAGTTTGATCCTTTTAAGAGAAAGGAGGAGTCTTATATAAAAAAAGGGTCAAGCATGAGTCCTTCTGAACAAGCGACCTACTATGGTAGAGTCATGAAGTGCTCTACTTGAATGTGATTGGGTATAAAAGTAGGATGATGGGAGTAACTCCTAAATGGACCCTTGCCTTGACCTTCTGACGGCCCACATGGCAAGAGTGTGCATGCCTTTAGTCAAATGATCCCTTGTGTGGATGAGTTCTTTTAAGGAGCAGCTCTTGAGCGAATCTTAACATGACCTTGAGATGGCCTATGTGATCAGTGTGTGCATGCCTTTAGTTGAGCAAGCCCTTCTAAGGAAGAACCCTCCTTGGTCGAGTAATTCATCTAATCCAGTGTCTTAAGTAAGGTGTGAAAGAACAAACTCTATATTTGTAAGCAAATTTGAGTAGTGCCAAAAGCAATACTATAATCTAGTGCTAACTGCTTTAGGCATGAGTAAAGAATAATGTAGAAAAAACAAAAAAGCGCACGATATGTCTACGAAGCCTTGCCCAGAAAGATAATAAACAATCTTAACAACTTATACAACAAGTGATTACAACCTTTAATACGCACTAGATTAGAGTCCTCACCTTTGTATGTTAGGAGTGCTTTCTTTAATGATTATCATTGAAGACATCTAAACTTGGAGTCTGAGTGGTATTAGAATGATTTAATCTCTATCATGTAGGTAGTGTTATAAAGATCGGAGGACTACTGACTTTTAACAATTTATAGATGCTCTGCTTGAAGAGGAAAGCTTGGATGGTGCAACTCCTTTTATGACCTAATATCAAAGGATCCCTAATTTGGCTAGGTAGCTTTTAGATGATGAGGGGTGGCCCATCCTGAGGTCCTTTAAACAACTATCCTACCATAGTAGATCTGTGAAATGTTTTACTTGGATCTGATTGGGTATGGCTTGACTCTACCCTTTTAGAGTCAATAGTAGGGTGATGGAAAACTTTATTAGTCGTGTTCAGAGTTACTCCCAAGTAGACGTCGACATGATTTTATGATGGTTAATGTGATGAGTGTGTGCTTGCCTTTAGCCTAGCAAGCTCTTGTGTGTTTAAGCCCTTCCTAAAGAGTAATTTCTGAGTGGATCTTGACATGACCTTGTGACAACCAAAGGCAAGCGAGTCCCTTTTGGTTGAGCAATTATTTTTAAACTTATTCAAGTTCCACTACTTATTGCATAAATCTAAATTTGTTCTAATGCCTAGTCTAAAAATTTTACTATATTTGATGATTTATATTATATTAATATTTAGGTGACTAACATAAATTCCATGGTTTACTAAGTTTATGAAGCCTTTTAAGTGGAGTTGGCTTAACAAATTTGAAAAAAAAAAAAAAGTATAACCAAAATATTATTTTTAATCTTTCTTTCCCCTTTGTCAAATTTGTTGATTTACACATTTCTTCTTGACCGACCTCTTGGACTCCAAGCGGCCATAAAAACAAATTTGACAATAGGGTACTTTCCCCTTTTTCTTTCACTCTATAAATTAATTTTTTAAAGTTTATTTTATAATTTATATTCAAAGTTTATAATTATTATTTTTTAAATTCAAATTTACATTCATTTCTTAAGAATTCAATGTAAATTTTCACTATATACAACAGTTATTAATATAATTCATTAATTTTAATAAAATACTTGAAAGTGACATTAATTTTCAGTCAATTTTGTGTAACTTTTTTATTTTCTTTTGTTGGTTCTTCAGCGGAGCACATGTATGGTGTATTTCACTTTAACTTGTTAATGACGCTTGCATGACGATTTGTTGGCATAAACAGATTGGTTTAATTTCAAACAAAAAGGTGTTTTAACTTTAACTTCCATTTTTCAACTTTTAGATAGTCTTCTCAATGTGAAAATAAGGTGGCAAATTCATGATGGGTGCTCTCGTGTTTGTACTTGTTCTTAGTGCGTATGCGATTCGACATTCTAAACTGTTTTGATGATTAAAACTATGAAAAGAAATAAAATATTCTTTTAAAATTTATGGTAAAGAATTTATATACAACTTATTAAACATGTTGATTATTTGATATATAGTTTTTATTAATTTTATTTAAAAATTATATAAAAATATAAAAGATAAAAACATCATCATAATAATATTAATTATCATTTAAAAATAGTGTGTATTAATTTAAGAAAATTCATGTCAAAATTAATGTATAACTAAATTAAAATTAAGTTTTAAATATTTAATTTATATTTACATAAAGAAAATTATTGAAAAATGGAAAAGTAAAATAGAAGAAAAAATATAATTATTATTAATAACACTTTTTGAAAATAAACTAACAATTTGTTGAAAACTGTTCAAAAGGTGTATTGATGTAAAGCACCTAGTTACATTATCAGTCTATGAAACTAATTCACACCTTACGAACTTATAGATTCCCTGCTAACTAATTAGCAGACTAAACTAACTAACTGTTAACCTCCTTTTCAACACTCCCCTCAAGTTGAGGGGTGATGCAAATCCTTAACCCCCAACTTGGACACTAGATATTCATGCTGCTTGATTCCAAGGGCTTTAGTCATCAAATTAGCAAGCTGTTCAGTTGTTCCAACATGCTGCATTTGTATCAAGCCTTCTCTAATTTTTTCCCGTACAAAATGACAATCAATCTCTATATGCTTGGTGCGTTCATGAAAGACAGGGTTTGCTGCAATCTGTAATACTGCCCGACTATCTGAAAGAAGTAGAGACTTGTCAAGCTGAGTAGCACAAATATCTTTCAGCAAAACCATTCATCTACATAGTCTCTACTACTGCTGCTGCCATGCTTCTATATTCAGCCTCTGCTGATGATCGAGAAACAGTAGTTTGTTTTTTCGATTTCCATGAAACGAGGGAATCTCTGAATTTGACACAAAACCCAGTGACAGACCGTCTAGACATGGGACATAAAGCCCAATCTGAATCACAAAAAACAACAAGCTACAGTTTACTATTACAGATAACAAAATACCTTGACTAGGATTTTTTTAATGTATTGAACCACCCGAAAAGCAGCCTCCAAGTGGGATTTCTTTGGTTTATGCATGAACTGGCTTAAATCTTGAACCGCAAACATAATGTCTGGTCGTGTATTGGCTAGGTATAGCAATCTGCCCAGAAGCCGTTGATATACTGTAACATCACTAATTAATTCATCTCCACCATCCTTCATTTGTGCAGATTCATCATACTCTATTGAAGTGAGCTTCTGATTTTGTTCGAGAGGCGTGTTTGCTGGTTTTGCTTCTCCCAATCCCATATCAACTTTTAACTCCAGTGCATACTTCCGTTGATTCAGTACAATCCCTTCACTTGACCTCAACACTTCTATGCCAAGAAAATATTTTAATGCACCTAAATCTTTCATCTTAAAATTCTGATGCAAGACCTTTTTTTAGCTCATTTATCATGTAAATATCACTTCCTATAATGAGCAGATCATCGACATACACAAGTAAGACAACTATACTACCACCTTGTCTTTTTAAAAATAATGAGTAATCATATTTGCTTTGTTTATAACCCTCTCTCAGCAATGCCTCAGTGAGTTTTAAATTCCGTTATCGCGAAGCTTGCTTCAAACCATATAAAGATTTGAGCAGAGGATATACCTTGCGCTCCCCCTGTATGCGAAAACCATCCGGAATGTCCATATAAACCGTTTCACATAAATCCCCTTGTAAGAAGGCTTTATAGACGTCCATTTGGAAGAGAGGCCAATCGTGGATTGTAGCTAGAGCGACAATAGTTCGGACAGTGACATGTTTAACGATAGGGGAGAAGGTCTCTTGAATGTCAATTCCAGCTTGTTAATTGTAGCCTTTGCCGACCAGACGAGCTTTAAAACGTTCAACGGTGCCATTTGAATTATACTTCACCTTATATACCCATTTGCACCCAATGGGAACTACACAAGTAGGTAAAGAAACCACCTCCCAAGTACCATTGGCTTCCAAAGCTCGAATCTCTTGTTGTATGGCATCGACCTGCCTTGGATCCAATATAGCTTCAACATAGGTTCGGGGTTCAATCAAGGTAGAAATATTGGCTGCAAAGAGCTGAGTGTGAACAGGTAAATGTAATGAAGAATAAACAGAAGAAATTGGATAAGAACATGCTGCAAGAGAAGTAGAAGGCCAGTTGGAGCAGACATAATCTTTCATCCAAACAGGCGTCTTGACAGCTCGTGTGGAATGGCGTAATGGGGGAAAAGAATCATCATAAGTGGAATTGGGTTCAGTGGGTAAGGTTTTGGAGGAAGGAGTTGACACAATGGATGATGTAGAAGGAATATAAATGGAAGGCAAGGGCTCTAGATGAAAGAAGGTAGAGTCAGCAGCTACTGTAGGAAAAAACAAAAAATGGTTGGTAGGAAAGGCAAAGGGAAATATGGTCTCATGAAAGACAACATCACGATTGACAAAAAAGGTTTTGGTTTCAAGATTAAACAAGATATAACCTTTCTGAACGGGTGAATAACCTATAAACACAGACGGAATAGCCTTAGGAGAAAATTTATCGTGATAATTGTGAGTAGTAGCATAATAGAGACAGTCAATAACTCGTAAACAGAAAAGTTCTAGAGGTTTACAATACAAAATTTCAAAAAGACTTTTCCAATTTAACAAAGGAGTGGGAAGCCGATTTATCAAGAAACAAGCAGTTAACACACATTCGCCCCAAAATTTGCTAGGCATATGAGAATGAAACTTAAGTGACCTAGCAACGTTAAGCAAATGTCTATGTTTGTGCTCAGCGACTCCGTTTTGCTGAAGAGTGTGAACACACGAACTTTGATGTATAACACCTAATTAGTAAAAACTTAGTGCATTCAGCTTTAAAAAATTCATAGCCATTATCACTTCGAACAATTTTAATGCTAGTAGAAAACTGATTCTTTATCAAGGTAAAAAATTGTTTAAGGCATACAAGGGCATCACTTTTAAACCATAGCAAATATACCCTAGTCATTCTTGAGTAATCATCAACAAGAGTTAAAAAATATCTATGGACACTATGAGGATAAACACGATAAGGCCCCCACAAATCTATATGAATGAGAGAAAAAACAGTGTCAACACGGGACGTACTTATTAGAAATAGAAGTCGAGGTTGTTTAGCAAGAGGCACACATGACACTGGTAGATGTTATCACGATATTCAATCGTCCAGGGAAGATTAGACACTTTGTTCAACCTTGAAACCGAAGCATGGCCTAGTCTGGCATACCAAAGAAACGACGGCTCAACTGAAGCAACCGAAGCAATAGATGGAGGTGGAACCACACTATTGATAAACCGTAAAAGTAACATATTTTAACCCCATATTTAGTATGCTTTTAGGATGATTTAGCCCTGATTTATGTAAAAAGGTGCTTTTAATCCTTTCTTTTCATATTTCTACTCAAGAAAGCACCTGAGGACGAAAAGAACAAGAAACGGGCTTAAAACGGGCCAATTTGGGCCAAAAAAATAGACACGGCCTGGACTTCAAGCTACACGGCCGTGCTTCGACAATTAACTAAGACACGACCATGCCACGATTTACACGGCCGTACCCCAATCGACAGAATCGAGACACGTACCAACCACGATTTACAAAGTGTGCTATGGCCGTGCCCTCACATTACGAGGAGAGAGCAATTTCACTCAGATTTGGATACTTAGAGCCAAAGAAACACTTTCCAAAGATTATTCAAATACCGAGTAAGAAGTAGACTTAAATTAGGACACTTAGAGGCTAAGTAAAGTATTCCAAGAGCTTATATAAACACCCTAAGTGTATTCTGAAAGGGGGCAGTGAGCTAGGCCAAGGAGCCGAGCCAGAAGGATCACATTTGTGGGAATCACTCGAATATAGCTAGAAGATCCATCTCGAAGAGCCAGAAATCTACTCAAGAAGGTGAATTTCTCCTTCAATTCCTCTAGGGGATTTTAGGGATTTCTTATGTTTTGTTTTATCTTTTCTCTTGAGATGAATTTTGTTATTATTTTCTGAATTATATGATAAATACTTAGTTTGTTCTTAATTATGTTGCTTAATCCAAATCTGGTGTGCTTAGGTGGAGGAGGAATAGACCCTGCTTAAGAGTAGATCTAGCATAATTAAGCGAAGTTGATCGAACGCCTAGAGATAGGGTTACGAGATTTTGCTGGATTAGGGTGAAACCTAATATGGAAATCCATTGATCGATTTACTGCTATTCTAGGGGGTTATTATAAGTGAACGAGAGTTCCACTAATTAACCTAGGGTTAGACGTTATTCGCCTCTAGAGAGGGTTTAATATAGGTTAGGGAGTCCTACGGATCAAGCTAAGTAAAGAAATCATATGATTCAGTAATAAGTAACAAGTGAAGTCTAGGTGGATTCTTCCTGAGGGTATCGTCGTAATCAATTGAGTTTCTTCAAGTTATTTCCCAATTCGTTCTTTTTGTCTTTGAATCTTTAGCTTAGTAGTCATTAAACTAGATTAAATCAACCAATCTCTCCATATTTTAGGCTAAATAATAAAAAGAAAGTAAGTATTAGTACTTTTAGTTCCTTTGGGTTCGATAATCCGGTCTTGCCTAAGCTATACTCATTGCTCGATAGGTATACTTGCCTTTAAGTCATTGTCGAGTTAGTTTCGTGTTTGATCATTCTATTTATAAATTTTAAAGCTCGATTTGGTGATCAAGTTTTTGGTGCCGTTGTTGGGAACTAAAATATTAAGAAAACTCTATTTTATTACTTTAGCCATTATTTTATTTCGTAATTTATTTTATTCCATTATTTTTAAATTTTTTCTTTGATCAAGTTTTTGGTGCTGTTGGGAACTAAAATATTAAGAAAACTCTATTTTTATTACTTTAGCCATTATTTTATTTCGTAATTTATTTTATTCCATTATTTTTTAAATTTTTTTTCTTTCTTTTTCCTAGCAGGTTCCTCTAGTTTATGACTAGACGGAACCCGATAGGACCTCTAGTATACGATAGTGAAATTGAAGCTACCACTCAGAGAAATCGCAGAGAAATTAGGCGAGTTCTAAATTACACAGAGGAAGAGCGAGAAGACAGATCCAATCCTACTGAAGGGATGGACGAGAATAATCTACCACGAGATGTGGCGGATGCTCCGCGCATTAGGTATGATTATGCTAAACCCAATTTGACAGGAGCAGAATCTAGTATTGTTAGGCCTGCTATAGCTGCTAATAATTTTGAATTAAAGCCTAATATAATACAAATGATTCAACAATTTGTTCAATTTGATGGTTTGCAGGACGAAGACCCGAACACTCATATAGAAAATTTTTTAGAGTTCTGTGATACTTTCAAAATAAATGGCATTTCTGATGATGCCATTCGTCTTCGGTTATTTCCCTTTTCATTAAGGAATAAAGCCAAGCAGTGGTTGAACTCGTTACCAAGAGGGTCAATCACTACATGGGAACAAATGACCGAAAAATTTTTATTAAAATATTTTTCACCGGCCAAAATGGCTAAATTACGAAATGATATTTCTTCTTTTGTGCAGATAGATTTAGAGACATTATAAGATGCATGGGAGAGATACAAAGATCTCTTGAGGAGATGTCCACACCACAGATTACCATGATGGCTTCAAGTCCAAACCTTCTACAATGGTGTAAATCCCTCAACGAGATAACTAATTGATTCAGCAGTCGGTAGAACCTTGAATAATAAAACTCCTGAAGCAGCGTACGAATTCATTGAAGAAATGTCGTTGAATAATTATCAGTGGCAGGTTACAAGGACAAAACTGACAAAATCAGCCGGAGTCTACATCATTGATGTAGTAACCATGCTATCAAATCAAGTAGAGATGATGAATAAAAAGCTTGACAGTTTATGTTCTTCGCAGGTACACCCAGTCATGCAATGTAACACAAGTGGAATTATGGCGAATCCTGAGTATCCACCCTACCAACCGGACACAGAGAGCGAACAGACAAACTATATAGGTAATAATTTCAGATCTAATAATAATCCTTATAGTAACACTTACAATCCAGGTTGGAGGAACCACCCAAATTTTTCTTGGGGAGGCCAAGGAATTCAAGGAAATCAGAGACAACAACCTCCTTCAAATTTTCAAAATCAGCCATATCTGCAAGAAAAGAAGCCAACCCTTGAAGAGATGCTGACAAAATTTATGTCAGACACAGAAAAGCGCTTCCAAGAAACTGAGAAAACAATTAAGAACAACGAGAATCGAATGGGAGATCTTGCGAAGTCAGTCAAGGAAGCCACGAATGCAGTCGAACAACTAGCAAAGCTAATGTCAGAACGACCACTAAGACGTCTATGAAGTAACACCGAGATTAACCCAAAGGAGAAAATTCAAGCCATCTCAACTCAAGACAGTAAGGAGTTAGATGAACCAAAATCAATACAAGAAAACAAGGTAGACGAAGGTAAGATAGAGGTAACACAAGAAAAACTAAAATCGGTAATCAAGGAGTACCAACCCCGAAGCGATAAAAAGAGACGATTCAGAGGAACAATTCGGTAAGTTTCTTAAACTCTTAAAGAAAATACATATTAACTTACCTCTTCTTGAAGCTCTTTTTCAGATGCCAGACGCGAGGAAATTCTTAAGATAGCTCATGACTAACAAACGCAAATTAGATGAAGAGCACCACGTGGAATTAAACGTAGCATGCTCAGCAATGTTACAAAATAGACTACCACGAAAGCTAAAAGATCCAGGGAGTTTTATAATTCCATGTTTAATTGGTAGTCTAACTATTAATAATGCGTTAGCTGATTTAGGAGCAAGCATAAATGTCATGCCTTATTCATTGTTTAAACGACTAGGTCTAGGGAAGCCCAAACAAACTAGGATGAGTATACAATTAGCTGATAAACTGTTAGAATTCCTAGGGGCATTACTGAAGATGTTCTTGTCAAAATAGATAAATTTTTTTTCGCAATAGATTTTGTTGTTTTAGATATGGATGAGGATAATACCATCCCCTTAATTTTAGGAAGACCTTTTCTAGCAACTGTTAAGACTAAAATTGATGTTGCCACAGGAGAACTCATACTTTGTGTAGGAGAAGAATCAATCAGTCTTCAAGCTCTTGACTCGGCCAGAATAATAATCGATAAAGGTGAGAAAGTAAATGCAGATGATAATCAAATTGTTTAACTTTCATCGTAGGAAACACCACATAACTATAACCCTGAGCCTGCTCATAAGTCCCAAAACAACAAAGAAGAATCCTACAAGGGACAAGACCTTAGGATTGACAATTTTGAAGAGTAGAGGACACACGTTAAAGAAGAACCGCATGAAGTAAAACCAGAGGAATCATAAGAAGAGCTTGTAGGAACATCAAACCACTACAAAATAGGAGACCAGGTACTGTTAGACAAAGTAGATCCGTACATTACCACAATAGACCTGAAGACAAAGGGAGAAATACTTCTTAAGGTACACGATATCTTCCCCCATGGAACAGTCGAGGTAAGCAATCCAACATTCGGCACTTTTAAGGTAAACGTTTCTCGACTTGAACCTCATGAAGAAAATAAAATTTTAAGCAAGAGGGAAGATATTCAAACCTTTAAACCTCCCTAATTTTTCTAATTCAAGAAAAGTCCAGCTTAAGACTATAAACGAGCGCTTCTCGGGAGGCAACCCGGGTGCTAACACTATTTATTTTAAAATTTATTTTCTTTCCCTTCCTTCTTTATTTCCTCTTAAACTAACCGGAAGTGCAGAACTTCAAGGCTACACGGCCTTATACAGAGCCATGTCCGTGACTGTGTGGACCACTAGAACCACCATACTGACACAACAGAGGCCGTGCGAATCAGCCCCAACCACCCCACGACGTCACGGATCCAACCACTCCCCCACGGGCACCAGTAAATTGGCACGGCCGTGCTCCACAATCGTGTGAAGCCACTGACTTATCAAACACGGGACAAACACGCACATATTGTCCAACTGTGCCAACACACTGCCTTTTTAGGCACGGGCGTGGTGTCAAAGAAACAGGCGTGGGTATGCAAACACACCTAGACACACGACCGTGAGACGCGACTGTGTCATTCAACACACCCTCGGTTCACGGGCGTGGGAACATGCTAGATTTGAGACCCTATTTAAACCCCACAGCCCTCCTCCTTCCCCCCTCATTTTTCTTCTTTCTTTTTCTTTCTTTCCTTAGAAAAAGTGTCCAGACTCCTGAGCTACACTAGAATCATGCCGAAGAAGCGTAAGAATACAAGCATTGTCTTCTTAAAGGAGACCCCAACACATAAGTTCATGCCGGCCGATTCATTCAAAAACCAAGCCAAGGGTCTTTTAGACCATTTAAATTCTTCTTTATATTTATTTTCCCTTTTATCCTACTTATCTATAATTCTCTTCTGCTTAATATATTTTAAATTCTTTTAGTTTCTTGGCTTTAGGTTCTAAAGGCTACTTGGGAATCACGCACCACAGCCTTAGAGGTCACACCCTCCTCGCAAACCATCCAACATTAAGGACTTCTTAGTCCATTAGTCTTTTCTTTCAATTTCAGTTTTCTTCTTAGTCTCCTTCTCTTTATTTCCTTTGTCTTTAATTATAATATTAGTATATTATTAATGTTTCTTTAGATTTCTTGGCTATATCTTTACAGGCTACCCAATTTATTTATCTAGCACAAAGATTGTCGGTAGATACCCCACTAGGCCCATAGAAAATGCCACCACCAACTCCTCCACCTACTTTCTACCACCAAAGACGCCAACTCTCGGAATCATCCAAAATTCAAGAAGTGTTACTTCTCCCCTTCTCTTTTGATTATTTTATCACATAATTATTTATCTATCTTTTTACATTGATGGCAATGTACATCTTAAGTGGGGGGGAGGAGGTAAAAGTACCTAACTTTTTGTATTATTCTAAAATCCTGAATTTTAGTCTTGTCCCTAAGAAATTTTCTCCTATTATTAATTAGGGTGAAATTTCTGATGATTTATGATTTTTATTGATAAGCTCTTGAATAAGTCATTGATAATTGTGCAGTGATGATTTATACGTGAAGAATACTAGAGAATCAAGCATGATAAGTCTATTTTTTAAGAATAAAAAATTTCCTAGGTTGTTGAACTAAATTTGAATATTACCTTGAGGCTTGAAATTTACAGGATTGATGTCAAATACCCATAATTGTTTGTGAGATTTGAGCCTTATAGAGCATATATTCTTTTTCATGCTCACTTTATTAATTATGAGTGTGTCAACACTGAATTGTTATTCTAGAACTTGCCTCGATTATACATGTCAAGGCCACATTAATGATTTGATATACTGAGATGATAAAGGCACCTAGGTTTTAACCAATTCACTCCACTAAAAAGCTTACCTACATAATTAACCCTTAGTGAACCCATTTGATCCCAACAACCCCTTTTATTGAATTACTGATCGCTGTAAAACAGTCTAGTTTTAATATTTATAAAAGAGTGATCAAACCTGTAGGCTGACTGTGACAACGATAGAGGCAAGCGCACCTATCAAACAGTAGTATAGCTCAGGCAAGAATATCTTATCGAACCCAAGGAACCTAAAAGTACTACTACTCACATTCTTTCTATTATTTAGACTAAAATATGGAGTGATTGGTTTATTAAACTAAAACAAATGAAATATTTAAACTAAATGCAAAGACAAAAGAAAAGAAACTTTGGAAAAAGACGTTGAAGAAAACTCAACTGATAAAGATGATACCTTCGGGAAGAATCCACCTATGACTTCACTTATTATCTACCTTTTCAATTCATATGATTTCTTTACTTAGCTTGATCCGTGAGACTTCCTAACCTATATTAAACCTTCTCTCGAATTGAATAACGTCTAACCTTAGGTTAATTAGTGGAACTCTCGTTCTCTTATAATAACCCCCTAAGGAAGCAGTAAATCGATCAATGGACTCCCATATTAGGTTTCACCCTAATCCGGCAAAATCTCGTAACCCTATCTCTAGGCGCCGATTAACTCCGCTTAATTATGCTAGATCTACTCTTAGGCAGGGTCTATTCCTCCTCCACCTAAGCACATAAGATTAAATTAAGCAACATAATTAAGAACAAACTAGGTATTTATCATATAAACCGAAAGAATTAAATAACAAAATCCATCATAGGTTTCATCCCCTTCAGGTATCTGAGGGGTTTAGTTCATAATTAAATAAGAAAACATCTTAAGAGACAATGAGATCCTCCGTCTTGAGTAGAATTTTGACTCTTCGAGATGGATCAATTGGCTATCTTCGAGACAATCCCTAAACGAGTAAAGCTCTGGCAGAAAATTCTGCTAAAACTTGACGCCCTGTTTTGACTTCTGCCGAACTCCCCTTCCAAGTTGCCTCCTAAGGTGTTTATATAGACTTTCTGATGCCTTACTTGACCCTTAAGTATCCTAATTTAAGTCTAATTCCTAATGGGGTGTTTGAGTAGGCTTTAGAATGTGTTTCTTTTCCTCCAAGTATCCTTTTTCGAGTGAAATTGCTCTTTCTCGCGGCAGGAGCACGGCTAAGGCACGCCCGTGTAAGTCATGGTCCAGCCCGTGTCTCTATTCTGTTGATTTAGGCACAGCTATGACACGTCCGTGTAATATATGGGTAGAGGCCGTGCTTCGAGTCTGCCAATTGGGACACGGCCGTGTACATCGGGGTCAGGCCGTGTTGGGCTTTTTGTCGATGAGGCATGGTCGTAAATCGTGGTGTGATCGTGTGCAATCTAAATATTGGGGCACAGTAGTGTGGCATGAAGTCCGTGCCGTCTCGACTTCTTAGGTTGGCCCAATTTGGTCCAGATAAGCCCGCTTTACGTTCTTTTTATCCTTAGGTGTTCTCCTGAGTATAAGACATGAAAAGAAAGGATTAAGAGCATCTTTTTACATAAATTGAGGGCTAAATCATCCAAAAGTATACTAAATATGGGGTTAAAATGTGTTACTTTTACGGTTTATCAAATACCCCCACACTTGCTTGTCCTCAAGCAAAATTCTCAATTTACAATTAAAACAAACTTTCCAAAATTCATAATTCCCATTGGCAATGCCTCATCATAATTCATAGATAATTTATACATGGATTATTTAGCTCGAAGTGCCCTAAAGATTCAAACGAGATAAGTCATAATTTTGTAGCATGAAAACATAGGTGTCTCCCCTTATTTAAATAATTACCTTTGATTCAAAACCGACAAGGATTGACATCCTCACTAAAGATTCACTCAAAGCACTCAAAGTGTTTAAGGATCAAGAAAAAGCGCTCAAAAGTCGAACTTGAAAAGTTAATCCCATAGGTTTGCCTGAAAATCAAATCTCCACCACTGTATATGAGATAATAAACAGATCAAAAGGTCTTTATTAGGGTTGTAATAGGGCTAGGGTTAAAGGTGTGGATAAAGGCTGAATTTAGAAGGTTAGAATCGAGATTGACTTAACCAATTACCTAACTAGAAACAATGAACAAATATAAGTACTTACATCAATTGAAGGCTAATAATACTACAATACTTCAATATGAGCTCTTATTCAACAATTAGAATTTAGGCACATGAGCTCCTTTCTACAAATACTAATAATGAATAAACTTTGATTTTTTTTAAGAACAAACTAAGATAAATACATAATAACTGGAATAACCTAAATTGACTTAAAATAAACTAATCTAAGTAACTGATCAAATCAATTCTAGATAAAGGGGTAGTCAAAGGAATGGTGGTAACAAATACATAGGGATTTTGGGTTAATATTAGTGGGTGAGTCAATAAAAAGGTTGTTAGGATTCAACGGGGGTCACTAGGAGTTATTTATGTAGGTAGGCTTTTTAGTGGAGTGAGCAGGTTAAAACCTAGGTGCCTTTATCATCTCAGTATATCAAATCATTATTGTGGTCTCGACATGCATAAACGAGGCAAGTTCTAGAATAACAGTTTAAAGTTGACACACTCATAATCAATAAAAGTGAGCATGAAAATTAATATATGCTCTATAAGGCTCAATATCTCACAAAAATTATGGGTGTTTTTGACATCAATCCCTATAGATTTCAAATTTCAAAGTAATACTCATATTTAGTTCAACAACCTATCAATTTTTATTTTTGAAAAATAGATTTATCATGCTTGATTCTCTAGTATTCTTCAAATTTAATCATCAATGCACAATTAACTATGATTTGTTCTAAAACATATCAATAAAAATCATAAATCATAGAAATTTCATCTTAATTAATAGTATGAGAAACTTTACTTTAAAACAAGGCATAATTCAAGGATTTTCAAATAATACTATAGTTAACCCCCCACACTTTTGATGTACATTGCCTTCAATGTACAAAGATAGATAATAGCAAAATAATCATAAAATCGAAGATGGGAGAGAAGTGAACTTCCTGAATTTTGGATGAAGTCAATGAAAAGAAACCGGATAGGTTTGAGGTGAACGGGGAAGCGTCTCGAGCCATTTGAAATTGAATCCTCAAGTAGCCATCCTAATTTTGTTGAATCCTAAGCTAAATCTAAATATCGTAAAGAATAAGGAAAGAAAATAAAATAAAGAAAGAAGGAAAAAAAAAAATAATGAAATAAAATTAAAATAGAGATAAAAATAAATAATGGAAAATGAAAGACAACTAGAAAAGGGGGAATGAGGTTTAAATAGAGATGTAGCCCGTGTGTAGGGATTTTATTTTGGGCGCGTCCAGGGTGTTCGGGCACGGCCGTGGATGTAGTGGCACGCTCGTGTCTTTCTTCACACGGTCATTCAATACAGGCGTGCTCCTCTCGTGTTCGATAAGTCAGAATGTTGGCACGGTTGGAAGGCCCAGCTGTGTTGAGCCCGTGCTTAACAAGTCAGTAACCTTGTAATAGCCCAAATTTCAGTGATATCAGAAATAGTGATTCGAGAACACCAAATCTAACAAATGAACTCGTAAGTTATATTATTTAATATTTACAAGCCAAATGTAGCTTTTAAAAGATTTTTGAAATAGTAGATTTTGTTTTATAAAGATTTATTTGATCAAGAAATCGAGAAAAAGAGGTATCGAGATCTCGGTATTATAAACCAAGTCATAAATATTTTTATAAATATTTACGGAATGTTAATAAGGTAGTACTAAAATTTCGTTAGAAAATTTTGACGTTTGGGTGGTTAATTAAAGAAAAAAAAGACTAAATTGAAAAATGTGTAAAAGTTGCTAGAAGGATTAAATAGCTTAATTGTCAAATGAGGAAGGACCTAAAGTGAAAATAAGCCCAAAGGAGATATTTTGGGCGGCAATAGCTGAGAAAAATCAGGAAATGGGTGAAATAAGGGCAAAATTGGAAAATTGTCAAAATTAGCTAAATAAAAATGGGACCAAATTGGAATATCTAGAATTCTCTTCATTTCTCTTCATTTTCATCAGCTGAAAAACAGCCATGGAAGAGGGTTCAAGCTGGTTTTCATACTCTGGCTTCATGTAAGTTTAATTCTTGCTTTCTCCTTGAAATTTCTATGTTTTTGAACTTTTACAATTGGGTCCAACTTAGTATGTCATTAGTTTTTGATTCTATGGCTAATTTTTAAAGTTGCTATGGATGAGTGCTGGAATAATATGATGAATAAATATAGAATTGAAGCTTTAATTTTGATATATGATGATTTTATCAAGTAAAATTGATGGAAATTGGACTTTAGGACCTAACTATGAAAGAGTTGAAATTAAGGCCTAGTGTTAAAATTCTGATTTTAAAAGGTTATGAAGTAGTTTAAAATGATAGAGAAAACTATTAAATGAGAAAATTAGCTAAATTGAGGGGTTAATTGAGTAAGGACTAAATTGTATGAATTGTGAAATTTGGGACAAAATAGAAATCAACATGTTATACTAAAGTAGTTTTGGACAGCAGCAGTTATCTAACTTTGAAAACTAACCAAAAATTGTATAAATTGAATTATAAGTTGAGTGAGATATAGAATTAAAGCTTGTTGAGTCTATTTTCATATAAAAGAAACAGAGAGAGAAAAATAAGTCTACATATTGAGATATTTAAAGTTTTGTAAGACTGGTTTAGAATAACTTCGTGATCCCCTGTTCTTACTTTATAAATTCACTAAAAATTGTAAAAAAATAATTATGAGTTATAATTTATATGTTTATATTCCTTAGTGAGTCTATTTTCATTATAAATAATCGGAAACACTATATGAAAATTTTACTATAAGATAATTTATTTTTAGTGAAGAGAGGTCAGAGCTGCCGGACTGTGTAACAGGGAAAAACTTAACTAATAAACTGTACTAATTGGCCACGCCAAAAATGCTGGAAAAATTATAGTAATAAGATATGTGAGTCTAATTTCAAAGAAAATTAACGGATCTTAATTTGGAGTTCTTTAGATTAAGATAAAAATAATTGAGTGACTATGACACAGATGGACAGCTTGAATATTCACATAAGTAAATAGTGAAAATTATAGATAATGTTACTTACAAGTGTGTTGTTTATACTAAGGATGTGGATGGAGAGGAGGAGGAGGAAAAATAATATATGAACGACTTGTATATAAATTGATCACATGCTCGATTATAATTGATAAATGTTGAATTAGAAATGATATAATGTTTTATTTGGAATGTTTATTATGAAATTATGATTATCTTTATAATACAAAAATTGAACTTGTGAGTTTATACGGCTAAATTTTAGTGATCATTTGTTAATTTTATGAACTTCATAATGTGTTGTTTCATATGTAATGATGATAAAATCGTGAATAATGTAAAAGCATGAAAATTGAATAAACGATCAAATTGAGCACTTTAGTTCAGCGACAAGACGAATTGACGACAAAAACCATGATTGAACCATGGCAACAAGTGATAAGTGATAGCTTCAGCTATACTTATCTGATCAAGGAAAAGTGAAAGTGATAAGTGGCAGCTCTGATTGCCTGATCAGTGAAAAAAAATGGTAGCTCTGGCTACCTGATCAGTGAAAAGTGGTAGCTCTGGCTACCTGATCAGTGAAAAGTAAAAAGTGGTAGCTCCGACTACCTGATCAGTGAAAAGTGGTAGCTCCGGCTATCTGATCAGTGAAAAGTGGTAGCTCCGGCTACCTGATTAGTGAATAGTGCTAGCTTCAGCTACAAGTGACAAGTGATTTTTGTGTAAGACCATATTTGGGATATGGCATCGGTGTGATATATGTTTAAGATGTAAGACCATAGTTGGGCTATGGCATTCTAGTGAAAGGTGATGAATTGACGGATAAGTCCATGGTTTCACCATGGCATAATGATAGTGAAGATGTAAGATCATGGCTGTGCTATGGCATTTTAGTGAAAAGACCACAGCTATGTTATGACATCAGTGATTGTCAGTGAAATTCAGTGCATACCGGTGCAGACCAATTCCGTAAGACGTTCACTAATTTGACAAAGTTTGGTAAGTGTTACATAGTATTATGTGATATAAGGAAATACGAGTTGATGAGACATGAACATAGAACTTGGTTGATAAATGAGTTCATTTGTAATTTTATATTTGTACACCCTTGCGTGTATTATCTGTATGAATTGATATTCCAAATGAGTTAATAATAAGAGTTCTAATATGAAATAATCTGGATTCTAAATGAAATATTATGAAAATGTATATGAAATACAGAGGTATGATTGTTATATATTATATGAATACATAATGTGAAAAAAAATAATATAAGTACAAGAGAAATTTAATGAGAATTGAGCCCATATATGTTTCTTGTTATTTATATGAAGTGTACGACTAACAAATAGTATTAAGTGTAAGGCTCGGTTGAATATCTTGAATTGGTTTTTGTATGTATTAAATGTGGGACGCTTGTAAATGAGAAAAATTTTGGGATATTGCGAAAAACTTCGTACGATTTTGATTTAGTCCCGACCCAATCCTAATGCATGGTTTGGACTTCAAAGGTAACTTTTATAATCAATATTGGTATTTGAGTGATAAATGGTTTAAATTATCTGTAAGTGTTCCATACTTCTCAGTAATGCCTTGTACTTTGTTCTGGCAACGGATACAGGTAGGGGTGTTACAAACCTCGCACGGGGCGTTGGCACAGGCGTGGACTATTATCGCTGCCTGTGTTTGGGGAAAAGAAGTCGTGTACGATTTTTGGCACGCCCATGATTCATCCCCTAGCTTTCACACGGCCATGGGCATGCCCGTGTGTAGGGCCGTGTGGCCTAGAAATCCGCCCTTTGGTTAGTTTATGGTTAGGTGCTAAAAGGAAAAATAAAAATAAAATAAAATAAAATAAAAAATGTAAAAATAAGGTTAGTGCTCGGGTTGCCTCCCGAGAAGCGCTCGTTTATAGTCTTAAGCTAGACTTTACCTGTCATTCTTATGGTCATGGTGGTTTGAGGAGGTGAAAATCCTTTCTCATGCGATCACTTCGGTTATGGATATATAGTTTAAGTCGAGTAATGTTTACCTCAAAAGTGTTGAATTTGGGATTGCTTACCTCGATTATGCCGTATAGGAAGACATTAAGTACCTCATAAGTGATTTCTTCATTTGCTTTGAGGTTTGAATTGGTGATTCGAGGGTCTTTCAACAATATCGGATCCTCTATTTTGATGTGATTTGTTGTTCCTATCAGCTCGTTTGAGGTCTCCTTTGGTTTTATTTCGCGTGGTTTCGATTCTTCTTTAAATTGTATTTCTTGCTCTTCTGATTTGTCAACCTTAAGGCTTTGTTCCTCGTATAATTCTCTTTTGTTGGTGCTAGGTTTAAGATCTAGCTCAGCTGGGTGATTTCGTGATGATTCTTGTAAAGAAGGTTGAACCAAATGGTTATCAATAAAATTAACGTTCGTACCTTTATTACTCGATGTCCTAGCTGAGTCAAGAGCTTGAAGAGTGATTGTTTCGTCATCTACATGAAGTGTGAGTTCATCGAATTCTTCCTCTGCGTGGTCTTTCTTTATTGCATCGGGATATGGCACACGAGGTTGGTACTCTGTAATTACCGGTTTTGGTAAATCATGGTACACCTTAACCTTACCTTTACTTACCACAAGTTCTTCCCTTGGGTTTGGTTTGTCTAACCCTTCACTATCATAAATGGCTTGATTTTGCTCTCTCAGGTTAGTTTTGGTATTGCTTGGCAAGCTTCCTTGTGGTAGTTCTGATATCAGCTTAGCAAGTTGTCTAACTGACTTAGTAAGTTCCCCAACTTGGTTCTCGATCCATTTGGTCGATGCTTGTTGATACTTAAGGGTGGTCTCAGTGTCTTGGAGACGGGTGTCTGTGGCTGCCATGAATTTTGTCAGCATCTCCTCAAGGTGTGACTCATCTTCCTGTTGGTGAGGTGATTGTTGAAAGTTTGGAGGAGGTCCCGGTCCTTGGCTATTTTGATCATCCCACGAGAAATTAGGGTGGTAACTCCAACCTGCGTTATAAGTGTCATTATAAAAATTATTTTATGGTCTAGAATAGTTACTCGTATAGTGAGCTTGCTCGTTTTCCAAGCCATATCCGTAGGGTGGGTACTCAGGATTCGCCACGCCTCCTAGATCCGAATCATATTGCATTACTGGATATGCATGCGAGAGTCCATTCAAACCATTAAACTTTTTATTCATCATCTCGAACTGATTAGATAACCTGGTGACCACATCGAGGTTGAAAACACTAGTTGCTTCAGTAGGAATTGTCCCCATGCCTTGCCACTGATAATTATTCAGTGCCATTCCTTTGAAAAACTAGAATTATCTGTCAAAATTAAATAAAAGAAAAGTTAGCAAAGTAAAAATAATAATAATGCCTAGAGTAATAAAAATAGAGCTTTCGTAATATTTTAGAAGTCCCCGGCAACAGGCGCCAAAAACTTGATCGCTACAAAAGCAGTCAGTTTAATATTTATAAAGAGTGATCGAACTCAGTAGGTTTTTGTGACAACGATAGAGGCAAGCGCACCTATCGAACAGTAGTATAGCTCAGGCAAGAATATCTTATCGAACCCAAGGAACCTAAAAGTACTACTACTCACTTTCTTTCTATTATTTAGCCTAAAATATGGAGTGATTGGTTTATTAAACTAAAACAAATGAAATATTTAAACTAAATGCAAAGACAAAAGAAACGAAACTTTGAGAAAAGACGTTGAAGAAAACTCAATTGATAAAGATGATACCTTCGGGAAGAATCCACTTATGACTTCACTTATTATCTACCTTTTTAATTCATATGATTTCTTTACTTAGCTTGATCCGTGAGACTCCTTAACCTATATTAAACCTTCTCTCGAAGTGAATAACGTCTAACCTTAGGTTAATTAGTGGAACTCTCATTCTCTTATAATAACCTCTTAAGGAAGCAGTAAATCGATCAATGGACTCCCATATTAGGTTTCACCCTAATCTAGTAAAATCTCATAACCCTATCTCTAGGCGCCCGATCAACTCCGCTTAATTATGCTAGATCTACTCTTAGGCAGGGTCTATTCCTCCTCCACTTAAGCACATCAGATTAAATTAAGCAACATTATTAAGAACAAACTAGGTATTTATCATATAAACTGAAAGAATAAAATAACAAAATCCTTCATAGGTTTCATCCCCTTCAGGTATCTGACGGGTTTAGTTCATAATTAAACAAGAAAACATCTCAAGAGAAAAGATAAAACAAAACATAGGAAGTCCTTAAAACCCCCTGAAGGAATTGAAGAGGAGATCCTCCGTCTTGAGTAGAATTTCGACTCTTCAAGATGGATCAATTGGCTATCTTCAAGACAATCCCTAAACGAGTAAAGCTCTGGCAGAAAATTTTGGTAAAACTTGACGCCCTGCTTCGGCTTCTACCGAACTCCCTTTCTAAGTTGCCTCCTAAGGTGTTTATATAGACTTTGTGATGCTTTACTTGGCCCTTAAGTATCCTAATTTAAGTCTAATTCCTAATGGGGTGTTTGAGTAGGCTTTAGAATGTGTTTCTTTGCCTCCAAGTATCCTTTTCCGAGTGAAATTGCTCTTTCCCGCGGTAGGGGCACGGCTAAGGTACGCCCGTGTAAGTCATGGTCCATCCCGTCTCTCCATTCGGTTGATTTAGACACGGCTATGACACGCCCGTGTAATATATGGGTAGAGGCCGTGCTTCGGGTCTGCCAATTGGGGCACGACCATATACATCGGGGTCAGGCCGTGTTGGGCTTTTTGTAGAGAGGCACGGTCGTGTAAATCAGGGTGTGACCTTCTGCAATCTAAATATTGGGGCACGACCGTGTGGCATGAAGTCCAGGTCGTGCCAACTTCCTGAGTTGGCACAATTTGGTCCGTATTAAGCTCGTTTTACGTTCTTTTTATCCTTAGGTGTTCTCCTGAGTATAAGACATGAAAAGAAAGGATTAAGAGCATCTTTTTACATAAATTGAGGGCTAAATCATCCAATATCATACTAAATATGGGATTAAAATGTGTTAATTTTACGGTTTATCAATTACCCGCTCAATATTAACCTAAAACCCTTTGTATTTGTTATCACCATTCTTTTGACTACCATTCTATCGAGAATTGAATTGATCAAGTTACCGAATTAGTTTATTTGATAAATTTCTTTATTTATTTTATATACTTAGTTTGTTCTTAAAAACCAAAGTATATTCAAGTATTAATATAGGATTAAAGGAGCTTATACATTTAAATTCCAATTGTTGAAGAAGAGCTCGTATCAAAAGTATTATCAATAGTAGTATTATTAGTTTCAAATTTTCAATTGATGTAATCATTTATTATTTTTAGTTAAGTAATTGGTCAGGTCAATCTTGATTCTAAACCCTCTAATTCAGCCTTTATCCACACCTTTAACCCAAGCCCCATTACAACCCTGTCAAAGACCTTTTGATTTGTGTATCATCTCATATTACAGTGGTGGAGATTTGATTTTTAGGCAAGCCTATGGGATTAACTTTTCAGGTTCGACTTATGAGTGCTTTTCTTGAAACTTAAACACTTCGAGTGCTTTGAGTGAATCCTTAGTGAGGATGTCAATCCTTGTCGGTTTCAAATTAAAAGGTAATCGTTTAGATAAGGGGAGACACCTATGTTTTCGTACTACAAAATTCATGACTTATATTGTTTGAATCTTTAAGACTTTTTGAGTTAAATTATCCATGTATAAATTGTCTGTGAATTATTATGAAGCATTGTTGATAGGAATTGTGAATTACGGAAAGTTCATTTTAATTGTAAGTTGAGAATTTTGCTTGAGGACAAACAAAAGCTTAAGTGTGGGGGTATTTGATAAACCGTAAAAGTAACATATTTTAATCCCATATTTAGTATGCTTTTAGGATGATTTAGCCCTGATTTATGTAAAAAGGTGCTTTTAATCATGTCTTTTCATATTTCTACTCAAGAAAGCAACCGAGGATGAAAAGAACAAGAAACGGGCTTAAAACGGGCCAATTTGGGCCAAAGAAGAAAATGGACACGGCCTGGACTTCAAGCCACACGGTCGTGCTTCGACAATTAACTAAGACACGGCCATGCCACGATTTACACAGCAGTGCCCCAATCGACAGAATCGAGACACAGCCGAACCACGATTTACAGGCGTGTGCCATGGCCGTGCCCCTGTTACGGGAGAAAGCAATTTGACTCAGATTTGGATACTTAGAGCCAAAGAAACACTTTTCAAAGCTTATTCAAACACCAAGTAAGAAGCAGACTTAAATTAGGACACTTAGAGGCCAAGTAAAACATTCCAAGAGCCTATATAAACACTCTAAGTGTATTCTAAAAGGGGGCGGTGAGCTAGGCTAAGGAGCCGAGCCAGAAGGATCACATTTGTGGGAATCACTCGAAGATAGCTAGAAGATCCATCTCGAAGAGCCGAAAATCTACTCTAGACAGTAGATTTCTCCTTCAATTCCTCTAGGGGGTTTTAAGGATTTCTTATGTTTTGTTTTATCTTTTCTCTTGAGATGTTTTTATTCATTATGAACTAAACCCTTCATATACCTGAAGGAGATGAAACCTAAATGAATTTTGTTATTATTTTTTTAAATTATATGATAAATACTTAGTTTGTTCTTAATTATGTTGCTTAATCCAAATCTGATGTGCTTAGGTGGAGGAGGAATAGACCCTGTTTAACAGTAGATCTAATATAATTAAGCGGAGTTGATCGAAAGCCTAGAGATAGGGTTACGAGATTTTATCGAATTAGGGTGAAACCTAATATGGGAATCCATTGATTTATTTACTGCTATTCTAGGGGGTTATTATAAGCAAATGAGAGTTCCACTAATTAACCTAGGGTTAGACGTTATTCGCCTCGAGAGAGGGTTTAATATAGGTGAGGGAGTCCTACGGATCAAGCTAAGTAAAGAAATCATATGATTCAGTAATAAGTAACAAGTGAAGTCTAGGTGGATTCTTCTTGAGGGTATCATCGTAATCAATTGAGTTTCTTCAAGTTATTTCCCAATTCGTTCTTTTTTGTCTTTGCGTCTTTAGCTTAGTAGTCATTAAACTAGATTAAATCAACCAATCTCTCTATATTTTAGGCTAAATAATAAAAAGAAAGTGAGTATTAGTAGTTTTAGTTCCTTTGGGTTCGATAATCCGGTCTTGCCTAAGCTATACTACTGTTCGATAGGTACACTTGCCTTTAAGTCGTTGTCAGAGTTAGTTTCTAGGTTTGATCATTCTATTTATAAATTTTAAAGCTCTGATTTCAGTGATCAAGTTTTTGGCGCCGTTGCCGGGGAACTAAAATATTAAGAAAACTCCATTTTTATTACTTTAGCCATTATTTTATTTCGTAATTTATTTTATTCCATTATTTTTTTCTAAATTTTATTTTTCTTTGTCTTTCCTAGTAGGTACCTCTAGTTTTTGACTAGACAGAACCCGACAGGACCTCTAGTATGCGATGGAGGTGGAACCACACTATGCTGTCGAGATGGCTCTAGGATGTAAAGTCCACCTTGTGCCCTACCAACCCCCCTCATCCTTCCACTTGAGAGGTCTTGTATAAGATAAAAATGAGGGTAAAATGAGACAACACAATTCAAGTCATTAGTAAGTTTAGAAATCGAAAGAAGGTTATACTGGAAATTTGGAATATAGAGAACTTAGGTGAGTTGAAGTCCAGATTGAATGGTGCAGGTGCCAACGTGAGTAAAGGAAATAGAATAACATGTGGAAGTCGAACACAAGGTGAGTTTGATGCATATGCAACGGGAGATTTTAAAAATTAGAAATCAGAAAGTATGTGGTCAGTGGCTCCATTATCCAAAATCCAATGGTAACTAGCATCAACCATACCTGCCAGGTTTGCAATAGCTTCAACAGTAAGCTCCTTGTTTAACAGACTTAAAATTTGATGATACTGTGCCTCAATGAACACAGGTGCTTGTCTAACAGTAGGCATTTCAACATCCACAGTCACGCCATTTTCATTTGTAGGAGCATTAACAGAGGCATTGTTAGGAGCATTAACAGGGGCATTGTTCACTATAGATCCACCACTGTTGGCCTTCTTCTTGGTGAATTTAAAATCTACATGATAACCAATTATCCGATAGCAGTTTTCTCTTTTGTGTCCTTTAATTTTGTAATGGTCGCAAGTTCCCGTAAATCGCTTCTTTTGTACCATATGTGTCGAGTGAAAAGAAATAGGATCAGACTTAACACTACTAGAGCTATGTTGCTCCTCTTGCATAAGCATTGAATATGCATGATTAATAGACGTTAATGGACTCATTAACAAAATTTGACTACATATTGCATTATACTTTTCATTCAACCCCGTTAGAAATTGGAATAATTGCTTCTGTTGAATACGTTCAACATTTTGTCTGGATTGAGCACATCTGCATGAAGGAGAAGGCATGAGAATATCATATTCATCCCATAGCATATGCAACTTGGTAAAATACACAAAGACAGAGGTAGTACCTGTGCCTCAGTGAACACATGTGCTTGTCTAACAGTAGGCATTTCAACATCCTCAGTCACGTTATTTTCATTTGTAGGAGCATTAACAGAGGCATTGTTATGAGCATTAACAGAGGCATTGTTCACTATAGATCCACCATTGTTGGCCTTCTTCTTGGTGAATTTAAAATCTACATGATAACCAATTATCCGATAGCAGTTTTCTCTTTTGTGTCCTTTAATTTTGCAATGGTCGTAAGTTCCCGTAAATCGCTTCTTTTGTACCATATGTGCTAGTGAAAAGAAATAGGATCAGACCCAACACTACTAGAGCTAGGTTACCCTTGGGACTCCTCTTGCATAAGCATTTAATGTGCATGATTAACAGACGTTAATGGACTCATTAACAAAATTTGACTACGTATTGCATTATACGTTTCATTCAAACCCATTAGAAATTGGAATAATTGCTGTTGTTGAATACGCTCAACATTTTGTTTGGATTGAGCATATTCGCATGAAGGAGAAGGCATGAGGATATCATATTCGTCCCATAACGTACGCAACTTGGTAAAATACACAGAGACAGAGGTAGTACCTTGCAAATGTGAGGAAATTTCCCGATGCAAAAAAAAAAATTTGAGAACCATCAATTTTGTGGATCGCTCCACACCGCTAATGCACTAGACGTAAAAATAATTCCTACCGAAAGCTCCTTGCTAACGGTATTCAAGATCCATGACAGAACAATCGCATTACACCACTCCCACTAATAGCCCAACTCATCAGGTATCGAATCTTTAGTGCAAGTCCCGTCGACAAACCCCAATTTATTTTTGGCTAACAATGCGATCTTCATGGTGCGGCTCCACACATTGTAATTCTCAGCTTCGAGCAATTGATGCGAAACTAGCATGGTACTTAGAGTATCGGAAGGATGTAGGTAAAAAGGGTGATTAAAATCAATGATTGACTCAGAGGGAGTCACCATTTTTAGAATTTCTAGCGTTGAGAAGAATAACTCGATGAGCAGGATGCCAAAAACAAAAAAAAAAAACGAAATGGGCCCTAGAGAAGCAACGAAGTTCTACCCAGTACCGTTTTGGGCCTATAAAACCCAACCAAGAATGGCTAAATCAATTTTCCAACCCAAAAACATACCAAAGCCAATCTTACAAAACAAAATAGACTGAAGTATCTAGAAACAGTTCTTGAGCAACTGTGAATGACCGAGAAAACGACAATCACGAATTTCTAAAAGAACAACGATCACTGGAGCTCTGATACCATGTTGAAAACCATTTAAAAAGGTGTATTGATGTAAAACACCTAGTTACATTATCAGTCTATAAAACTAATTCACACCTCACAAACTTATAGATTCCCTGTTAACTAATTAACAGACAAAACTAACTAACTGTTAACCTCCTTCTCAACACAATTAATGTTGCATTAGCTTAATGGCAATGTTAAAGTTACGGCGACTTCAAAATCTCTAAGTTCATTTCTTATTCTATATAAAATTATGTGTGGACTTTTAGTCTATATTTATTGTAATTTATGACTCACCATGTACAGACTTTATATAGATTTATTTTGGTATAAATTTGAATATATTTTGATTATCAATCCAATCTTGTTTTATAGTGATTAATTCTAATTATAATTATTTAGACATATTTTTATAATTGTAATAACGACTGTATTTATAATTTTTAAAAATACTTATATATATTAAATAAAAAGCACGTTAAATTTACCACATGATAATATTAAAATATAATTTAATTTAACACTAATTATAATTTATTAATTTTTTTTGAAAAGAACTCCAATTGGGCTTTATTTACTTCCAAAGCAGTACCTAATAGATAAAGGTCCTTAAAACTAGGCATAATGAATCAAACAAAGAAATTAAACAGATTTTAAAACTGACATAAAAATACGGCCATGATTTTGTAACCAAAATCGTTCGTTTAAAATTCAAAAATAAACAAAATAAAGAATACACTGGAAGCATTAATGGCGCCTCTTCTCTGCCCAATTTGATGGCTACTCAGCTGTCCAATCCCACCGTCAATTTTAACTTCTTTTGGACGCTTCCCATTTCTCAATGAAGCCTTTTACTTATTCTCTTAATTATGCCGCTTCAGTCTCCCTTGTCTCCTTCATCTGCTACTTTCTGAACACTACTCACTCTTCCTCTCTTACTTTCTAACATCACCTCATATCTCCCTTTTCATTTCCATTGTCGTTTTGGTTCTCCCTCGCCTCCTTTTCCTTCAGATTCATGGCAAACTCCGGGACATCTCCTATTAGGTAAAACTCGTTCATCTTCTTTAAGGTTTCCGTAGCCAAAATATGCGCTAGACTGTTCATTTCTCTTGGAATATGTTCAAAGCAGCATTTCTCGATCTTTGTTTGTGTCCGTTGAATGTCATGAATATAAGCCCTAATTATTGATCTATCTCTAATTTTTGTTCTACATTTCTTAATCACTATTAATGCATCTCCTTCAATAATGATTTTTCTCCATTGCATTTCTACACTGATTCAGACTGCTATACTGCAGGCGATTGCTTCGGCAGCGAAAGGAGATGTTATTTTTTCTTGAATCGATGAATGCGACAACAAAACTGAGCCTTTCTTATCCCTGGCTACTATACCCACTGCCGCTTGACATAGCTTATTATCATATACTGCATCAAAATTTATCTTCACGAACTGCTCAGTTGGAGGTTTCCAGCTTCTAACTTCAAATTGAACTTTTTTTTGTTGCTTCTTCAGTCTCGTCTAATTCTAAACTGTAGTTTCTAATAAATTTTATTGTTTCCTCTGCAGATCTATCGCTTCTCTCGTGAATACCCCTATTTCTTTCACCCAAATTGCCCATAAGGCATAACATAAGAGTCTACACTGTGAAGAAATGGCCTGCTCGAAAACCCAAGTAAGCCATTCCTTAAACTCCATATTTGAAACTTTAAGGTAATCCAAGAAAGATAATTGTTCCCAAACTACTAATGAAATAGGGCACTCTCGGAATAAATGACTCGTGCTCTCTGCTCCTATTCCGCATCGAGGACATACTTGAATGTTTGACAGTCTCCTATGATGCATGTTAACCCTTGTAGGTAGATAGTTCCACGATATTTTCCATGTTAAGATTTTAATATTTAAAGGTAGATTAAGTAGCCAGAGTTTTTTTATAAAATTTCCTATAGACTGTTTGTAAGGCATAAGCCATAGGATATGTTCCAGTATTTTGTAATAGTTTATAGGTGCTACGTATCGTGAACTCTCCCGAGGGCTCTCCACTCCAGGCCAACATATCTTTATCCGGTTCCTTTGCTAAAGGGATGCGCAGAATCTTCTCGACTATGACATCCAGAAAGGTAGTTTCTAACAGTTCTTCCCTCCATTTCCTGCTACTATCATCAATTAATTTAACAACTTTAAAATCACTTAGATTATTAACATGATAACATAATCTGGAATTAAGCAAATCTGGTATCTAAGCGTTATTCAAAACTGAGATTTCTGTTCCTCTTCCCACCTTCTAACAGAGACCATCCATTAACACGCCTTTGGCAGCCCATAAGCTTTCCATGTAAACGAGCAATTATTCCTCAAACACCAATTAAGGAAATTCCCATTCAGAAAATATTTTGCTTTTAAAACTCACGCAACCAACGAATTTGGATTGTTCAAAATTCTCCACCCTTATTTTGCCAATAAAGCCACATTAAATTTTTCCATACATCTAAAACCCATCCCTCCCTCATCTTTTGAACGGCATAAATTCTGCCAGTGACACCAATGAATACCCTGCTTCCCATATTCTTTTTGCCACCAAAACTTTGCAATAACTTTTTTGAGTTCTCCACAAAAAGGGGTAGGTGAAGGAAATATGACATAGCATATGTCGGAATTGCCTGAAGTACTGATTTTATAAAAACCTCCTTTCCTCCCTGAAATAAAAACCTATTGCTCCATCCCTTAATTCTGAAGAGAACCTTTTCTTTAAGGGCTTGAAAGGATTCTTTTTTACGTCTACCAACCAAACTTGGGAGACCTAAATACTTTTCCATATCTGTTGATGATCTCACTCCCAAAGTTATCGTAACTTCCTCCCTATTTTCTTCTGCCTTATTTGAACTGAAAAAGATCATGGATTTGTTAAAATTTACATATTTTCCTGAACAATCGCCATGTTCTTTTATAGTCCCTTTTAAAAAACTTGCTCCCTTTCTTGTTGCTTCTCCAAAGAGGATACAATCATCTGTAAAAAGTAAATGTGTAATCGTTGGTCCACTCCGACTTGCTTTTGCTCCTTTTAACAGGCCTTCTTTTAAGGCCATTCTCATTAATGCCGATCATCCCTCACTGTAAAAAAGAAAAGGAAAGGGCTAAGAGGGTCTCTTCCCCTGTTTCCATTGATATTAACTGCGTAAGATGCTGTAGTAATGCATTTTAGAATTAATTCCACCCATTTCTCTTCAAAACCCATCTTCAGTATAACTTCCCTAATAAATACCCATTCAACCCTATCGTAAGGTTTACTCATATCAAGCTTAACGGCCATAAATCCCTTCCTTCCCATATGCTTTCTCCGAAATGTGTGCAACACTTCATACGCTAGTAAGACATTATCGAAAATTAGCCTACCTGGAACAAAGACACTTTGAGCCACATCAATGCAATTCCCTATTACTCATTGGAATCTATTAGCAATTATCTTTGCCACAATTTAGTGAAGATTCAAACACAAACTGATTGGTCTAAAATTTACTAAATTAGTGGGATTCTGACTCTTTGGGATGAGCACGATATCTGTTGAGTTTATATGTCTGAAATTTTGATCATTGTTTAAAATTCCCAAACAAAAATTAATAACATCTTTACCTACAATGTGCCAGTATTTCTGGTAGAATAGTGCTGGGAAACCATCAGGTCCTGGCGCATTGGTTGGCCTCATTTCTTTTAATGCTAAAACCACTTCTTCTTCCATGAAGCCTGATAATAAGGAAGCATTAATGTCTGAAGAAATCCTTTTCTCAATGCCCTGTAATAAATGGGAAAATTCTCCAACTCCTTTTGACTTAAAGAGCTTCTGAAAAATGAAGTAGCTGATTCAACGATCTCAATCTCCTCAGTAGTCTCCCCTCCTCCTAACTCTTGCCGTGATATCGTATTTATTTTCTTTCGAAACGAGGCATACGTATGAAAAAATGCAGAATTTTTATCTCCTACTTTAAGCCAATTCGCCCTTGATCTTTGTTCCCAATAGATTTCGTCTATGTCTATTTCCATATTCAAATGAACCCTTGTATCAATAATCTTTGCTAAAGTGTCTTCATCTCTATCTTTTGCCATCAACATTTTCAGTTTCTTCGTCAGGTTTTTCTTTAGCCCCTCCCTCCCATTTTTAATTGAGCTTTCTCATTCCTTAAGATTTCCTTGTAGATTCTCCAATTTTTCTAGAATTGTGCCTGAAGTTGATTCCATGATGTTTTTATTCTTTCCTCAAGGGATTTCTCTGTGGACCACCATGCTTAAAACTTAAATTGTGGGCTTCTAGCAAAAATTCTTTCACTCTTTGTATTAATAAGAAGGGGGCAATGATCCGACATCAAGTGAGGGAGGTGATAAATATTCCCTGTTGAAAAAAGAAGCTTCAATTTCTCATTTGCAACACCTCTGTCTAATTTTTCCCTGATATTTTTTTCTGCAAAATTACCTCTTTCCAAAGTAAACCACACCCTCGAATATGCTATATCTTCAAGTTAACATTCTTCTAAAACTTCTTAATGCCTTCATTTTCCTTTCCTCCCTTGTAATCCCTCTACTCTTCTCAAAAGAATACATTATCTCATTAAAACCCCGCACACTAGCCATGAATGAGTTTTATCTTCCCCCAATTTCAGTAACAGATTCCATGAATCGTTTTTATTGCTGTCATAAGAAGAATCATAAAATCCTGTAAATCTCCATTCTACATCAGCACTTCCCTCTTTGACCATAGCATCTATATGATTTTTTGAGAGACTCCTTAGAGTAACTTTAAATTCTTCTTTCCATGCTAAGCTTAAACCTCCACGTATACCTTCTGTATCAATATCTATCCTATTTGAAAATCCACAACTTCTCCTAACTGTTTCCATCTGTTTCCTATCAATTTTTGTCTCCATTAAAAAGACCACATGGAGATTCTACTACTTTAAGAAGTTACGCAGCCTCCTAGTCACCCGTGGACTCCCCAACCCACGAACGTTCCAGCTAATGCTTTTCATTGCGTCCGGTAGGCTTGCCAGTTGGCAGCCGCCGATCTCATAAGTTGTAGATTATCAACATGATCCATCACTTCAAGCACTTCATCCGAAGAAGATTCTTCGCAAACCAGTTTTTCTTCTTTCTTCAATCTTTTAATTCCAGCGTCATTATCTACTTCGCACCAGTTCTCCATTTCAGTATCGGTAGACTTCCTCTTTCTTGTGTCACATTCTTCTTTTCTCTTCACCCTCGGCTGTACTGGCTCTATTCTCTTCCATTGTATCTTTGATACTAAATTTGGTTTATTTACTTCTTGTAATTGCTATCGTGTGTCAGAACATCTTTCATAGAATTCAATTCTTCCTCCCTTTCATTCGACTTTCCATCCTCAATATGTTCCGCATCTGCCCATTCATACTTTCCTTTTCTTCATCTATTTTCCTCTTCGGTGTTTGTACCTCTTCATCTATTTTTTTAACGCATTGAGTTTCATGCTTTCCTTCCCAACTAAGTTTGACTTTGCTTTTAAAGCCAACGAAAATGGTGGATCTCTTCTGACTTTATTCTTTTTTGCAGGATCTAACTCTTGGCAATCTATAAGAATATGCCCTATTTTTCCACATCCAAAACAGAACAAAGGTAACTTCTCATACTTAAAGGAAACCCATGATTTATTAATATTATCAGTAGAGACAAAGATACCTCTTCTAAGGGGTTTCTGCATACCTCTTCTAAGGGGTTTCTGCACATCAAGATTAATCATAAGACGACATGTATCTCTATTAATTTCATATCTAGGCACTCCCCCAAAAGAAACACCAATTGCATGAAGTAGATCTTTTTTATCAAATTCAGGCGAGCATGCCCCTAACTTTAACCAGAATGGTGAAGAATTAAGCCTAATCTGTGATCTTTCTATCGGCTGTAAAATTCTGTTAAATAAAATTAAACTCTTACGAAACAACCATGGCCTCCCTTCTAAAATCGCCTCTAGATCTTCTTCCAAATAAAAAATAATTAAGAATAAATTCTGGCCCCCTATCTTTATCTCGAACTTCTTTTTCGTCTTCCATATACTCTTCATCTGTGCCTTAAAACTCTCTGGATTATAAAGCTTTTCTGTCCAGATTGAACAAATCAAAGTAGGTTTGTCTCTTGGAGTCACGATCGATCCCTTCACAGACAATTGAACTAGTTCTTCAGCAAGGAGGGAGATCTCTTCCCTCTTTCCTATCGTCACCACCAATCTCCACCGTCCCAAGCCACAACAGTTGCTGTTTTCTCTAGGACTCTTTGGAGAGCACTCTTGGCTACTATTTTTATTTATTAAAAAAATTTAAATATAAAGATGATGGATAAAAAATAAATATAATAAAAATTAATGATAGATAATGATGAGCTTTTATTTAAGATTCATTTAATTCATAAATTTTAGGGGTTAGTGTATCTTTCACCAAACTTTTAAGTGGGTAAGTAGATATTTTAAAACCATAGGTAAGTGAATTTTTTTTATTAAATTTTAAGTGGGTTTGGATATTTTTCTAAATATTATTACAAAGATGATATATATATATATATATATATTCATATAAAATTTATAAAAATTAATTTAAATTTATAAATGCATATAATCTGAAATTTGACATTAAGTGTCTTATTTTTGACCCAGCTCTTAAATGAAATCTAGGCCAATTTGTCCACCCAAAATGACATTAAGAAAATAATTAAGTCATGGAACACGCCTAAGCCCCACTTGGGTCCGACTAAGAATGCTATTGAAGTCTCAGGAAAATCATAGCTTTTCCATTCAATCCATACAAGACTTCTTCAAATAGCATTAACTTTTTTAATTTTCGACATTTTCCCATTATATTTCCCCATTACCTGAGAAATTTCAACCATTTCTCTTACTATATATATGGTGACCCTTCCTATTGTTATTTCCATTGCACTATCAATTTTCATTACAAAAATTGATTAACCTTCTCAATTCACACACACAAAAAATGGCCCCAAGTTTAGACGATGGTAGCTCTCTTTTTAACTTCGTCGTTCGAGATGGAAATGGGGTCAAAGGAATGGTTGATTTAGGGTTATCGACGGTGCCGAAACCGTATGTTCAACCTCCAAAAGAGAGAATTGACAAGCGAATGGCAACTAGACATGAGGGAGTACCGATTGATCTCTCGAGGCTCGATGGACCCGACCATGATGAAGTGGTCAAGGAAATTGTTATGGCCGCTGAAACTCTCGGATTCTTCCAACTTGTGAACCATGGTGTGCCGGTTGATTTACTTGAGTCGCTTAAGGATGCAGCGCATGACTTCTTTGGTCAACCATCGGAAATGAAAGCAGTTTATCGGAAGGAAGTGAGTCCAAGCCCGTTGGTGAAGTATGGGACTAGCTTTGTCCCGGAGAAAGAGAAAGCATTGGAATGGAAGGATTATCTTAGCATGATTTATACCAATGATGCAGAAGCTCTTCAACAATGGCCTAAAGAGTGCAGGTGAGAATTGCCTCGTATAGAATTATTATTTGATATACAAATGGTGTTTCTATTACCATTAATTTTGATTTTTTTCAACAAATTCTGTTTATACAGCGAAGTGGCACTTGAATACTTGAAGACATCAATGACCATGGTGAGGAGATTGCTAGAAATTTTGATGGGAAATCTTGGGGTTGAACTAGATGACACAAAGATTGATGGATTCATAGGCATGAAAATGGTTAATATGAATTTTTATCCGACATGTCCTGATCCGGACCTCACAGTTGGTGTCGGACGTCATTCCGATATGGGTACTCTTACCATTTTACTACAAGATGGAATTGGTGGTTTATATGTTAAAGTTGCAGAAGAAATTGTTAACATTGGAAAGAAAGGAGAGTGGGTCGAGATCCCTCCGGTCCCTGGTGCTTTGGTCATTAACATTGGTGATGCATTACAGGTTGAAATCAAACATATCTTCTTAAGTCTCTATTATTATATTTAATTACAAGGTTATTGATTTTTCTTTTTATCTTCTTGTTTTAGATACTAAGCAACGGAAAGTACAAAAGCGCAGAACATAGAGTTCGCACAACGAGTACAAAATCAAGAGTATCGATACCAATATTTACATCACCAAGACCAAGTGAGAAAATTGCACCCCTTCCACAAGTCATAGAAAAAGATGGAATGACTTGTTATAGAGAGGTGATTTTTGGGGATTATATGAGAAACTTCTTTGGAAATGTTCATGACGGTAAGAAATCTCTTGAATTTGCACAAATTTAATTATTTTTAGTATGCCAACACGATACTATATATCGTTTTGATGTGTAATTATTTATGTAACCACTTACAATAAGATAGATACATAATAGTTTATTTTATTAAAAAAAGACTATTTTTAAATAAGATGAATGATTAGGGGTGCTGAAATTTGTGTTTTAAAGGTACCACATGGCTAATAATTTCAGCATTTGCCTACTAAGTGCTAACTGTGTCCATATATTTTGCTTAGTTCAAACTTCAATTTTTGTCATTTAATGCGCTTATAAAAGTGGTTAAAACCTAACTTTTGAGCCTACACAAAAGCACTTAAAAAGTATACAATTTCATACAACTCAGTTCAAACCTCAATATTAGAAGTATACGGAAATTGAAAAGGAAGTTAATAATATTGAACCTGCTAATACCCTTACTGGCAAAAAGAAAAAGAAAAGTATAATAAGTTATTTGCCCCACACAAAAATCATTTTAGTTTTCCATTTAATTTTTCTGTCTTTTTTAGTCCATGAACTTGTATTGTTTGTCAAATCACCTAAAATAGATGAAAAAATTAATATCTCTTTAACTTTGTTGACGTGGCATCCACATGACAATATACATGTATATCATGTTAGCAATTAATTATTTATTTATGTATTTAATGCATCAATTAATTAATAGAACTCTAAAAAATGGGGATAAAACACAAAAAAAATAGATCCAAAAAATAAAGCATTAAAAACGTTATCTGTTTCGATAGTAATGCAACCAATTGCAATTTTTAGTATTTTATAATTTAATAAAAAAGTTTAACAAAGGGACTAATTCGCATATTTCGAATATATAAAGATTAATTACTTTTTTTTTTAGTAGAAGAACCGAAATACAATCTACCATAAAATACAATGGCTTCCCTGGATGAGTTATTGTGAAAATGCTCTTCGTTGTATAATTACTGAGAATTTTCCCTTTAGAAACTTGGTTCTATTTTGGCTTTGGAAAGCTTTTTCAAATTTATAAATTGCAATTACAATATTGGCATTCTTCAGCAACACCATAATTATCACGATGAACATTTCATGTTGAAATTATTTTTCGTCTTGAACCATGAATGTACATAGACAAATATACGACACAGGTTCCTCAAGATGGAAAAAAGGGAACAACGTGGGTCAGCAAAAAGTCTTGTTGAATTATGTTGAATTATATCTTCTTACATCATGCTAGTCTAGAAAGTTCAGTGCTACATATTTTAAACTTCAATTCAATCATCTAAGAATTTTTGGATTAATTCAACTAATATATATCTGTGAAATTTATGTATTCAACGCATCACTTTTCTAAATTTACCATTTCTAATGAAATTCTAATATTAAAGATCCAAAGCGAAGTTAGAAATTTTATAGATGGATCAAAATTGAATTATTAATTTTTGAGAGATTAAAATATAATGTATTAATTTATAATTTTATTATTTTTAAAAGGATTCTACAATAAATTAACTTATAATTTTATTATTTCTAAAATGATTAAATAAAAAAAATTTCATTTTGAAGGCCAAGAACTCGACCTGTTCTACTGGTGTCGCCTCTATAGGCGATCCTCAAACAATCTCGTAATTACCACGTACGGAATTTCACCATTAATTTCCTTAAACAACAAAAAGTTGAGATTGTTTACCGAACCTTCTTTAAGCATAAATGTTTAAAATATATTTAAATCAGCATGAGAATATAATTGATTTCAGTAAAGGGAATATTAGATTAAAGACCACATAATATTATGCTTGACGACAATTGACATATAATAAACTTGTCACCTGACCAAACATACACACATTCTCCAGAATAATTTCAAGGGATATAGAGGATTAGAAATAAGCTGAAAATAAATTATAATATCTAACAAAAACAACATCAAGTTGCATAAAGAGATGGCTAGGTAAACAACAAAAACAACATACCATTTGCTACACCTTGTTGACTCATTTGGCAAAGCATAAACCCGCAACTATCAATATTACCCATATTAATTCAATACAATTGCTACCACTTTTCCTTAGCCTTATAACATTGACTATGAAAGACTCCTAATCTGAATTTTCCATTAGACTTGATTCAACACTAGGCTTTCTTTTTGTTGCTTTCTTCACCTTCATCTTATCTTTCAAATTGTTTTCATAAATTTATCACATCATACAACACATAATTTTCAATATGGTGTGCCGCCAAAATCTACTGACAAACCATTAATTGTAGCACTGCATTTTTTTTCCAAGCCTACGAAGCACTGATTAACTTTATTAACGCAAACTGAACATTGAATCGTCTTCAAATAACTCTTGAAGTCCGCTCTAATACCAATTGAAAAAACCTCAGTTTGAACTTTGTTCCACCTATGGTGATCTAATTATTGGTGGAATTGAAAAGCTTAGTTAACAGCCGTTTGAAAAATAATTTCGTTCTAACTGCTGTTAGAACAAAATTTGGGCAGAATTAGATAGTTTGGACAATCAATCCAAAATGCAAGTGAGTCAAAGAGATAAGAAAAGAGAGAATCGGCGCACGATATTTGTTAACACAATTTGGATTCTCTAATCCTACATCTGCAAAGCCTTACTCAAAAAAATGATTTTATTCACCAATTGTTTAGATCACCTATTAGCTTAAGCTCAATTTATCCTTACATAAAGAAGTAATTGTAGCCCCAATACTAACTCCAATTGTACACACTACTCTCCTCCAAATACCTCACTTAACATATTTACAAGGCCTTACCTAAGGTACCTATTAGAAGCATAGGACATTTCAGAAAGAAGAAGAAAAGTAAAGAGATTAAAAATAAATAAATTCTCATGTTGTACATAAACCAAAAAAGTGTTTTGGACTAATTGTAAAAAGATCCCTAGCTTTAGTCAAAAGTAAAAAAGAAATGCCACGCGTCAATCATCCATTTTGCTAATGTGTCACGTCAGTAATTCATTAGTGGATTAATAACATTTTTAACACCAGTGACTAATTCGAACAATTATCTTAATTATAGTGAATAAATGAAAAAAAATTTAAATGAATAAAATAAAACAAACCCTATTTTAAAGTGATCATGTTTATAATTTACCCATAAAGAAAATGTTCAGTGACATAGACCAAATCAACCTTCATGTCTTGTTCTTTTAAGAATTTAATTAATAGCTCATTGCGAATTATAAATTTCAACAAACATAAAAACAATCCTTAACACTTTGGGTCCGTGGACAAACTTTTCGTCAGGTTGATTTTTGTTAAAGCCTCTAAAAAGCCTATGTTGACAATGCTCAGAAAACATTTACCCCTATTGTTCTAGTTAAAGCTGACAAAAATTTTATGACTCTAAAATAAATAAAAATTTTTTCGAAAGCCTACTTGTTTTTTTTATGGTATAGTAGGCCATAGCATATTACAGTGCTATAGGTGGCTCAATAGTCTCAACTGAAAGGGTTATGTGCTTTTTCATGTGTTGACTCATGTGTTCATGCACACTGCCACCAGATTAAATCAGAAGCAAGAACAATATGGAGGAAGAAGAGGTCACTCCATGGGATTGCCAAAAGGGTAATGTTGGTCACATTAGACCTCATTGTTATAAGCTCTTTAATGATTTGAGATGAGAGTAAAATACAGATGTTGCATGCAAATTTCCCACAAGACAAACAACAAGCAGACTTCACAAGAAAATGTGGATGAAAAAAGTTTAACCTCGCGTCAGTTATAAAGATCAATAAAGGATTATATTGAAAATATAGAAATTGCTATGAATACATTGAAATTATTAATTAAGTATAATGAATGTAATTAAATTTGATTAAAGGAAAAGGAGATAAGGGAGATCATAGTGAAAGATAATAATATTCTAATTTATTGTGAAATAAAAACATTTGCCCACATGTAAAAAAAAAGTTATACATGTAATCTTCAACTGCAAGCGGAGTTGATTTTTGCAAACTCAAGAGATTTTTCGCCATCATGTGTGTTTCCAAAAAACCATTCATGTAATCTGAAAATATAAATTCTCTGTAGCGAGTTATTCCATATTTCTTCACAACTTGAGGCAATGGTGCAATCTTTTGTGTTGATTGTGGACAGGTAAATATTGGTATTGTCACTCGAGATTTTGTACTTGTGGTGCGTACTCTATGCTCTACACTTTTGTACCTACCATTAGTCCATATCTGAAGAAATTTAGAAAATGAAATTAAGTATTAGACTAGCATGTACAAATTTATTAAAATTTTCCATAAATATGAATGAAACCTAAAAATAAATATTGATTCGAACCTGTAACATATCACCGACATTGATGACTAGGGCACCGGAAATAGGAGGAATTTCTACCCACTCACCCTTCTTTTCCATGTCTATGTCTTCAGGAAGTTTTACATACAAACTACCTATCCCATCTTGTAATAAGATTGTAAGGGTACCCATATCAGAATGACGACCTACACCTACTGTAAGTTCAGGATTAGGACACGTTGGATAAAAGTTCATGTTAAACATCTTCTTTCTAATGAATGCATCAATCTTGGAGTCATCTAGATCCACTCCTAGATTTCCCAGCAAAGCTTCAAGCAATTTCCTCACCATTTCATGTGATGTCTTCAAATATTGAAGAGCAACGTCCTTACAAAGAGAATATTAATATTTACATCAAGTTCTATTAATTAGGCTTCCAAATGCCAAGAAAAACTAAAGAAAGAAAAGAGAGTGCAGGACATATATAGTTCATTACCTATACTTTACAGGCCACTATTGAAGAGCTTCATCATCATTGGTGTAAGCCATGCTAATATAGTCTTTTTATTCCAATACTTTCTCTTTCTCAGGTACAAAACTAGTCTCATACTTCACTAATGGGGATAGACTCACCTGTTTCCGATAAACAACCTTTCTTTCTGGGGGAAATGCAAAGAAGTTATGTGCTGTTTTCTTAAGGGACTCAAGTAGTTCAACCGAAACTCCATGGTTGATTACTTGGAAGAATCCAAGAGTTTCAATAGCTTTAACAATTTGGTTGGCCACTTTGTCATGCTCGGGGTGTTAGAGTTAGTAGTTAGTCAGTTAACAAGTTAGTAGCCAAGTTGTTATACAGCTTGAAGTTTGTTGAAAAGCAGTTGATGGCTAAGAGCTCTCTATAAATACAACTGCTAAATGTACAAAGAATTAAGTAATCAAGAATCAGAAAAGAGATTAATCTGTTGCAATTCAATTTCTCTAATTGAGCTATTCTTATATTCTACCAAAACTCAATTGTACCTAGTTCTTAATATGGTATCATTCGCCGGCTGATCTTGGGATCTATGGCCAATACAAATTTTGCTGATTCTGCATCTGTTAAACCTAGCTCGACTGCTTTCACTGGTGACTGTGTCGTCAACTCATTTCCTTAGCATGAGGTAGTCAAGCTCGAGGATGGCACCTACATTCAATGGCGCAAACAAGTGAAATTAATTTCTGATGGCTATGACCTGACTGGTTTCCTAGACGGAATCGTACCTCCACCGCCAATGTTTATTCAAACTCACGAAGGAACTCTTGCTCCAAACCCGTCGACTTCGACATTCACACAGTAGGATCGACTTTTGACGTCCTGGCTCCTCTCCAACATTAGCCCGTCGCTTTTACCTTATTTGCTGATGCTCACATAGCCTGCGACGTATGGATCACGAAGACAAATCTGTTTGCGGCTGATACAAGTGCGAAGCAGTCCAGAATATGCCATGAGCTCCACTCGTTGAAGAAAGGTACTCTCCCTATTAAGTAGTATGTTGCTCGTATTAAAAATCTCTGTGCGCTTTTGGAATCATCTGGATCTCGCATCTCTGAAGAGGAGAAGGTTGAGATCATGCTTATTGGTCTACCGCCGGAGTTTGAGACGATCATCTCCTCCGCTTCATTGTCACCCAGCATCTTATCCTTTCAAAGGTTGGTGGATGCGTTGGTTAAGTGCGAGAACAGACAAGTTCATGCGATTCACGAAGTCGTCCTCCATGCGAATCTTATAGAGAATGGGTCATTACAAGCGCCGTCGTAAGGGGCGAAAGGATTTGTCCGTGGCGGTTGTGGGTCCGACCGTGGCCGAGGACGAAACTTTAGATCTAGACTTCAATGTCAGATCTAGAGCAGGTTTGGTCATGCTGCCCAACACTTCTACTACCGCTACCACTGGGACACGGAGGCACTAGCGTCAGTTACTATAGTGCCGTACCACGGTGATCCAGCTTTTACTCCACTGAACCATAATGTGCCACAAGGATATGGCATGCATGAATGGGGGCCTCCTCAAGTGAAATCGGCTAGCGTTTCATATGGTCAAAATGCATGCGATGGTGGTCAATGCCATTTGGTGGCCGACTATTATGATGGTGGAGTGTATGGGTCTATGCCACTTGGGCCTACCATGTCTTATGCGCCCAATGTAAGTGGGCCGAATGTGGGTTGTCACCAAAATGGGTAGAACATGGTGCACCCCTCTAAGTTTGCTCCTAGGCCGCATGCAAGTGGGCCAATTTTAAATGGGCGTGGTTTTGGAATGTCAAGTGGTAATGGGCCATGTGCAAGTGGGCCTCCTAATGCTAGGCTAACGGCTCCTATTGTTCCCAATACGCCTATGTCCAATTATGTTCAATTCGACTCATCTCCTGGGATTAGGTAAAATTTTAGACTAGTTAGTGGTGTTTCGGTTCGGTGGTCCACTAAACCCCGAGCACAGATCTACTTAGGGTTTGACCTGTACATTGGACTACCTTGGATAGGCGATCTACATGCCTCGGATTACTCCGACTCTTCAGGGTCTCATGTTAATACTACTCAATTTGAGTCAACAGGTGGTGACAATGATTCCTACATTTCTATGCCCGTTGGTACCACATCCTGGTACCCTAGCTCTAGTGCTAGTCATCATGTCTGTTGAGATCCGTCAGTCTTACGCGACCCCACTCTGTACTCAGGTAAATTTTCTCTTTTAATAGGGGATGGGACTCCTTCCAAGATTTTATCGGTTAGTAGTAGTATTTTACCTACTCAATCCAAATTTTTGCACTTGTCTAACGTTTTGTGTGTGCCCAGTATACGAAAGAATCTACGGTCAGTATCACAGTTTGCTAATGATAATGTTGTATTCTTTGAATTCCATCCAACACATTGTGTTATTAAGGATATCGTGTCCCGGGAAGTTTTATTGAGGGGCCACATTCGTGAAGGACTATATCGTTTTCCCGTGCCTGTGGTGTCTGTTCCGTCCACTAAAGCTCCTTTTGTTGCTCATACAAAAGTTCAGAATAAAACTGCTGAGTGTCCGATTTTTACTTTGTGGCATAACCGCCTTGGCCACCTGTCTGCGTCCGTAGTTAAGAGTGTTTTAGACAAATGTAATATTGTATCTACTAAATACTATTTTGATGGTATATGTATTGCTTGTCAACAAGGGCGATCATATAAACTGCCATTCTCTATGTCTAACACTGAATATCAACCTTTCGATCTGATTATCTCTGACCTATGAGGTCCGGGGTCTATTGCGTGTGCTGATAAATTGTATTACATGACGTTTATTGATGTGTACACTAGATTTAAATGAATTTATCTTCTTCGTCAAAAGTCTTAAGCAGTAGAGTGCTTTACTCGATTCCAATAGCTAATAAGAACTCAGTTTGACATGTCTATTAAACAGTTTCAAAGTGATTAGAGTGGTGAGTACCGGGTCTTCACGTCTGTTCTAGCATCCCAAGGGATTGTTCATCAGTTGACCTGCCAGTATACTTCCAAACAAAATGGAATGGCTGAGTGCAAACACTGGTATGCTGTTGAAATGGGCTTATCATTATTGGCCCAAGCCGGTCTATCTATGGATTATTAGGGGTACGCTTTTTACTGTGCAGTTCATCTCATTAATCGCCTTCCTACTGCAGTTCTCAAAGGTCAGTCTCTGTAACACCCTGAATTGGTCCTTGGGCATGGGAGCGTTTAAAATTTTTTAAAACAAGAAAATGGCACAATTGCATGTTAGATCTGTTAGGTGAGTGATTTTGGAAGGTTATGGGGCTTCTATGAAGTCATGGGTTCAAGCCATGCCATATGGAAAATTTTTATTTTTAGCATTAGGGGAACCCTGACTCCAAGTTGTAAGCCTTTTAAGTAATTTTGATTAAAAAGGAGACACAAAGAGAGCTTGTGGTGGAGTGGTTGTGGCGTCACAGGTATGGCAAGGAGGGTAGAGGTTCAAGTCTCACTGCATGCAAGAGAGGATTATTTATTTTAAGGATTATTTATTTTACTCTTGTGTGGGTAAGAGTTTGTGTTGGATTTGAACTCTGTGTTGGAGAGTTTGAATTGGTCAAGTGAGTGTTTTAGGGGAGTGTTTCAAGGGATGATGATTGGATGAAGGAGTTTGATTGTAATTCAAACTCAGTTGGTGGCTGAATTCAAGGAAAAAATCAGAGAATTTGAAATGGGTAGGTGTTGGCCGAATATTGGGGTCCTTGCTCTTGAAAATTTGGCTAGTGTATGAAGGGATGCCATTTTTATTTTAGCCATTTTGGCTTTTGACTAATTTGTTTATTTCTTTTTGTGCCTTTTTCAAAACGGAGCAATACCCCTTTTCTCTATTATTTTCTTTGCATCAATTGCTGCCTGTGCTGAATTGACATTATTCTTCTCCCATTTTTCTAAATCGAAGTAAGGTTCCTCTGTTTCCTTTTTCTTTCAGTGATAGCTGAATACCCCTTTTTCTTTTTCTCTCTTTTCCTTCGATTCTTTTTGAGTGTCGCTCCTTGTATTGCTAAAGCCAAATACCTTCACTTTTCCTATTTAGAATCTTTATCTACACTTTCTTTTTTCTATTTTCTTTGTTTCGTCATCCATCTCCAATCCTCTTAGTTTCAAATCTTGACGGTTTAGCCAGTGAGCTCGAGTTAAGGATTTCTCCTCTTGGCCAAATGAGATAGTAAGTGGTGGTTAATGTTTTTAACCATTTTTGGTATCGATGGTATTCCTCTTTATCTGTCGAATCTCCCTTTCTTATCTTGACTAATGATTGGTTTGTTTAAGGTTCCTCGAGGGGTGATTAAAGGGCAAGTGATTAATAGTAGCTGACTTACTACTCTAAGGTTTCGATCAAGGTAAGTACTCGGTCAAAGAATTTTGAGTAAGGCCGAATGTTAGTAAATAATGTTAACTAATAGATTACATTTGCGGTTCTGATAAGCCACTAGGAGGGGGAATCGATTCTGAACTAACCGATTTAAAGAAAGGATAGGCCGTTGCTATTCAGTCAAGGTAGGTAGTGGTTAATCGGTTTGGGGAAAGTGTTGTGATATTTAAAGATGGAAAGGCTAACTATACCTCTTGACTGAATATAGGTTCGTTGCTAAGGGCTTGGAAGTACGCTTCATAAATCAGGTGTGTACTCTCACACACACCACTCCAAGTAGATTGGAAAATGCCAAAAAGCCGAAGTATCGACGAATGATGCCACATGAGCGTGAGATCGCATGTGTGGTGGACTGAGCCCACGAATATGGGCGTAAGATGGTTGAAGCCACCATTAGTGTTCTCATGGGCTTAGGTCGTTATGGGCCTTGTTGGGTAGATATCGGGCTGTGTGGGCCCAATGGGCTCGTGGGCCCCACACGAATTAAATTTATAAAAAGTGGTAGAAATTGAACTGGGCTATAATGTTCACATAGCCGTGGCTATATCTGGGCCAAATAGGTTTCACGAGTGTGTGGGCCCACTTGGGCCGAGTAATGGGCCTTGGGCCTATTTATCCCGTTGTGATTGTTTAGGTTACTTAAGTCACTCGAGGTGACGGTGGACCTTCTGTTGGGTCGCTGAGACCCTAATTTGAAAATTTACTAAAATACCCGTGGAGGGTAAAATGATCGAAATGCCCTTAAAGGGCAAAATGACCAAAATGCCCTACATGTTATATGATTGTTATTGTATGTTATTTATGGCAAGTCTGCATTCATGTGATATTATGCTGCATAGGGGATGGGATTATTGATTTGGAGAAAGTATATGATTTGTTAGGTTCGCATAGTCGCTTGACTACTGTGGATCCACTGATGGCTTAAAGCCGGTTATGTGATTGGCAGCTCTGCTATAATATTGGTTAGTGCCACAACCAATGCTACATAAGGAGTGTAGGGATTGGTGGGTCGATTAAATCCCCACAGGAGTGTAGGGTTGGACAGGAGACGGAGTGTGGGGTTGGTATGGGCATGAATGCATTGCATACACTTGTTCTGTTATTGAGATGGGCTTAGCCCCAGATAGATGTGATCTGTGACTTTTGATATGGGCTAAGGCCTAATTGAGGCTATCATCGGCTAAGGCCCAAATGCCACAGTTATTGTATTAGGTTAAGATCCAACTGAGGCTATTATGGGCCAAAGCCCAATTGCCACCGTAACTGTGTTGGGCTTAGGCCCGCATTGATTATTGTAATGGACTTAGGCCCGGATTGTTGTGATGCATGTTTTACTGATGAGGGTTGTACACACTGAGTTTTCGTAAACTCACCCCCTCTTTTTAATCTTTTCAGGTAATCCTCAGTAAGCGATTCGACGTACGGGAGGACTCAGAGGTGGCCACACTACGAGCAGCTTTAAATTTTATTTTTATTTTACCTTACTAAAGCCGCTTGCTTATTAGGTTGTAATAAGGCCACTTTTAATTTCTGTGTTTTATTTGGGATATTTATCTATGATGTTTTATAACTGTTAAGAGTAGATCGCGATTTTCTTAAACAAAACTGTTTCCAAAACATCATGTTTTCGTAACTCAATTATTATTAAATTAAGTGTATGCAACAAACAAGGTTTTGATGGTAATAAATTTTTATTATAAACCTCAAAAAAAAAATAAACTGACGTAACTGGGATTTTACTCAAGCTTTTAATTAAGAAAGGTTTTCAATGAAAACATGGTTTTCGAAAAACACTTCAACATGACATGTCAGATTCGGCCATAACGTCTAGGCTGGGTTTGGGGTGTTACAGTCTCCATTTAAGGCTCTTTATGGATGTGATCCCACTTACGATCATCTTTGGGTTTTTGGCTGATGTTGTTTTCCATACTTATGTCCATTTACGGTACATAAATTGGAGTTTTATTCTCAACCTTATGTTTTTTTAGGCTATAGTGCTCAACATAAGGGTTATTAGTGCCTCTTACAAAATGGCAAAATAGTCATTTTTCGACATGTATTTGATGAAAATAGGTTTCTGTTCTCTGAGCATGGTTCATGGGGAATGGTAACAACCTTTGGTACGTCCATTTCTACAGTGGTACTTATTGCTCGGACTGTTCCATCTCGACCTGTGAAGCCTTTTACAGCATCACCAACTATGACCACTTCATTGCCAACAAATAATGAGCCTGATGTTGCTCCTATGACCACTTCATCACCAGCAAATAATGAGCCTGGTGCTACTCCTGAGCCTCATCACCTATGTGTGTCAAATAATGAGGATTCATATTTAGATAACATCAATACATTCTCCTGATCGTATGTCTGTCGAGTCTTAAAAATTTATAAAAAGAATGATCAAACCTGGAAACTAACTAAGACAATGATGGGGGCAAGTGCACCTATTGAATAGTAGTATAGCTAGCGGCAAGACCGAATTGTCGAACCCAAAGGAGCCAAAAGTACTAATATTAACTCTCTATCTATTATTTAGCCGAAGAATTAAGTGGATTTATCTAATTTAAAATTAACTATTCAAATAAACTAAAGATGCGAAGACAAAGAAGAAATTGGGGAAAAGAATTGAGAGAAAACCAATTGATTTGGACAATACCTGAGGAAGAATCCACCTAGACTTCACTTGTTATCTAACGCTGAACCGGACGATTTATTCACTTGACTTGATCCGTAGGATTCCCTAAGTTATATTAATCCCTCTCTTGAAGGCTACTAACGTCTAACCCTAGGTTGATTAATTGAAATCTCTTTCTAATTAAAACCCCTAGAATTGCATTAATTCGATCTATGAACTCCCATATTAAGTTTGACCCTAATCCGACAGAATTTCGTCACCCTATCTCTAGGCGCGCGAGCAACTCCGCTTAACTATGCTAGATCTACTCTTAGACAGGGTCTCTTCCTCCTCTGCCTAAGCACATCCCACTTGATTCAATGTCCCAGAAATGTCAAAACAAGGATTAAGAACACATAGTTAAGAACAAATCAAATATTTATCATTCAATTTAGATAACAATAACAAGATCCATCTTAGGTTTCATCCCCCTCAAGTATTTGAGGGTTTAGTTCATAATTGTAAAAGAAAATATCTCAGAAGAAAAGATAAAACAAAACATAAGAAATCCCTAAAACCCCCTGAAGGAATTGAATGAGAGATCCTCCGTCTTAAGTATGATTCTGGCTTCTTGAGATGGATCAACTGGCTTTCTTCGAGTAAATCCTTGAAATTAACTGCTCTGGCTCGACTCTTTGGCCTAGCTGAACGTCTCGCTAAAGGTTGGCCTCTAGGGTCTTTATATAGGCTTTTGGAATATGTTTCTTTGCCTCTAAGTACCCTAATCCGAATAGAATTCTTATTTCCTGCGGCAGAGACACGCCCATGGCACACACCGGTATAAGTCGTGGCCAGGCTGTGGTCGATCCTGTTGATGAGGCACGGCCATGTATTTCGAGGTCCAGGCCGTGGTCAACTTTTTTCACGAGGCACGGTCGTGGGGTCTTGTGCCTAGGCCGTGTGGATTTCATGCTTTGGCTCATTTTCTCCGTTTTTAGCCCGTTATTCATTCTCTTCATCCTCTGGTGCTCTACTGAGTATAAAACATGAAAACAAAGGATTAGAAGCACCTATTTCCATAATTAAGGGGAAAAATTATCCAAAAGTATGCTAAATGTGGGATTAAAATATGTTACTATTTCAGTTTATCAAATACCCCCACACTTAAGCTTTTGCTTGTCCTCAAGTAAAATTCTCAACTCACAATTAAAACAAACTTCCTCAATTCATAATATTCATCAATAATGCCTCATCATAATTCATAGATAATTTGTACATGGATGATTCAACTTAAAGAGTCCTAAAGATTCAAACAATCAAAGTCATGAGTTTTTAGCATGAAAACATAGGTGTTTCCCCTTACCTAAATAATCACCTTTAATTCAAAATCGATAAAAGTTGACATCCTCACTAAAGATTCACTCAAATCACTTAAGGTGTTTAAATTTCAAAAATTAAGCTCTCAAAAGTCGAACATAAAAAGTTATTACCATAGGCTTGCTTGAAAATCAAATCTCCACCACTGTAAAATGAGATGATATAAAAATCAAAAGGTCTTTAAAAAAGGGTTGTAATGGGGCTTAGTTAAAGGTGTGGATAAAGGCTGAATTAGAAGGGTTAGAATTGAGATTGATTTGACAATTACCTAACTAGAAAAATGACTAATAACTTGAATAATTACATCAATCAAAAACTTGTAACACTAATAACACGAGCTTTGATAAGCCGTAAAAGTTACATATTTTAACCCCATATTTAGCATGCTTTTAAATGATTTAGCCCTTGATTTATGAAAAAAGGTGCTATTAATCCTTTCTTTTCATGTTTTATACTCAGGAAAGCACCCGAGGATGAAAAGAATAAAAAACGGGCTTGAAACGGGCTTAAAATGGGCCAATTTGGGCCAAAGTGGAAATTGACATGGCCTGGACTTCAAGCCACACGGCCGTGTCTCGTCAATTTACTTCACATGGTCTGACCACGATTTACATGGCCGTGCCTCAATCAACAGAATCGAAACACGGTCTGAAGTTGATCTACACGGACATGTACCATGGTCGTGCCCCTATCGTGGAAAAGAGGAATTGTACTCGGATTTGGATACTTTGAGGCAAAGAAACACATTCCAAAGCCTATTCAAACACCGAGTAAGAAGTATACTTGAATTAGGACACTTAGAGGCCAAGTAAAATCATCTCAAAGCCTATATAAAGAACCTAGAGTCCAACCTTCAGGGGGGCTCAGACGTTCGAAATTTGGCAGAATCCGAAACCTTTGTGGGAATCACTCGAAGATAGCCAGTTGATCCATCTCAAGAAGCCAGAATTCTACTCAAGACGGCGGATCTCTCCTTCAATTCCTTCAGGGGGTTTTAGGGATTTCTTATGTTTTGTTTTATCTTTTCTCTTGATATGTTTTATGTTATCATTATGAACTACACCCTTCAGATACCTAAAGGGGATGAAGCCTTGATGAATCTTGTTATTATTTATTGAACTATATGATAAATACTTAGTTTGTTCTTAATTATGTATGCTTAATTCTTGTGTTAATATTTCCAGAATATTGATTCAAGTTGAATGTGCTTCGGTGGTGGAGCAAAAGTCCCTGCTTAAGAGTAGATCTAGTATAATTAAGCGGAGTTGATTGTGCCCTTAGAGATAGGGTGACGAGATTTTGCCGGATTAGGGTGCAACCTAATATGAGAGTCCATAGATCAAGTTAATACGATTCTAGGGGTTTTAATTTGAAAGAGATTTCGGTTAATCAACCTAAGGTTAGACATTATTCGCCTCGAGAGAGGGTTTAATATAAATTAAGGAGTCTTACGGATCAAACTAAGTGAATAATTCGTCTAGTTCAGTGTTGGATAACAAGTGAAGTTTAGGTGGATTCTTCCTAAGGGTATCGTCTTAATCAACTGAGTTTTTCCTAAAGTTATTTTCCCAAATTCATTCTTTTTGTCTTTGCGTCTTAGTTTAGTAATTAATTAGTTAATTTAGATTTAATCAACCAATCATTTAATATTTAGGCTAAATAATAGAAAAAAGTGAGTATTAGTACTTTTAGTTCCTTTGAGTTCGACAATCCGGTCTTGCCTAAACTATACTACTGTTTGATAGGTGCACTTGCCTTAAGTCATTGTCAGAGTTAGTTTCCAGGTTCGATCATTCTCTATTATAATTTTTAAAACTCGACAATTTTAGACGATCAAGTTTTTAGCGCTATTACCCGGGAACTAAAATATTAAGAAAGCTTTATTTTTATTACTTTAGCCAGTATTTTTATTTTTATTTTTATTTCCGCAATTTATTTTATTTTATTATTTTATTTTTGCTAAATTTCTTTCTCTAGCAGGTACCTCTAGTTTATGACTAGAAGGAACCCAACAGGACCTCTAGCATACGATAGTGATATCAAAGCTACCGCACGTAGAAATCGCAGAGAAGTCAGGCGAGCCTTAAATTACCAAGAAGAACAACAACAGGACAGATCCAATCCTACTGAAGGGATGGACGAGAATAATCCACCACGAGATGTGGCAGAAAACAATGCTCCGTATACTATGTATGATTATGCTAAACCTCATTTAACAGGAGCAGAATCTAGTATTGTTAGGCCTGCTATAGCTGCTAATAATTTTGAATTAAAGCCTAATACTATACAAATGATTCAACAATTTGTTCAATTTGATGGTTTGCAGGACGAAGACCCGAACACTCATATAGTTAATTTTTTAGAGTTCTGTGATACGTTCAAAATAAATGGCGTTTCTGATGATGCCATTCATCTTCGGTTATTTCCCTTTTCATTAAAGAATAAAGCCAAACAGTGGTTGAACTCGTTACCACGAGGGTCAATTACGACATGGGACCAAATGATCGAAAAATTTTTATTAAAATATTTCCCACCGGCCAAAACGGCCAAATTACGGAATGATATCTCTTCTTTCGTGCAGATGGATTTAGAGACATTGTACGACGCATGGGAGAGATACAAGGATCTCTTGAGGAGATGTCCACACCACGGATTACCTATATGGCTTCAAGTCCAAACTTTTTACAATGGTGTAAATCCCTCAACGAGGCGATTAATTGATTCAGCTACCGGTGGAACCGTGAACAACAAAACTCCTGAAGCAGCCTACGGGTTTATCAAAAAGATGTCGCTGAACAACTATCAGTGGCAAGTTACAAGGACAAGGCCAACAAAATCAGTCGGAGTTTTCAACACCGATGCAGTAACCATGCTGTCAAATCAGGTAGAGATGATGAATAAAAAGCTTGACAATTTGTGTTCTTTGCAGGTAAATCCGGTAATGCAGTGCGACGTAAGTGGAACCGTGGCAAAATTTGAGTACCCACCCTACAATCGGGAACGAAAAATGAACAAACGAGTTATATAGGTAATAATTTCAGATCTAATAATAATCCTTATAGTAACACCTATAATCTAAGTTGGAGGAACCACCCAAATTTTTCGTGGGGAGGTTAAAGAGGCCAATGAAATTAAGGAAATCAAAAACAACAACCTCTTCCAAATTTCCAAAATCAGCCCTATCCACAGGAAAAGGAGCCGAGTCTTGAAGAAATGCTGAAAATGTTTATGGCAGACACATATGCCCGTCTCCAAAAAACTGATACAACACTTGATAACCAAGAAATATCGATCAAAGAGATCAAGGACCGAGTCGGAGAAATCACTAAAATAGTTGGACAACTCGCGCAGCTGATGTCCGAACAACCACAAGGGCGTCTACCAAGAAACACTGAGATTAACCCAAAGGAGCAAATCCAAGCCATAATAGCTCATAGTAGTATAAAGGTAGACGAACCCAGTTCAATACAAGAAGATGAAGTGGAAGAAGATAAAATTGAGGTAACACAAGAAAAGCCAAAATCGGTAATCAAAAAGTACTAGCCTCACATACCTTATCCCGAAGTGTTGAAGAGTGACGATTCAGAAGAACAGTTTGATAAGTTTCTTAAACTTTTAAAGAAATTACATATTAACTTACCGCTTCTTGAAGCTCTTTCACAGATGCTAGATTCGAGGAAAATTTTAAAATAGCTTCTGACGAACAAATGTAAGCTAGATGAGGAACCACATGTGGAATTAAATGCAGCATGCTCAGCAATGTTACAGAATAGACTACCACGGAAGCTAAAAGATCTAGGGAGTTTTACAATCCCATGTTTAATTGGTAGACTAACTGTTGATAATACATTAGCTGATTTAGGGGCAAGTATAAATGTCATGCCCTATAAAATGTTTAAGTAGCTAGGTTTAGGGAAACCCAAACAAACTAGGATGAGTATTCAATTAGCTGATAAAACTGTTAGAATTCCTAGGGGTATTATCGAAGATGTTCTTGTAAAAATTGACAAATTCGTTTTCCCAGTAGATTTTGTTGTCTTAGACATGGATGAGGATAACTCAATTCCTTTAATCCTAGGAAGGCCCTTTTTAGCAATTGCCAGAACTAAAATTGATGTTGCCACATGAGAACTCATACTTTGTGTAAGTGACGAATCGATCAGTTTACAAGCTCTTGGCTCAACCAGGACATCGATCAATGAAGGTGAGAAAGTAAATTCAGTTGATAATAAATATGTTCAAATCCCACCACAGGAACAACCACAGAGCTACAAACCTGAACAGAAGTAAGGACCCTGTGCCAATAAAGAAGAATTATGTAATGAGAAAAGCTTTGAGGACAACGAACTAGAAGAGTGGAAAACACATTTTAAAGAGAAGCCGGAACCACACGAAGCAAAATTGAAGGAGCATCTAGAAGAACTCGTAGGGACATCGAATCACTTCAAAATAGGAGATCAGGTACGCAATATCCTTCCATACGGAACAGTCGAGGTAAGCAATCCCATATTCGATACTTTTAAGGTAAACACTTCTCGACTTAACCTTTATCATGAAAACAAAAGCATGAGGAAAGATATTGAAACACTTAAACCGCCATAAGCATACAAGTAAAAAGGGACAGTCTAGCTTAAGACTTTAAACGAGCGCTTCTCAGGAGGCAACCCGAGTACTAACACTATCTCTTTAATACTATTTTTGGTTATTTCTATATATTTTTATTCCAAAATTTTAATGAAACAAAAGTGCAGATTCCCAGACCACACGGCCTTGCACACGGCTGTGGTTGTGACCGTGTGGAAGTACAGAATCTTTGTACTGACATGAGCAGGGGCGGTGCGAATCAAATCCCAACTAATTTTTGAAATCCCAGGCCCAACAACTCCTCCACGGGCACCGAAAAATGCCACAGTTGTGTCACGCGGCCGTGGACGACACTGACTTGCCAAACACAGGCTGGACACGCCCGTGCTACCCAACCGTACCAACATACTGACTTTTCACCAACGAGCGTAGCTTGCTGAGAAACGAGCATGGAGAATCAACACGCTTAGACACATGGACGTGCGAGGTAGCCGTGTGAAACAACACGCCCTCAGGCCACAGGCGTGGGAACATACCAGAATTGAGCCCCTATTTAAGCACCAACCCCACCCTCCCCATTCTTCTACTTTCCACCTCTATTCTTCCTTCCCTCTACCAGATTTCTCTCCTTACAAATTCTCTAGACCCTTCAGCTACATCATGTCAAAGAAGCATAAGAGGCCAACCACAATCTCCTCAATGGAGATCGATTCACATGAGTTCATGCCAGCAGCTTCAGCTACTCAACACGCCAAGGGTTTTCGAAACCTTTTCAGTTCTATTTTTTTTTCTCATCTCCTTTATTTTCCTTATCTTTAGTTCTTTTCTTCTTAATTTAGTTTATTTTATTCTAGTTTCTTAGTGTTAAGTTCGTCAAGCTGCTAGAGAATCACACCCGAACCACGACCATAGCCCCTCTGCAGCCTTAGAAGTCACACCCACTTCGTGAACCATTATCAATAAGGACTCCTTAGTCCATTAATCTTTTCTTTGAATTTCAATTTTCTTCTTAGTCTCCTCTTTATTTTTCTTGTCCTTAATTATATTATTAGTATATTTTTAATGTTTATTTAGATTTCCTGGCTATATCTTTCCAGGCTACCGCTTTATCTAGCACAGTGCTTGTCAGTAGTCACCCTACCAGGCCCATAGAAAATGCCTCCACCTCTAATTCGACAAGGGGACAATGATTCATCCAAAAATTCAGGAAGTGTTACTTCTTCTCCTTCTCTTTTGATTTTATTATTACATGATTACTTATCTATCTTTGTACATTGAGGGCAATGTGCATCTTAAATGTGGGGGGTAAAAGTACCTAACTTTTTGCATTATTCTCAAATATCTGAATTTAGTCTTGTTCCTAAGTATTTTTCTCATATTATTAATTAGGGTGAAATTTCTGATGATTTAAGATTTTTATTAATATGTTTTTGAGTAAGTCATAGTTAATTGTACATTGATGATTTAAACTTTAAGATACTAGAGAATCAAGCATGATAAGTCCATTTTTCAAGAATAAAAAATTTTTTAAGTTGTTGAACTGAATTTGAATATTACCTTGAAGTTTGAAATTTACAGGAATTGATGTCAAATTCCCATAATTTTTGTGAGATTTTGAGCCTTATAGAGCATATATTCTTTTTCGTGCTCACTTTATTGACTATGAGTGTGTCAACACTAAATTGTTATTCTAGAACTTGCCTCGTTTATACATGTCGAGACCATATTATTGATTTAATATACTGAGATGATAAAGGCACCTAGGTTTTAACCCATTCACACCACCAAAAAGCCTACCTACATAATTAACCCATAGTGAACCCTTTTTAATCCTAACAACCCTTTTTATTGATTTACCCGCTAATATTATCCCAAAAACCCTTTGTATTTGTTATCACCATTCTTTTGACTACCCTTCTATCGAGAATTGATTTGATCAGTCGCCTAATTAGTTTATTTCAGTTGATAAAGTTCTTTCTTTATTATGTATTTACTTAGTTTGTTTTCTCGAAAAAAAATCGATCGAAAAATCAAAGTATATTCAGCATTAGTAGTATAAAAAGTGAGCTTGTGCATTTAATTTTCAATTATCAAGGAAAAAGCTCGTAGTATTATTAGTTTCAAAGTTTCAATTGATGTAATCATTTATTTTCCAGTTCATTGTTCTTAGATAGGTAAATTTGTCAGGTCAATCTCGATTTTTAACCTTCTAATTCAGCCTTTATCCACTTCTTTAACCCAAGCCCCGTTACAACCATGTTAAAGACCTTTTTATTTGTGTATCATCTCATATTACAGTGGTGGAGATTTGATTTTCAGGTAAGCCTATGGGATTAACTTTTCAGGTTCGACTGTTGAGTGCTTAATTGTGAACCTTAAACATTTTTGAGTGATTTGAGTGAATCTTTAGTGAGGATGTCAATCCTTGTCGGTTTTGAATCAAAGGTAATTATTTAGATAAGGGGAGACACCTATGTTTTCATGCTACAAATATATGACTTAGAATTGTTTGAATCTTTAGGAGTCTTGATCGCTGCAAAACAGTCTAGTTTTAATTTTTATAAAAGAGTGATTGAACCTGTAGACTGACTGCGACAACGATAGAGGCAAGCGCACCTATTGAATAGTAGTATAGCTCAGGCAAGAATATCTTTATCGAACCCAAGGAACCTAAAAGTACTATTACTCACTTTCTTTCTATTATTTAGCCTAAAATATGGAGTGATTGGTTTATTAAACAAATGAAATAATTAAACTAATTGCAAAGACAAAAGAAACGAAAATTTGGGAAAAGACTTTGAAGAAAACTCAATCGATAAAGACGATACCTTCGGGAAGAATCGACCTATGACTTCACTTATTATCTAACTTCCAATTCATATGATTTCTTTTACTTAGCTTGATCCGTGAGACTCCTTAACCTATATTAAACCTTCTCTCGAAGTGAATAACGTCTAACCTTAGGTTAATTAGTGGAACTCTCGTTCTCTTATAATAACCCCCTAAGGAAGCAGTAAATCGATCAATGGACTCCCATATTAGGTTTCACCCTAATCTGAAAAAATCTCGTAACCCTATCTCTAGGCGCCCGATCAACTCCGCTTAATTATGCTAGATCTACTCTTAGGCAGGGTCTATTCCTCCTCCACCTAAGCACATCAGATAAATTTAAGCAACATAATTAAGAACAAACTAAGTATTTATCATATAAATCGAAAGAATTAAATAACAAAATCCATCATAGGTTTCATCCCCTTCAGGTATCTGAGGGGTTTAGTTCATGATTAAACAAGAAAACATCTCATGAGAAAAGATAAAACAAAACATAGGAAATCCTTAAAACCTCCTGAAGGAATTAAAGAGGAGATCTTCCATCTTGAGTAGAATTCCAGCTCTTCGAGATGAATCAATTGGCTATCTTCGGGCAATTCCCTAAATGAGTAAAGCTCTAGTAGAAAACTCTGCTAAAACCTGACGCCTTGAATTGCTGCCTTTGATTTGTTTATATAGACGTTTGAGATGCTTTACTTTGCTCCTAAGTACTCGTAATTTGGGTATAATTCGTCCTAAGTGTTTGAGTGGACTTAGGATTGCATTTCTTGGGCTCAAAGCATCCAATTCTGAGTGAAATTACTCTTTTCTGTGGCAGGGGCATGGCCTTGACACGCCCGTGTAAATCGTGGTCCAGCCCATATCTCTATCCTGTCGATTTAGGCACGACTATGACATGCCTGTGTAATATATGGGTAGAGGCCGTGCTTCGATTCTGCCATTTTGGGAACGATCGTGTAGATCACTAGGCATACCCGTGCGTAGACTTTATCGATGGGAAAAATGGCTGTGTGAATTGAGGTAAGGCCGTGGTCTAGATGACTATCGAGGTACGACCGTGTGGCATGAAGTCCAGGCCATGCTGTCTTCTTGGGTCGGCCCACTTTGGTTCGTTTGAAGCCCGTTTTGCATTCTTTTTATCCTTGGGTACTTTCCTGAGTATAAGACACGAAAAGAAAGGATTAAGAGCACCTTTTAACAAAAATTAAGGATAAATTCATCTAAAAGCATACTAAATATGGGATTAAAATATGTTACTTTTACAGTTTATCAAGTCTTTAAGTTAAATTATCCATGTATGAATTATCTATGAATTATGATGAGGCATTATTAATAGGAATTATGAATTATGGAAAGTTCATTTTAATTGTAAGTTGAGAATTTTTCTTGAGGACAAGCAAAAGCTTAAGTGGGGGGTATTTGATAAGCCATAAAAGTAACATATTTTAACCCCATATTTAGCATGCTTTTGGATGATTTAGACCTTAATTTATGTAAAAAGGTGCTCTTAATCCTTTCTTTTCATGTTCTATACTCAAAAAAGTATCCGAGGATGAAAAGAACGAGAAACAGGCTTAAAACAGGCCAATTTGGTCAAAGTGGAAATTGACATGGCCTGGACTTCAGGCTCGTCAATTTACTTCACACGGTCTGACTATGATTTACATGGCCGTGCCTCAATCAACAGAACCGAAACATGGTTTGAATTCGATCTACACAGGCGTGTACCATGGCCGTGCCCCTGTCATGGAAAAGAGGAATTGTACTCGGATTTGGATACTCTGAGGAAAAGAAACACATTCCAAAGCCTATTCAAACACCGAGTAGGAAGTATACTTGAATTAAAACACTTAGAGGCCAAGTAAAAGCATCTCAAAGCCTATATAAAGAACCTAGAGGCCAACCTTCAGGGGGCTCAGACGTTCGGAATTCGGCAGAAGCCGGAACCTTTGTGGGAATCACTTGAAGATAGCCAGTTGATCCATCTCAAGAAGCCAGAATTCTACTCAAGAAGGCGGATCTCTCTTTCAATTCCTTCAGGGGGTTTTAGGGATTTCTTATGTTTTGTTTTATCTTTTCTCTTGAGATTTTTTATTTTATCATTATGAACTAAACCTTTCAGATACCTAAAGAGGATGAAACCTAGATGAATCTTGTTATTATTTATTGAACTATATGATAAATACTTAGTTTGTTCTTAATTATGTATGCTTAATTCTTGTGTTAACATTTCTAGAATATTGATTCAAGTTGAATGTGCTTAGGTGGTGGAGTAAAAATGCATGCTTAAGAGTAGATCTAGCATAATTAAGCGAAGTTGATCGCGTGCCTAGAGATAGGGTGACAAGATTTTGTCGGATTATGGTGAAACCTAATATGGGAGTCCATAGATCAAGTTAATGCAATTTTTGGGGGTTCTAATTTGAAAGAGATTTCGGTTAATCAACCTAGGGTTAGACGTTATTTGCCTCGAGAGAGGATTTAATATAAATTAAGGAGTCTTATAGATCAAGCAAAGTGAATAATTCGTCTGGTTCAGTGTTGGATAACAAGTGAAGTTTACGTGGATTCTTCCTAAGGGTATCATCTTAATCAACTGAGTTTTTCCTAAAGTTATTTTCCCAAATTCATTCTTTTTGTCTTTGCATCTTAGTTTAGTAATTAATTAGTTAATTTAGATTTAATCAACCAAATCATTTAATATTTAGGCTAAATATTAGAAAAAAGTGAGTATTAGTACTTTTAGTTCCTTTGGGTTCGACAATCCGGTCTTGCCTAAACTATACTACTGTTCGATAGGTGCACTTGCCTTAAGTCATTGTCAAAGTTAGTTTCTAGGTTCAATCATTCTCTATTATAATTTTTAAAACTCGACAATTTTAAATGATCAAGCTTCTTTTTCAAGATGTTGAAATTAAACGTATAGGCTCGCTTAAATCTCATAACTACTAATGAATATACTTTTATTTTTGATTTTTTTAAGAACAATTCAAATATAAAATAGAACTTTAACAATTGAAATAATCTAATTAGGAAACTAATCAAAACAAGTCTCGATAGGAGGGTAATCAAAAGGAATGGTGATAACAAATAGAGATGAATTTCGGTTTAATATTAGTGGGTTGAGTCAAAAAGAAAGGGTTGTTAGGATCAAAAGGGCTCACTAGAGGTCAATTATGAAGGTAGGCTTTTAGTGGAGTGAGTGGGTTAAATCCTAGGTGCCTTAATCATCTCTGTATATCAAATCAATAGTGTGGTCTTGACATGTATAATCGAAGCAAGTTCTAGAATAACAAATCAATGTTGACACACTCATAATCAAAAAATGAGCACGAAAAGAATGTATGCTCTAAAGGCTCAAAATCTCACAAAAATTATGGGTATTTTGATGTCAACCTAGAAAATTTCAAACTTCAAGGTAACAACTTAGATTCAGGTAGACAACCTAACAGAATTTTAATTTTTGAAAATAGACTCATCATGCTTGATTCTCTAGTATCTTAAAGTTTAAATCATCACTGCACAATTATCAATGACTTAATCTAAAACATATCAATAAAAATCATGAATCAACAAGAATTTCATTCTAATTAGTGATATGGAAAAATTGCTTTAAGACAGAATATCATTTAGGGATTTGAGAATAATGCAAAAAGTTAGACACTTTTTCTAAATAATTTTCACCCTCCACACTTAAGATGTACATTGCCCTCAATGTACAAATATATATAATAATTATATACTAATAAAATCATAAGAGAGGGAGAGAAGTAAAACTTCCTGAATTTTGGATGGAGTTGATGAAAAGAAATAGGGGAGCGCCTCGAACAATTTGAAATTGGATCCTTGAAGCAGCCGGTCGAATTTTATTGCATTGTAACATCCTAAAAATTTGAGTAACATTATGTTGCTTGGTGTTAGCTCGGGTATGATTTTATTATGTGCTAAAAATAGTCTTGTGAAGGCTCGGGTTTACTTGGAATTTGAATAAATATTATTAAAGAGTACTTTAGTGTAAAGAAATCAGATGACCATGAAACTTAAGTTAATTAAGTACTAAAAGATGGTATAAGATGAGTAATTGGCAAAGTGGTGATGGCGCCATAAGTTGGACTTAAGGGAAGAGGTTCGAATCTCCTAGCATACAATTTGGGATTTTTTATTTTTACTTTATCCTAGCATGTGTCGGTCATGGATAAGATTAGGATGAGTTGGATTAATTAGTTTTTTGGTAAGAAGACTAAAGGTTATGGTAAGCTTGAGTTAAGGGATAGAATGGCTTGAATAGGGGGATAATGTTTCTCAAACTTTAGGAGAAGGGAGGATGATATGGCTTGAGACTAGGATGATGTTTTGGCAACTCTTTCATGGCCTTTTGACCATGTATGTGGACGGCATAGGGGCTAGGAGGGATGGCCGGTTTTGTTGATTGGCTTGGTAGGCTTGGGTGTTGGAGGAGCACTTTCTTTTTGGTCATTTTTGGCTTTGGCAAAACATATTTTCTCTCCATCTATTTTCTCTCTAGTCTAATTTGCCAACAACTTTGAGTAAATAACTCATTCTTTTGTCATTTCTTTTGACCATTTCGGAATAGTTGCTCTCTTTCTCTCCAAATCTTTTCTTCTCTTTGTGATCGAAATCACATAAGCTAACAAGGATTTCTTCTTTTCTTTTTCTCATTTTTCCTCCCCAATGCCAAATGCACATTTCTCCTAAACTCAATTCTCTTCCTTCTCTTTTCTTTCTGTTTTCTTTCTCTTTTTTTTCTCTTTTCTTTCCCTTTTTTTCTCTTTTTCTCTTTTCTTTCTCCTTTCTTTCTCTTTTCTCTCTTGAAAACCGAATCATCATCATCTCCTTTCATTTTTTTTTTTACTTTTTTTCAACCATATTTCCTTTATTGTTTTCTCTCATGGCCGAATGCTAGATTGTTTCCTTGCCGAACCATTTTCATTTTCTTTGTTTAGTCATAACCGAATCTTCCATTAGACATAAGTATTCTTCTCACTCATTTCTTTTTCAACCGTGGAAAGTAGTGTGATTTTTGGAGGGCAGAAACTCAAGTGCTCGTGAGTATCGTGAATCGTTGGAATCGATCTTAAGAGTTAAGGTAAGGAGTTTATTCAAGGATTCTAATATTACTCGTCATATTGGTATAGTTGGTTTAATAATCGATTTCGTTTTAGGGGACGTTATCGCTCGATTGTCATCTTGTGGAACAAGGATAATTGTGGTAAGCCAATCTTGTTTTTAAAATCATTATTCATATTTCGGTAATTATTAGTCGGACTAATGATCTTATGCCATTAGAAATATTCAAGATAGGGCAGAAAAGGGCGGTGAATAGTCTTCGAAAGAGGGGTGGTTTCACTAATCCCCCTAAGTATAAACGAAGGGCTATTTCAGGAATCTGAGATTTTCCACCGGGTTGCGGACCCTCATCCGAGGAGAACCAGTTGTTTGAAGTCATTCGTACTCCTGAACCTTTGTTTATTCGTGGATTCTCATCGGGCAACGAACCAACAATCGGGGAGAAACCGCAAATAAAAGTGGTTCGAAATTCTGAGGGTAAAGATTTAGATCGTTTATCAATAGTGTAGTTTTAGTAAATAATAGTGTCCTAATTTATCGTGTTGTGTTTAGCTATTGACGAGTGAGAAAGTCTAATTCTCACAGTAATCAGGTGTGTAACTTCACACTTATCTTGGGTTAGATGCTATACCGTAAGTATTGAGAAAAATCGTAAAGATGACAAAATCAAAAAAATGCGTAATAATTAGTATTTTTGTGAAAATACATGAAAACTGTTAAAGTTGTAAAATTTATGAAAATGCCCTCAATGAGTAATTGGTAAATTGTAAATTTTATGTCTCATGTTAAATGGGCCGAAAAATCTACTAGATCGTTAAATGGGCCGAAAAATCTGCTAGATCGTTAAATGGGCCAAAAAATCTGCTAGATCGTTAAATGGGCTGAAAATCTGCTAGATCGTTACATGGGCCGAAAATCTGCTAGATCGTTAAATAGACCAAAGTGTTAGATTGCTAAACGGGCTAAATGTTATTTTGTATTATGGGCCATAATAAAAACTTGAAATATTGATTTACATGTAAATTGGGCTTTTTGCTAAAATTATCATATGTATATAGACTGTTATGCATACATGTTTACATGGGTTGGGAAAATGATGAAGAGAAGAAAGGCCTGTTGCTAAAATCTAGTTCGGTGGCTCTGCCACAAATATATCAATGGCTTAATGCCTCTAGTTCGATGACTTTGTCACAATCTAGTTCGGTGGTGCACCACAACATTATTCAAAATGGCTTTATGCCTATGATTGGTGTGTTGGCGGGGTGGGTTGACTTGATCCCCACATGTGTGATGGTTGGTACGGGTGGTGTGTAGCGGATGGAAATTAGGTTTGGTTGGGAAATTTCATTTTGCATGAATTTCATTTATTTTATTGTTAAATCTGTTGTTGGGCTCAAGCCCAAAATTATGACTTGATGATTTGGCCTAGTGCATATAGTAAGTGAGTTATACACTGAGTTTTAAGTAACTCACTCCCTTAAATTTTCCATCATAGGTAATAGAAATTGACATGGACTTGGGCCGAGGATGACTTCGTGGAGGCCATACTGCAAACATGAGTTTTGTAAACTTTGAACTTTTATTAAGTACTTTCTTTAAATTACTATTTTGGATATGATGTAATAAGGCCTCTATTAATATTTTATGGATTTTTATGTGTGGATGGATTTAAATTTTATTTTGATATTGAATATGGGTTTATGTTAATCCTATAATGATCTTTAAAATACTTTGTTTTTAAAACATATGAGATTCTTTAACTATTTTTATTTTCAAATTCTTTTGAAATTTTTTTTAAAAATTTCTTTAAGGTTTTGATAATTAAATACTAAATGACAATATTTCAACTAATGTTTCTTAAATTCATCGAATTTAAATCATTTCTCTTGGTTTTTATTAAACTTTATTTTCAAAAGGTTTTGTAATACCGATTCTCCTAAATCATTAGAAAGATTAAAAGAATGTTCGATCTGTGTGACAAACCAAATCTCGTCTTGATGCATAGACCTGGTTTGGGGTGTTACATTTAATGGTATCAGAGCCAGTTTCAAAACTCGGCTGTGGTTGGGTTCAACAAATAACTTTTGTATGAAATTATTTCAATTATGTTTTAAATATTAGTATGACACCACAAGCATCCGGCACCAAGTCAAGTAAGTATTTATTACTGAATGATTATTATGATGATATGATCATAGGAACACTCTAGAACTTCTAGTTTTAGATGTTGAAAATCGTAGAGATTGAGACTATAGGATGTGTTTGAGAAAAATAACTTTATCTCTCGAATCTCATAAAACATCGTTAAAAACACTGAAATAATATTCTGATTCATAAAACTTGTAATCAGATTAAATCGAATTAGACATTATGAGTTCTAGAGGGCGTGGTCGTGGACGCCAGCAGAGCGTGGCCGTGGTAGAGGTCGAGATCTTTGCGTCTCAAGCACCAAATCATATCTGGGAAATAGATGCACCGCTTCACTTGAAAGTGAGGCGGAACACATAATCATATGGAAGAAGATAATGCTTTGACGCAAGCAATCTGCGAGTCTGGAAAGGTCATTTGGAACTAGAGTTAGACCAACGACTCGTGGGTCGATATCGAACGACTCAAGTCTAATGGTGCAAAAGTTTTTAGAGGAGTTTCTGGTGTAGCTCTGAATGTGGCAGAATATTGGCTCGAAGCTGTGGAGCAGATTATGGATGATCTGGAATGCACTGTTGAGCAGAAACTGAGAGGAGCCATGTCCTTGCTAAGAGACGAGGCATATCAATGGTGGCTTACTGTCCGAGAAGGCACTGAAGCTGCATTTGTTACTTGGGAATTCTTTGAAGCTGCCTTTCAAGGGAAATATGTAGGAATAGGTTTTGTGGATGCCCGAAGGAAGGAATTTTTGAATCTAATTCAAGGAAATAAGACAGTGGCAGCGTATGAGGTTGAGTTTTTACGCTTGAGTCGCTATGCTCGGACAATAGTGTCAACGGATCATGAGCATTGTGTACGCTTTGAGGATGGGTTGAATGATGAGTTGCGGGTCCTGATAGCCCCACAACAAGTTAGAACTTTTACCACGCTTGTGGAGAAAGCCAAGATAGCCGAAGAGGCTAAGAGCTCAAAATGTCAGAATCGAGAAAGAGTTAGAGGCAAGAGGGATATAAAGCATTCGGGTTCTTTAAAAATGTTTCTAAAGAGTTCTCGGAATGATGATCCAGCTCAAGGTAGAGCACCTGTAACTATTAATCAGAGTCGAGATTGTACTGAATGTGGAAAAAGGCATTCCAGAGAGTGCTGGAGGAAAACGGGTGCTTGTTATTAATGTGGTTCAATGGATCATCAATATAGAAATTGCCTTCGACGTATGGATACGACTCAGGAAGTTTGTATCTTGATGCCTGACCAAAGAAGAGGAACTCATTAGCCATCGAGGTAGTGGACCGGTCGTGGTGGTAATGGGAAATTTGGGCGTGGTCAAGGTGCACCGGTCGAGGCAATGGTTCTAGAGGTAACACGGATGCAAGACGACCGGGATCGGTCTATGCGATTAGACGCATGAGGATGGCAATGCACGATGTAAAAGCGATACGTTTTCATCTTTGATGTACTATTCTTGCCTTTGATAGATCTTGGTTCTACCCACTCATATGTTGCTAGCGCCATATCTGGAAACTTGAATTTAGAATCTAAAATTACCAATAGTGAAATGACGGTAATTAGTCCTTTAGGATAGTCGGTAATTGTAAATAAACTGTTTAGAGACGTGCCCTTAGAAATTCAAGAAGAAATATTTTTGGCGAATTTGATGGAATTGCCTTTCGGCGAGTTCGATCTCATTCTAGGCATGGATTGGTTGGTTAAGCATCGGGCGCATTTAGATTGTGCTGAAAAGTAGATGTCAATAAGAACTTCAGGTGATAAAGAAGTAATAATGATAGGTGAAAGAATGAATTACTTGGCAAATGTGGTATCTGCGTTGAAGGCAGAAAAATTGGTGCGGAAAGGGTATGGAGCATTCCTAGCTTTTATTTATTCTTTGGATGTCAAAGAGTTATCTATGGATGATGTGAGAACGGTGAAGGAATTTCTAGATGTATTTCCCGAAGAACTTCCTGGTATACCTCCAGATCGGGAACTAGAATTTGGTATTGAGCTTTTGCCCGGGACGGCTCCAGTGTCCATTGCTCCTTATAGAATGGCACCGAAGGAGTTGGCGGAGCTTAAAGCTCAAATTCAAGAATTGTTGGATCGGGGATTTATTCGACCGAGTGTGTCTCCTTGGGGAGTACTAGTTTTGTTCGTTAAGAAGAAGGATGGATCGATGCGTATGTGCATTGATTACAGGCAATTGAATAAATTGACGATCAAAAATAGGTATCCTTTGCCGAGAATTGATGACCTATTTGATTAATTGAAAGGAGCTTCAATTTTCTCCAAAATTGATTTGAGATCGGGTTATCACCAACTTAAGGTGAAAGAAGCAGAAATTTATAAGACGGCATTCCGAACTCGATATGGACATTATGAGTTTTTGGTGATGCCGTTTGGGTTAACCAATGCACCAGTCGCATTTATAGACATGATAAACCGAGTCTTTCAACCATATTTAGATCGGTTTGTGGTAGTGTTCATAGATGACATTTTGGTTTATTCAAGAAATGATGAGGAGCATGACACGCATTTGTGTATAGTATTATAGTTACTTCGTGATAAGCAACTTTATGCCAAATTCAGTAAATGTGAATTCTGGCTAAAGGAAGTGACTTTCTTGGGTCATATGGTATCAGCTGAAGGAATAAGAGTGGATCCTCGGAAGATTGAGGCTATATTGGATTGGAAACCACCAAAATCTGTAGCTAAAATTTAGAGTTTCTTAGGTTTGGCTGGTTATTATAGACGCTTTGTTGAGGGGTTTTCGTTGATTGCTGCACCCCTAACTAAACTGTTGCGGAAGGAAGTACCGTATATTTAGACTAAAAAACAACAAGAGAGTTTCGAGAAATTGAAGAAAATTACATGCGAAATTTTGTTTGATTGACTGGTGAAAAAAAATTTACCGTTTATTGTGATGCGTCTCACACGAGTTTGGGTTGTGTGCTGATGCAAAATGGAAAGGTGGTGGCTTATACTTCTCGACAGTTGAGACCGCACGAAGTAAACTATCCTACTCATGATTTGGAGTTAGCTGCAGTAGTGTTTGCTTTAAAGATTTGGAGGCACTATCTCTACGGTGAGAAGTCTATCATCTATACGGATCACAAGAGTCTTAAATATCTTCTTACTCAGAAGGAGTTAAATTTGAGACAAAGAAGATGGGTGGAACTATTAAAGGATTATGATTTCTCAATCGAGTATCATCCTGGAAAGGCTAATGTGGTAGCTGACGCGTTAAGTCGTAAGGCGGTATCTGATTTGAGAGCAATGTTTGCTCATTTGAGTTTGTATGAGGATGGTAGTTTGTTAGCAGAACTTCAGGTGAAGCCTCCGTGGTTAGAACAAATTCAGGAAAAGCAGATATCAGATAAAAAGTTGGGACCCTTATTTCAGCTAGTTGGAAGGGGTGAAATAGAGGATTTTAGCATAAACACGAATGGAGTGTTGTGTTTTCGTGGAAGGGTTTGTATGCCTAAAGACTCAGATTTGAGGCAAATGATTCTGCGGGAGGTGCATAGGAGCCCTTATGCTATGCACCCCAGAGGAAATAAGATGTATCGGGATCTTCGTGAACAGTATTGGAGGCCAGGGTTGAAGCGTGAATTTCTGAGTTTGTAGGAAAATGTTTGACTTGTCAACAAGTGAAGGCGGAGCATCAATTGCCGTCAGGTTTATTACAACCAGTAAAGATTCCTCTTTGGAAATAGGAGCGATTAACAATGGATTTTGTTAGTGGGTTACCTTTAACACTTACTAAGAAAAACTCCGTATGGGTAGTAGTTGATCGATTGACGAAGACTGCTCATTTTCTTCCGGTTAAATACGGATTACTCATTCTGTAAATTGGCTAAGCTGTATGTATCTGAAATCGTGAGGTTGCATGGGGTACCAGTGTCTATTATATTAGACAGGGATCCTAGATTTACACCACGATTTTTGGAAAGCTCTGTATGAAGCCTTGGGAACGAGTTAAACTTTAGTACGACTTTTCATCCTCAGTCAGATGGTCAGTCGGAAAGAGTAATTTAGATATTGGAAGACATGTAACATCCTAGATTAGGGGTTATGCATTTGTGCATAATTCATGAGTAGTAGGTTTTGACAATGGTTGGAAGTGAATTAAGGGTTTTTAAAATCCTAGGATGAAAGAGAAAGCTTTGGACAATTATTGGTTTTTAAGTTAAAAACAAGAAGTGATGTGGAAAAGTGGCAAGGGATGCCACCTAAGGTACAAGGGTTATGGCATCAAGTGAAGTACTTTGAGGGAAGAGGTTCGAATCCCATTGTGTGCATTTTTGCTTAATGAAATAGCATGTTTACTATGATATGGATGTGTGGTGTGCATCTTTAGAACCTTGGAAATGTAAGGAAATGTAAGGAAATATAAGGAAATGTAAGGAAATAAAAGGAAGTACAAGGAAATGTAAGGAAATGTAAAGAAATGAAAGGAAATGTATGGAAATGTATGGAAATGTAAGGAAATGTATGGAAATGTATGGAAATGTATGGAAATGTAAGGAAATGTATGGAAAGGTATGGAAATGTATGGAAATGTAAGGAAATGTATGGAAATGTAAGGAAATGTATGGAACGATTAGTTAAAAGAGGAAAGTGAACATTTTGGAAACCTAAGCTAAAAGAGGAAAGTAAACATTTTGGAAACTAAGCCAAAATAGGAAAGTAAACATTTTGGAAACCTAGGAAATGTCAAGTTTACAGAGTCATGAAAATTTTTGGAAACTTAAAATGACCCCAAAATGTCGAATTTTAAAGTTCAAGGGGAACTTAGGGCGGTGACCCTAAAATATAAAGTATGTGAAATTTGACCCATTAACGGACTTGGAAAAGTGGCTCGAAGATGCCATTTAAGGCCTCGTGAAATGGCCCACATGCAAGGGTGTTGGGCTTGAGTTTGAGTCACATAAGAAGCAAATAAAATAATTTTATTTTGCTTCTAGAAGCCCAAGAGGTGGACGGCACAAGGCTTGCAAAGAGGAGTTTCATTCTCTTTAAAATTCGCTAAATAGGTGGATAAATGAAGAATTATTCTTTAATTAGGAAAATAAGGAAGAGTGGTGGCCAAGTTAAGGATTCTTGGCCTAGTAATTTCGGCTATAAAAGGATGAGACTAAGGCCATTCATTATTCATTCTCCTCTCTCTTTTTCCTCTGCGAATATTCTTCTTAAGCATCCATTCTTTTCTTCTTTTCTTTTAGCCTCCTATCCGATTCCTTCTAAGCCTATTATTCCTCTCTTCTTTCATCTTTGAAACCGAATACATAAGGGAATCATAGCCGATTGTTCATCAAGTCTCTAAGCCGAATCTCTGAAGGTTGAAGTGAAGGTGCAATCGATTCCTTCAAATAAGGGTAAGATCCAAGTTTGGTTTCCATTCTTTTATATTTTAGACTTATCAAACTCTAGGGCTAATCCCATTAATGTTCATGGTTGCCGAAACTTTGAAGAGATCTTTCGGGATTTACTAAGTGTAGGCTACAAGGAAGGAGAAGTTCTTTTCCCGAAGGTACACCATAGGCCGCGTGTTCCCTAGTTATTCGGTGAGTTTCGGGATTTAAAATCCACAAGGTAAGTGTCTATAGCTTTCGGCTAAGGCCTATTTTGATAATTAGATCTAATTCTTGTTTGTTTAAAAGCGAAACTAACCCCGATGAGATTTAGTGCTTGGCGAATACAAGGAGGAGCATAGCATAGATTTGGGATTTGATTAGTATTGAAATCGGCAACAAGGTAAGTTTTAAGAATACTAATCCTACTAGGATTTGGATTTATAGTCAAATGGTTTTTTATTAAAGTAGTAAGTGATTAATCAAATGTAGGAATTGAGATCTAAAGCAATAGATCGGGTTTTGGGATTTCAAGGAATTGATAAGCAAATCGGTGTGTACCCCACACTAAATCTTGATAGATTCTGACTTTAATTTTATTATATGTGCTAATATAAAAGTGTAAGAATATGGCTAAGGTATCGTGTGTACCTACACTAAATCTTAATAGATTTATGGCTTAAACTTGATATATGTGTTAATATGAAAGTGTAAGAATATGGCTAAGGTACCGTGTGTACACCACACTAATCCTAATAGATTTATGGCTTAAATATGATATATATGTTAATATGAAAGTGTAAGAATATGGCTAAGGTACCGTGTGTACACCACACTAATCCTAATAGATTTATGGCTTAAATATGATATATATGTTAATATGAAAGTGTAAGAATGTGGCTAAAGTACCATATTATGGTACAAAGTACTGCACGTTTTCCTACTCCTACTAGGATTTCAAAATATGTTATATTTAACATGTGAAAAGTGATGTGAAAGTGAAATTAAATATGATATGCATGATATGTATAATTTGGGGCATTAGGGTTAATTGAGAAAGGGAAGTGAATATGATGACTTGGTCTCACTAAGTGAATGTGATGACTTGGTCTCACTAAGTGAAACGTGACGACTTCGGTCTCACTAAGTGAAATGTGATGACTTGGTCTCACTAAGTGAATGTGGTGACTTGGTCACATTAAGTGAATGTGGTAACCGGTTACATTATCTGAAAGTGGTGGCTATGCCACAATATTATAAGTGGGCGATAAGCACGTCATTGCAATGACGCCTTCGATGGTGTGTAGCCGATGGAGGTTGACTTAGTAGTCCCACGGTGTGCGAGGTTGGTGCGGGTGGAGTGTAGCGGATGGCATTTAGGTTTGGGTTGGGTTTGCATCATTATCTTGAATTTTTATATGAATATGATATGTATGGTGTGCCTATTTCTATTATGTTTTGGTGTTGATTACACATTGAGTCTATCGACTCACCCGTTGTGGGAACATGTTTGGTGATGAGCGATAATGGGCCGGGACGGCGAGAACTTGTGGTGGCCATGTTCAACTTGAAGTTTAATTTAATTTGAATCTTTATTTTATTTTAAATCTTGTACAATTTTATTTTGGGTTTCGTTTTATGTAATAAGGCCATCGTGACGATTTTTATTTCTGCATTAATTACTATGTTATGAATTTAGGGCTTTATAAAGAATAAGCCCATTTAATTTAAAATAAGTTTAAACATTTTGCCACCTGAAACAAATGGGTTTTTGATATAAAAATAAATTTGTTTTTCAACTCGAGCCCAACCCACAACAGACTATCTTCCAAAACACACAAGTTTTTCCTAAGTATCAAAAGAATTTTGTGTAGGGTTACTTGAGGAACATACGGATCCGGTCCATTCTCGTGGGCGGGTGTGAATGTTCGATTTAATATCGAGCCAGTTTTAAACTCTCGGCCTTGGGTTTAAGGCCCAAAACGTTTTCAAAGATAAGCCCAAAAAAGGAATTTTGTGAATTAAGCAAGTTTTTCTGGCATGGCCCACTAAGTCTCCGACCCGAAGTCCACCAGGTAAGTACTTCTATCCATTGTGTGATTTATAGTATGACTTGTAGAGGGGTAGAAATGGAATGGAACATAGAATAGAGATTAAGTACTTGAATCCTAGGACTAGTGTACCCCAACAATTACATAAGACTTTAATACACAATTAAACAAACTTGTGTCTAAGTCACCGAGTTAGGGTGTGGCAACCATGGTGCGCATGTCTAGGATTGGTTTCAGTGGGAGCTTGGTATTTAAGCAGTCCGTGTGACTCACCTCCTCTCCACTCGAATCCTACCTGGTGCGTAGCCTCGGTTCATCCTAACCAAGAGGACTTAATCACAAGCTAAACCTCTAACTAAAACCCGAAAGGGACTAATAGTATTTTATGGAAACCCTAGTTTTAAAAAGTCAACAAACTACCCTTTTGAAATTATGAAAATTATTATTTTGGAAAAACTTTCTAAGAATTTTTAATTTGCAAATTACATAAGTACCCCTAGTGGTAAAATTACTAAAATGCCATTAGTTTCAAAATTTCCATATTACCCTTGATTTCAATAAAATTTCTCCACTTTGCAAAAGTATCCATGAGACCCTAAATTGTCAAAATTCAAGACACCCTGATTTAGAAAATTTACGAAATTACCCCTAACCTATAAATTACCAAAATACCCCCAAGTTACAAAATTAACATAACGACCCCTGATTTTCAAAATTTTTGCAATAGCACCAATTTGGAAAACAAATTCTCAAAAACAACCTTCAAGTTTTGTAAATTCCAAAATATCCGTGATTTATTAAGATTTACAAATTCACCCGGGTTAATTACCAAAATACCCTCGAATTTCAAAATTTTCCAAAATACCCCCGAGAATGCAAAATTTCCAAGATACCCTCATTGACAAAAACACCAAGGAACCTTGTTTCGATAAATTACGAAAAATACCCCTGTAGGACAAATTACGAAAATACCCCTGGGTAGTGGAAAAATAACTACAACATTTCTCTGAATGAATGAAAGTTCATAATTGATTGATGGATGTATGAATGAAAAGACTGTGTGCATGTATGAATACGAAAGAACCACTCCTAAATTCCTTTTCATAAAATTTCTTTGAATAATCGGTGAAACAAAATTTTAAATACATAAAACTTCTTAATCGATTAAATCATGACGTTAGAAATGAGTTCTAAGGGACTTGAACTTAGAGATTGTGCTGGAAAGTATGATGGTTCTATTAAGATCGAGTACGCAGCGTAAGCATAGTGCGGTGAGAAAGATTGTCTGTTGTCGATAAGTAATTTCGAGGACGAAATTATTTTAAGGAGGGTAGAAGCGTAACATCCTAGATTAGGGGTTATGCATTTGTGCATAATTCATGAGTAGTAGGTTTTGACAATGGTTGGAAGTGAATTAAGGGTTTTAAAATCCTAGGATGAAAGAGAAAGCTTTGGACAATTATTGGTTTTAAGTTAAAAACAAGAAGTGATGTGGAAAAGTGGCAAGGATGCCACCTAAGGTGCAAGGGTTATGGCATCAAGTGAAGTACTTTGAGGAAGAGGTTGAATCCCATTGTGTGCATTTTGCTTAATGAAATAGCATGTTTCTTGTGATATGGATGTGTGGTGTGCATCTTTAGAACCTTGGAAATGTAAGGAAATGTAAGGAAATATAAGGAAATGTAAGGAAATAAAAGGAAGTACAAGGAAATGTAAGGAAATGTAAAGAAATGAAAGGAAATGTATGGAAATGTATGGAAATGTAAGGAAATGTATGGAAATGTATGGAAATGTATGGAAATGTAAGGAAATGTATGGAAAGGTATGGAAATGTATGGAAATGTAAGAAATGTATGGAAATGTAAGGAAATGTATGGAATGATTAGTTAAAAGAGGAAAGTGAACATTTTGGAAACCTAAGCTAAAAGAGGAAAATAAACATTTTGGAAACTAAGCCAAAATGGGAAAGTAAACATTTTGGAAACCTAAGAAATGTCAAGTTTACTGAGTCGCTGAAAATTTTGGAAACTTAAAATGACCCCGAAATGTCGAATTTTAAAGTTCAAAGGGAACTTAGGGCAGTGACCCTAAAATATAAAGTATGTGAAATTTAACCCATTAACGGACTTGGAAAAGTGGCTGAAGATGCCACTTAAGGCCTCGTGAAATGGCCCACATGCAAGGGTGTTGGGCTTGAGTTCGAGTCACATAAGAAGCAAATAAAATAAGTTTTATTTTGCTTCTAGAAGCCCAAGAGGTGGACAGCACAAGGCTTGCAAAAGAGGAGTTTCATTCTCTTTAAAATTCGGCTAAATAGGTGGATAAATGAAGAATTATTCTTTAATTAGGAAAATAAGGAAGAGTGGTGGCCAAGTTAAGGATTCTTGGCTTAGTAATTTCAGCTATAAAAGGATGAGACTAAGGCCATTCATTATTCATTCTCCCTCTCTCTTTTCCTCTGCCGAATATTCTTCTTAAGCATCCATTCTTTTTCTTCTTTTCTTTTAGCCTCCTAGTCGATTCCTTCTAAGCCTATTATTCCTCTCTTCTTTCATCTTTGAAACCGAATACATAAGGGAATCATAGCCGATTGTTCATCAAGTCTCTAAGCTGAATCTCTGAAGGTTGAAGTGAAGGTGCAATCGATTCCTTCAAATAAGGGTAAGATCCAAGTTTGGTTTCTATTCTTTTATATTTTAGACTTATCAAACTCTAGGGCTAATCCCATTAATGTTCATGGTTGCCGAAACTTTGAAGAGATCTTTCAGGATTTACTAAGTGTAGGCTACAAGGAAGGAGAAGTTCTTTTCCCAAAGGTACACCATAGGCCGCGTGTTCCCTAGTTATTCGGTGAGTTTCGAGATTTAAAATCCACAAGGTAAGTGTCTATAGCTTTCGGCTAAGGCCTATTTTGATAATTAGATCTAATTCTTATTTGTTTAAAAAGCCGAAACTAACCCCTGATGAGATTTAGTGCTTGGCCGAATACAAGGAGGAGCATAGCATAGATTTCGGGATTTGATTAGTATTGAAATCGGCAACAAGGTAAGTTTTAAGAATACTAATCCTACTAGGATTTGGATTTATGGTCAAATGGTTTTTTATTAAAGTAGTAAGTGATTAATCAAATGTAGGAATTGAGATCTAAAGCAATAGATCGGGTTTTCGGGATTTCAAGGAATTGATAAGCAAATCAGGTGTGTACCCCACACTAAATCTTGATAGATTCTGACTTTAATTTTATTATATGTGCTAATATAAAAGTGTAAGAATATGGCTAAGGTATCGTGTGTACCCTACACTAAATCTTAATAGATTTATGGCTTAAACTTGATATATGTGTTAATATGAAAGTGTAAGAATATGGCTAAGGTACCGTGTGTACACCACACTAATCCTAATAGATTTATGGCGTAAATATGATATATATGTTAATATGAAAGTGTAAGAATATGGCTAAGGTACCGTGTGTACACCACACTAATCCTAATAGATTTATGGCTTAAATATGATATATATGTTAATATGAAAGTGTAAGAATGTGGCTAAAGTACCATATTATGGTACAAAGTACTGTGCACGTTTTCCTACTCCTACTAGGATTTCAAAATATGTTATATTTAACATGTGAAAAGTGATGTGAAAGTGAAATTAAATATGATATGCATGATATGTATAATTTGGGGCATTAGGTTAATTGAGAAAGGGAAGTGAATGTGATGACTTGGTCTCACTAAGTGAATGTGATGACTTGGTCTCACTAAGTGAAACGTGGCGACTTGGTCTCACTAAGTGAAGCGTGATGACTTGGTCTCACTAAGTGAATGTGGTGACTTGGTCACATTAAGTGAATGTGGTAACCCGGTTACATTATCTCGAAAGTGGTGGCTATGCCACAATATTATAAGTGGGCGATGAGCACGTCATTGCGATGTCGCCTTCGATGGTGTGTAGCGGATGGAGGGTTGACTTAGTAGTCCCCACGGTGTGCAAAGGTTGGTGCGGTGGAGTGTAGCGGATGGCATTTAGGTTTGGGTTGGGTTTGCATCATTATCTTGAATTTTTATATGAATATGATATGTATGGTGTGCCTATTTCTATTATGTTTTGGTGTTGGTTACACATTGAGTCTATCGACTCACCCGTTGTGGGAACATGTTTGGTGATGGCGGTAATGGATCGGGACGGCGAGAACTTGTGGTGGCCATGTTCACTTGAAGTTTAATTTAATTTGAATCTTTATTTTATTTTAAATCTTGTACAATTTTATTTTGGGTTTCGTTTTATGTAATAAGGCCATCGTGACGATTTTTATTTCTGCTTTAATTACTATGTTATGAATTTAGGGCTTTATAAAGAATAAGCCCATTTAATTTAAAATAAGTTTAAACATTTTGCCACCTGAAACAAATGGGTTTTTGATATAAAAATAAATTTGTTTTTCAACTCGAGCCCAACCCACAACAGACTATCTTCCAAAACACACAAGTTTTTTCCTAAGTATCAAAAGAATTTTGTACTGGGTTACTTCGAGGAACATACCAGATCCGGTCCATTCTCATGGGCCGGGTGTGGGGTGTTTCAAGACATGTTAAGGGGATGTGTGATTGACTTCAGAGGTAGTTGGGAAGATTTTCTACCGCTGGCAGAATTGGCGTATAACAATAGCTATCAGTCTAGCATTCAGATGGCACCCTACGAGGCATTGTATGGTCGTAGGTGTTGTACTCCTACTTGTTGGACTGAATTGGGCGAACGGCAGATGTTGGGTCTTGAGTTGATATCTGAAACAGAAGAAAAGGTAAAAGTTATTCGAGCACGATTAAAGGAAGTTTGGACAGATGTAAGTCGTATCACGGACTGAAGCGTAAGGATATCGAGTTTCTTTGTGGGAGAGTATGTCTTTCTGAAGGTCTCACCTTGGAAGAAAATTTTCAGATTTGGAAAGAAGGGCAAGTTGAGCCCTAGGTTCATTGGACCATATCGTGTGATGAGGCGTGTTGGTCCAGTGGCCTATCAGATTGAATTACCTCCAGAGTTGAGTCAAATTCATAATGTTTTCCATGTTTCCATGCTTAGATGCTATAGATCGGATCCATCTCACATAGTACCGGTAGAGGAAGTGGAATTGAAATCAGACTTGTCTTTTGAGGAAGAACCAGTGGAAATTTTAGACCGAGATGTTAAAGCGCTAAGAAAGAAGACCGTGACGTTGGTCAAGGTTTTATGGCGTAATCACGGAGCGGAGGAAGCTACTAGGAGCCTGAGGATGCAATTCGACAACAATATCCTCACCTCTTTTAATCAGGTAAATTTTGAGGACGAAATTTTCTTTAAGGGGGTAGAATTGTAACATCCTAAAAATTTGAGTAACATTATGTTGCTTGGTGTTAGCTCAGGTATGATTTTATTATGTGCTAAAAATAGTCTTGTGAAGGCTCGGGTTTACTTGGAATTTGAATAAATATTTGTAAAGAGTACTTTAGTGTAAAGAAATCAGGTGACCATGAAACTTAAGTTAATTAAGTACTAAAAGATGGCATAAGATGAGTAATTGGCAAAGTGGTGATGGCGCCATAAGTTGGACTTAAGGGAAGAGGTTCGAATCTCCTAGCATGCAATTTAGAAGTTTTTATTTTTGCTTTATCCTAGCATGTGTCGGTCATGGATAAGATTAGGATGAGTTGGATTAATTATTTTTTTGGTAAGAAGACTAAAGGTTATGGTAAGCTTGAGTTAAGGGATAGAATGGCTTGAATAGGGGGATAATGTTTCTCAAACTTAAGGAAAAGGGAGGATGATATGGCTTGAGACTAGGATGATGTTTTGGCAACTCTTTCATGGCCTTTTGACCATGTATGTGGACGGCATAGGGGCTAGGGGGATGGCCGGTTTTGTTGATTGGCTTGGTAGGCTTGGGTGTTGGAGGAGCACTTTCTTTTTGGTCAATTTTGGCTTTGGCAAAACATATTTTCTCTCCATCTATTTTCTCTCTAGCCGAATTTGCCAACAACTTTGAGTAAACAACTCATTCTTTTGTCATTTCTTTTGACCATTTCGGATTAGTTGCTCTCTTTCTCTCCAAATCTTTTCTTCTCTTTGTGACCGAAATCACATAAGCTAACAAGGATTTCTTCTTTTCTTTTTCTCATTTTTCCTCCCCAATGCCGAATGCACATTTCTCCTAAACTCAATTCTCTTCCTTCTCTTTTCTTTCTCTTTTCTTTCTTTTTTATTTCTCTTTTCTTTCTCCTTTCTTTCTCTTTTCTCTCTTGAAAATCGAATCATCATCATCTCCTTCTTTCATTTTGTTTACATTCTTTTCAACCATATTTCCTTCATTGTTTTCTCTCATGGCCAAATGCTAGATTGTTTCCTTGCCGAACCATTTTCATGTTCTTTGTTTAGTCATAACCGAATCTTCCATTAGACATAAGTATTCTTCTCACTCATTTCTTTTTCAACCGTGGAAAATAGTGTGATTTTTGGAGGGCAGAAACTCAAGTGCTCGTGAGTATCGTGAATCATTAGAATCGATCTTAAGAGTTAAGGTAAGGAGTTTATTCAAGGATTCTAATATTACTCGTCATATTGGTATAGTTGGTTTAATAATCGATTTCGCTTTAGGGGACGTTATCGCTCGATTGTCATCTTGTGGAACAAGGATAATTGTGGTAAGCCAATCTTGTTTTTAAAATCGTTAGTCATATTTCGATAATTATTAGTCGGACTAATGATCTTATGTCATTAGAAATATTCAAGATAGGGCAGAAAAGGGTGGTGAATAGTCTTCGAAAGAGGGGTGGTTCCGCTAATCCCCCTAAGTATAAACGAAGGGCTATTTCGAGAATCTGAGATTTTCCACCGGGTTGCGGACCCTCATCCGAGGAGAACCAGTTTTTTGAAGTCATTCGTACTCTCGAACCTTTGTTTGTTCGTGGATTCTCATCGGGCAACGAACCAACAATCAGGGAGAAACCGCAAATAGAAGTGGTTCGAAATTCTGAGGGTAAAGATTTAGATCGTTTATCAATAGTGTAGTTTTAGTAAATAATAGTGTTCTAATTTATCGTGTTGCGTTTAGGTATTGACGAGCCGGAAAGTCTAATTCTCACAGTAATCCGGTGTGTAACTTCACACTTATCTCGGGTTAGATGCTATATCGTAAGTATTGAGAAAAATCGTAAAGATGATAAAATCAGAAAAATGCGTAATAATTAGTATTTTTCTGAAAATACATGAAAACTGTTAAAGTTGTGAAATTTACGAAAATGCCCTCAATGAGTAATTGGTAAATTGTAAATTTTATGTCTCATGTTAAATGGGCTAAAAAATCTGCTAGATCGTTAAATGGGTCGAAAAATCTGCTAGATCGTTAAATGGGCAGAAAAATCTGCTAGATCATTAAATGGGCTGAAAAATCTGCTAGATCGTTAAATGGGCCGAAAAATCTGCTAGATCGTTAAATGGGCTAAAAAATCTTCTAGATCGTTAAATGGGCCGAAAATCTGCTAGATCATTAAATGGACCAAAGTGTTATATTGCTAAATGGGCTAAATGTTATTTTGTATTATGGGCCATAATAAAAACTTGAAATATTGATTTACATGTAAATTGGGCTTTTTGCTAAAATTATCATATGTATATAGACTGTTATGCATACATGTTTACATGGGTTGGGAAAATGATGAAGAGAAGAAAGGCCTGTTGCCAAAATCTAGTTCGGTGGCTCTGCCACAAATATATCAATGGCTTAATGCCTCTAGTTCGATGACTTTGTCACAATCTTGTTCAGTGGTGCACCACAACATTATTAAAAATGGCTTTATGCCTATGATTGGTGTGTTGGCGGGGTGGGTTGACTTGATCCTCACAGGTGTGATGGTTGGTACGGGTGGTGTGTAGCGGATGGAAATTAGGTTTGGTTGGGAAATTTCATTTTGCATGAATTTCATTTATTATATTGTTAGATCTATTGTTGGGCTCAAGCCCAAAATTATGACTTGATGATCTGGCCCAGTGGATATAGTAAGTGAGTTATACTTTGAGTTACGAGTAACTCACTCCTTAAATTTTCCATCATGTAATGGAAATCGGCGTGGACTTGGGCCGAGGATGACTTCGTGGAGGCCATCTGCAAACATGGGTTTTATAAACTTTGAACTTTTATTAAATACTTTCTTTAAATTACTATTTTGGATATGATGTAATAAGGCCTCTATTAATATTTTATGGATTTTTATGTGTGGATGGATTTAAATTTTATTTTGATATTGAATATGGGTTTATGTTAATCCTATAATGATCTTTAAAATACTTTGTTTTTAAAACATATGAGATTCTTTAACTATTTTTATTTTCAAATTCTTTTGAAATTTTTTTTAAAATTTAAGGTTTTTGATAATTAAATACTAAATGACAATATTTCAACTAATGTTTCTTAAATTCATCGAATTTAAATCATTTCTCTTGGTTTTTATTAAACTTTATTTTCAAAAGGTTTTGTAGTACCGATTCACCTAAATCATTAGAAAGATTAAAAGAATGTTCGATCTGTGTGACAAACCAAATCTCGTCTTGACGCATAGACCTGGTTTGGGGTGTTACATGCATCCTAAGCTAAATCTAAATGTCATAAATTATAAGAAGAAAATAATAAAAATAAAAATAAAAAAATAAAAGTGAATAATGGAAAATAAAAAAGGAAAGACAACTGGAAAAGAAAAAGGAAGAAGGGGGTTTAAATAGAGATGGTGCTCGTGTTTTGGGAAAAATTTTGTCCTGCTACCACACGTCTACGGCCATGTCCTTTTTACCTACCTGGGGTACCCACACAGCCACGGCCACGGCCGTGTGTAAGACCATGTGAGTGTGGAAACCTTAGCCTAAACATAGAAATAAATAAAACTAAGCTAATTAGTAGGGTTAGTGCTCGGGTTGCCTCCCGAGAAGCGCTCATTTAAAGTCTTGAGCTAGACTTAACTGTTATTCGCACAATCATAGTGGTTTGAGGAGGTGGAAATCCTTTCTCATGCGATTGATATATAGTTTGAGTCAAGTAGTGTTTACCTTAAAAGTGCTAAATTTAGGATTAGTTACCTCGACTATTCCATCTGGGAAGATTTTGAGTACCTGATCTCCTATCTTAAGCTGGGTTGTCTCATCGTTAAGTTTGTTGTGGAGTTACCTCGTTTTTGCTTTGTGTATTTTTAGTTTTTCTTTGAAGTGGGTCTTTCACTTGTATAGTTCATCGATCAAAACCCTTCATTTCTCATAAATTTCTTCTTTATCGACACGAGGTCTAGGATCTGGCATCTGCGAAAGAGCTTCAAGAAACGGTAAGTTAACATGTAATTTCTTTGGAGGTTTAAGAAATTTACCGAGTTGTTCCTCTGTGTGGTCTTTCTTTATTGCATTGGGGTATGGCACATGAGGTTGGTACTCTGTAATTACCGGGTTTGGTAAATCATGGTTTACCTCAACCTTACCTTCACTTACCACAGGTTCTTGCCTTGGGTCAGATTCTACTAACCTTTCACTGTCATGAGCTGTTATGGCTTGAATTTGCTCTTTTGGGTTAGTTTCAATTTTTCTTGGCAAGCTTTTTTGTGGTTGTTTTTGTAAAATCAGCTTAGAAACTGGGAAAAAGACTTGAGAGAAAACTGATTGATTTGGACAATACCTGAAGAAGAATCCACCTAGACTTCACTTGTTATCTAACACTGAACCGGACGATTTATTCACTTGACTTGATCCGTAGGATTCCCTAAGTTATATTAATCCCTCTCTTGAAGGCTACTAACGTCTAACCCTAGGTTGATTAATTCAAATCACTTTCTAATTAAAACCCTTAGAATTACATTAATTCGATCTATGGAATCCTATATTAAGTTTGACCCTAATCCGACAGATTTTCGTCACCCTATCTCTAGGCGCACGAGCATGATAAACCAAAATAGTAACATATTTTAATCCCACATTTAGCATGTTTTTGGATGATTTTTCCCTTTAATTATGGAAATAGGTGCTTCTAATCCTTTGTTTTCATGTTTTATACGCAGTAGAGCACTGGAGGATGAAAAGAACGAATAACAGGCCAAAAACAGAGAAAATGGGTCAAAGTACAAAATCCACACGGCCTGGGCCCAAAACCACACGGCCGTGCCTCGCAAGAAAAGTCGACCACGGCCTGGACCCTGAAATACACAGCCATGCTTCATCAATAGGATTGACCACGGGCTGGCCACGACTTACACGGGCGTGTGCCATGGCCGTGTTTCTGCCGCAGGAAATAAGAATTCTATTTGGATTAGGATACTTAGAGGCAAAGAAACATATTCCAAAAGCCTATATAAAGATCCTAGAGGCCAAACTTTAGGAGGGAGTTCAGCTAGGCCAAAGAGCTGAACCAGAGCAGTTAAATTCAGGGATTTACTCGAAGAGAGCCAGTTGATCCATCTCAAGAAGCCAGAATCATACTCAAGACGGAGTATCTCTCCTTCAATTCCTTCAAGGGGTTTTATGGATTTCTTATGTTTTGTTTTATCTTTTCTTCTGAGATGTTTTCTTCTACAATTATGAACTAAACCTTCAAATACTTGAAGGGGATGAATCCTAAGACAAATCTTGTTATTGTTATCTGAACTGAATGATAAATATTTGATTTGTTCTTAACTATGTGTTCGTAATCCTTGTTTTTGTATTTTTGGGATATTGAATCAAGTGTGATGTGCTTAGGAAGATGAGGAAGAGACCCTGTCTAAGAGTAGATCCAGTGTAGTTAAACGGAGTTGCTCGCGCGCCTAGAGATAGGGTAACGAAAATCTACCAGATTAGGGTGAAACCTAATATGGGAGTCTATAGATCGAGTTAATGCAATTCTAGGGGTTTTAATTAGAAAGAGATTTCAATTAATCAACTGAGGGTTAGACGTTAATAGCCTTGAAGAGAGGGATTAATATAACCTAGGGAATCCTACAGATCAAGTCAAATGAATAAATAGTCCGGTTCAAAGTTAGACAACAAGTGAAGACTAGATGGATTCTTCCTCAGGTATTGTCCTATTCAATTGGTTTTCTCTCAAGTCTGTTCCCCAATTTCTTTTTTGTCTTTGCATCTTTAGTTTAGTTGAATAGTTAATTTTAGATTAGATAAAAATCAACTTAATTCTTAGGCTAAATAATAGAAAGAGAGTTGATATTAGTACTTTTGGTTCCTTTGGGTTCGACAATCCGGTCTTGCCGCTAGCTATACTACTGTTCGATAGGTGCACTTGCCTCCATCGTTGTCTTAGTTAGTTTCCAGGTTCGATCATTCTTTTTATAAATTTTTAAGACTTGACAGACACGATCAAGGTTTTGGCACCGTTGCCGGGGAACTAAAATATTAAGAACGCTCAATTTTTATTACTTTAGCCATATTATATTTTATTATTCTTGCAATTAAATTTATTTTTACTTTTCTGAATTTTCTTTTCCTTTTTCTCTTTTTCCTAGCAGGTACCTCTAGTTTATGACTAGACGGAACCCGATAGGACCACTACTTTACGACAGTGATATTCAAGGAACCACACACAGAAATCGTATAGAAGTAAGGCGAGGCTTAAATTACATAGAAGGAGAGCAAGAGGACGAAACCAATACCACCGAAAGGATGGCTGAGAACAATCCACCACATCAAGATATGGCCAATCATCATGCTCCCCGAAATATGTATGATTATGCTAAACCTAATTTAATAAGAGCTGAATCGAGTATTGTTAGGCCTGCTATAGCCGCTAATAATTTTGAATTAAAATCTAACACTATACAGATGATTCAACAGTTTGTTCAATTTGATGGTTTGCAGGACGAAGACCCAAATACCTATTTAGCTAATTTTCTAGAATTTTGTGATACCTTCAAAATAAATGGTGTTTTTGATGATGCCATTCCCCTTCGGTTATTTCCCTTTTCTTTGGGAAATAAAGCCAAATAGTGGTTACATTCTCTTCCATGAGGATCAATCACTACATGGGACCAAATGACCGAGAAATTTTTATTAAAATATTTTCCACCGGCCAAAATGGCCAAATTAATGAATGATATCTCTTCTTTTGTGCAGATGGATTTAGAAACATTATACGATGCATGGGAGAGATACAAGGATCTGTTGAGAAAATGCCCACACCACGGCTTACCCCTGTGGTTACAAGTCCAAACTTTTTACAACAGAGTGAACCCTTCAACTCGACAGTTAATTAACTCAGTAGCTGGCGGAACCCTTAATAACAAAACTCTGGAAGTAGCTTATGAATTCATAGAGGAGATGTCACTGAATAATTATCAGTGGCAAGTTACAAGGACAAAGCCAACTAAAGTAGCCGGAGTCTTCAATCTCGACGCAGTCACCATGCTATCAAATCAGGTAGAGATGATGAACAAAAAGATTGATGGTTTGTGTGGTTCTTTGCTGGTACATCTAGTTATGCAATGTGATTCAAACCTAGGAGGTGTGGCGAATCCTGAGTACCCACCCCACAATCTGGGCATGGAAAGCGAACAATTAAACTATATGGGTAACAATTTTAGACCTCAAAATAACCCCTATAGTAATACTTATAATCCAGGTTAGAGGAACCACCCCAATTTCTCGTGGGTGGCCAAGGAAATCAGAGACAACAACCTCCTCTTCCAAACTTCCAACAACAGCCCTACCCTCAGGAAAAGAAGTCGAATCTTGAAGAGATGCTGACAAAATTCATAGCAGTGTCTGAAACTCATTTTTAAAACACCGAGACAACACTTAAAAATTAACAAGCATCGATTAAAGGAATCGAGAACCAGTTACGGCAATTCACAAAGCTGATCTCAGAATGACCACTAGGTAGCTTGCCAAGTAACACTGAGACTAATCCCAAGGAGCAAATTCAAGCCATAACAACTCATGACAGTGAAAGGATAGTAGAATCTGAATCTGAGCCAAGGCAAGAACCTGCGGTAAGTGAAGGTAAGGTTGAGGTAAGCCAAGAAAAGCCAAAACCAGTAATTAAAGAATACAAACCTCGCATACCTTACCCCAATGCGATAAAGGAAGACGACACAGAAGAACAGTTTGGTAAGTTCCTTAAACTCTTAAAGAAATTACATATTAACTTACCACTTCTTGAAACTCTTTCGCAGATACCAGATTCAAGGAAATTTTTAAAAAAGCTCTTAACAAACAAGCGAAAGTTAGACGAGAAGTCGCATGTGGAACTAAACGCAGTATGCTCAGCAATGTTAGAGAACAGACTACCATGAAAATTAAAATATCCAGGGAGTTTTACAATTCCATGTTTAATTGGTAGTTTATCTGTTGATAATGCTTTAGCTGATTTAGGGGCAAGCATTAATGTTATGCCATCTAAAATGTTTAAACAGCTAGGTCTAGGGAAACCCAAGCAAACTAGGATGAGTATTCAATTAGCTGATAAAACTATTTGCATCCCTAAGGGTATAATTGAATATGTACTAGTTAAAGTTGACAAATTCATATTCCTCGTAGACTTCGTTGTTTTAGATATGGATGAAGACAATAGTATACCTTTAATTTTAGGAAAACCTTTTCTAGTAACTGCCAGATCTAAAATTGATGTTAGCACAGGTGAACTCATACTTCGTGTAGGTGACGGATCAATCAGTCTTCAAGCCTTCAGTTTCAAAAGCTGAAAACTTGTTATTATCAAGACCATAGCCGAATATTGCTAAAGGTTCAAGCAAGGATTGTCGATCTCTAAAGTAAGGGTAAGATCTCATTCAGTTTCATTCTTTTTCTTCTAAGATTAAAACGAAAACCAGGAAATCAAACCCCATTATTGTGTTAGTCGAAACTTGAAAAGAAGGCTTCGGGATTTAAGAGTTATCAACTACCAAGAGGAGATCTTTCGGGACTTTCAAGGGACCAAGGTGAGTAATTCGGCCAAGGCCTATTTTTGGTGTTTTAGATCTAGTTCATATTTATTCAAAATAACCGAAACTAACAAGTTAATAGATCTAAGGGTCAGCCGATTACAAGGAAGGAGAAGTTCTTTTCTCGAAGGTACACCATAGGCCGCGTGTTCCCTAGTTATTCGGTGAGTTTCAAGATTTGAAAATCGCAAGGTATGTGCCTAAATACAATCGGCCATAGGCCTATTTTGATAACTAGATCTATTTCATAATTGTTTAAAAAGCCAAAACTAACCTTTGGTGTGATTTAATGTTTGGCCGAATGCAAGAAGGAATACAACAAAGTTTTGGGACTTGATTCTTAAGTCAATCGGCAACAAGGTAGGTTTTTAGTGTACTAATCCTACTAGGATTTAGTTTTGTGGCCGAATGGGTTTTCATTAAATCTTTAATATGGGCCGAATGTAGGGAGTTAAGGATCTAAGGCAGTAGATCGGATTTCGGGATTCCAATGAATTTGTTAAGCGAATCAGGTGTGTACCCTACCCTAAGTTTTAATATGTTCATGGTTATGTTTTAAATTAAATGAATTATTAAGAATGTGAAAAGCATGGCTAAGGTACCATACAATGGTACAAAGTACTAAGGTACGTTTCCTACTCCTACTAGGATTATGAATATATGTTATATGTAACATGTGAAAAAAAAAAGTGATAAGAATATGAATTAAGGCATGATGTGCATGATATGTATGATATAGGGCATATGGGTTATGTGAAAAGGGGAAGTAAATGTGGTGACCTAAGACCACGATAACTAAATGTGGTGACCTAAGACCACGATATCTGAACGTAGTGACCTAAGACTACGATATCTGAATGTGGTGACCTAAGACCACGAAATTTTATAAGGGCGATGAGCACGTCGACTGCAGCGACTGCCTTCGATGGTGTGTAGCGGATGGAGGGTTAAATTAGTAGTCCCCACGGTGTGCAGGATGGTACGGGTGATGTGTAGCGGATGGCATATAGGTTTGGGTTCGGGTTGCATCATTATTTTTTATTTGTTTATGAACATGTATGATAATGTATGCCTGAATTATTAAATTTTAGTGTTGGTTACACATTGAGTCTGTAGACTCACCCCGTTGTGGGAACCTTTTTCAGGTGACAATCAGTGATGGACCGGGCTGGCAGATGCTTAGGGAAGGCCATGCTCAGCAAGAAGTTCATTTTTATTTGGGCTATTTTATTTTAAGTATTTTGACGTTAAATTTTGGGAATTATTTGATGTAATAAGGCCATAGTAGAACTACTTTACTTTGCTTTTATTTATTTAAATAATTAAGTAAATTTATTTTAAAATAAAGCCCAAATGTTTTGTCACTTAAAGTAAAGGACTTTAATAATGAAATAAACTTGTTTTCAATTTAAGCCCAACCCAAAACAATCTTTCTTTCAAAACACACAAGTTTTTCCTAAGTAACAAAAGAATTTGAAATGGTTTACACCGGGGAACAAACCAGATCCGATTAAGGCTCGTGGGCCGGGTTTGGGGTGTTTCAGTTTGGTATCAGAGCCCAGTTTTAAACTCTCAGCCTTGGGTTTAAGGCCCAAAATGTTTTCAAAGTTAAGCTCAAAAAGAATTTTTGTGAATTAAGCAGGATTTTTCTGGCATGGCCCACTAAGTCTCCGACCCGAAGTCCACCAGGTAAGTACTCCAATCTTTTGTGTGATTTATACTATGATTTGTAGAAGGGTAGAAATGGAACGTAGAATAGAGATTAAGTACTTGAACCCTAGGACTAGTATACCCCAACAAAAACATAATACTTAAATGCCTAACTAAACAAACCTGTGGTTAAGTCGCTGAGTTAGGGTGTGGTAACCATGGTACGCATGTCTAGGATTGGTTTCGGTGGGAGCTTGGTACTTAAGCAGTCCTAGTGACTCACCTCCTCTCCACTCGAATCCTACCTAGTGCATAGCTACGGTTCACCCTAACCAATAGGACTTATACACGGGCTAAACCCCTAACTAAAACCCGAAAGGGACTAGCCGTATTTTTATGGAAACCCTAGTTTTAAAATTTCTAAATTACCCTCTTGATTTGAAAAAGATTATTTTTATAAATTTTCCTGAAATATTTCTGATTTACAATTTACTAAAATACCCCTAGTGGTAAAATTACAAAAATGCCCTTGGTTTATGAAATTTCTAAATACCCGCAATTCTTATCAAAATTTCACTACTTTGCTTAAAGGAACCCTAAATTTACAAAATATCAAAATACCTTGATTATGGAAAGAAAAAAAATTTTACGAAATTACCCCTAACCTGCAAATTACCGAAATACCCCCGAGTTACAAAATTACCAGAACGACCCCCGATCTTCAAAAGTTTTTGCAACAACACTGATTTGGAAAACAAATTCTCAAAAACAACCCTCAAATTTTGTAAATTCCAAAGTACCCTTGATTTATTAAGATTTATAAATTTACCCTGGTTTATTACTGAAAAACCCCTGTAATTTCAAAATTTTTGAAATACCCCCGGGATTTCAAAAAAATTACCAAAATACACTTATTGACAAAATCACCAAGGAACCTTATTTTGACAAATTACAAAAATACCCTTGTAGGGCAAATTACTAAAATACCCCTAGGTAGTGGAAAAACAACAACAATGAAAACTACAACATTTCTCTGAATGAACGAGAGTTCATAACTGGTTGATGGATGTATGAATGTAAAGACTGTGTGCATGTATGAATATGAAAGAACCACTCCTAAAATTCTTTCATAAAACTTCTTCATGATTAATCGATGGAATAAAGGCTAATTTATAAAATTTCTTAATCGATTAAAGCGCCGTTAGATATGAGTTCTAGAGGACGCGATCGTCATGGACGCGGTAGAGGAAGAATAACTGTGTCAGAACCCGTTAGATCGGGCCAAGGGTCTGACAATGAGTTACCACCGCCACCACCACCCTCAGCTGTTGGTGACGAAAGAAGCTCAGACGGGGATGATCTTTAGATCGCAGCTATGCCGCAAGTTCTTGAAATGGTGGTAGTCTTTGGAGGAAATATGGGAGCTCAAAATCATGACCGAGCGACTCGAGCCAACTGGTGAGGTGTTCCGTGGAGTATCTGGTGTGGCACCAAAGACAATTGAATCTTGGTTGGAGGCGATCGAGCGAATTATGGATGAGCTCGATCTGTCTCCTGAGGAGAAGTTGAAAGGAATGGTGGCACTACTACGCGATGAAGCGTATCAATGGTGGTTAACAGTTCGGGATGGTGCCACAGCTGAGGATCTGACCTGGGAGTATGTTAAGACAGCGTATCAGAAGAAGTATATGGGAACCAGATATATCGATGAGCAGAGGAAGGCCTTTCTAGGACTAGTTCAAGGTAACAAGTCAGTAGCAGCGTATGAAGCTGAATTTTTGAGGTTAAGCCGATATGCTCGAGGAGTAGTGGCTACGGAGTATGAGCGGTATGTTCGGTTCGAAGACAGTTTAAGGGATGACCTAAGGTTATTGATAGCTCCACATCAGGAGCGGGAGTTTTTCGCGTTGGTAGAAAAGGCTAAGGTAGTCGAGGGAATCAAAGACTCGGTTAAGCAGAGCTCTGATAGAAATAGACCCAAGAGGGTTATGGGTCGTCAGGATCGTCAGAAAATGTGCAGAAAAGGCCCAGAGCTGATGGGCCGCGGGGTCAGCAAGTTGGTGCAGGAGGGCAGTATCGTCCATGTGATCAGTGTGAAAAGAAACACTTGGGTGAATGTTGGAAGAAGACAGGTGGATGTTTCAGATGTGGGTCAAAGGGCCATATGATCAAGGACTGCCCGAGGAAACCAGATGAGAATCGGCCAGCAATTCAGAATGTTAGTCAGGCTGATAGAGGTGGACAACAGCCTCAGCGAGGTCGTGGTTCGAACAACAGAGGAAATAGTACAGGCAGAGGACGTAGAACACCGGGTCGAGGTGCTGCTAACACTGAGACAAGGCCTATTTTGCTCATTCATGGCAAGTCCTATTCTGCTAACCGTGGAACACCGGTTCGTTTATGCGGTTCGCTGTAAAGAGGGTGAAGATGCACCGGACGTCATAACCGGTATGTTCCTCATTCATGGCCAGCCCTATTTTACTCTTATTGATGTGGGCTCGACCCATTCTTATGTTGCCTGTAGTGTAGTTGAAACACTAGGCCTAGACTCTGAACTTTCTGATAGGGAGATGACTGTAGTAAGCCCATTAGGTCAAACTATAGTGGTGGATAAGATCTTTCGGAGTGTATCCCTAAAAATTCAGGGAGTGAGCTTTCGGGCTGACTTAATGGAGTTACCCTTCGGAGAATTGGACCTCATACTTGGTATGGATTGGTTAGTAGAGCACCGAGCCGTGTTGGATTGTACGGCTAAACGAATGGAACTAAGGACCCCGGAAGATGAAGTGGTAGTAATGATAGGAGAAAGAAGAAACTACTTGTCTAATGTAGTTTCGGCGCTAAAGGCTGAAAAAATGGTTCGTAAAGGGTGCAAGGCATTTTTAGCCTTCGTAAGTGCGCTAGATGGAAAGGAAGAAGGTGTTAGTGGAGTTAGAACGGTAAGGGACTTTGAGGATGTGTTCCCAGAAGAATTACCAAGAATACCCCCAGATAGAGAGGTGGAGTTTGGAATTGACTTGCTCCCGGGAATAGCTCCTGTGTCAATTGCCCCTTATAGAATGGCACCAAAAGAGTTGGTTGAGCTCAAAGCTCAAATCCAAGAATTGATGGATCGTGGGTTTATCCGACCCAGTGTGTCTCCATGGGGAGCACCGGTCCTGTTTGTGAAGAAGAAGGACAGAACTATACGAATGTGCATAGACTATCGTCAGTTGAATAAGCTGACCATCAAGAACAAGTATCCCTTGCCAAGGATAGATGACTTGTTCGATCGACTAAGGGGCGGCAAGTGTTCTCAAAGATCGACTTAAGGTCTGGATATCATCGATTGAAGGTGAAGGAGGCAGATATCCATAAGACAGCCTTTAGGACAAGATACGACCACTATGAGTTTGTGGTAATGCCGTTCGGGTTGACCAATGCCCCAGCCACATTCATGGATATGATGAACCGAGTTTTTCGACCTTACTTGGATAGGTTCGTCGTAGTGTTCATCGACGACATCCTAGTGTACTCCAAGACTGAAGAGGAGCATGATGAGCATCTCTGAATTGTGCTGCAAGTGTTAAGGGAAAAGAAGCTCTATGCCAAATTCAGCAAGTGTGAATTTTGGCTTAAGGAGGTTGCATTCTTAGGGCACGTGGTGTCTGCTGAAGGAATAAGGGTGGATCCTAGAAAGATCGAAGCAGTGTTAGAATGGAAACCACCTAAGTCGGTGGCAGAGATTCGTAGTTTTTTGGGATTGGCAGGCTATTACAGAAGGTTCGTGGAAGGATTTTCGTCAATAGCCGCACCTTTGACAAAGTTGCTGAGGAAGGAAGTACCCTTTGTATGGACGGATAAGCAGCAGGAGAGCTTTGAGAAGCTTAAGAAGGTTTTAATGGAAGCACCAGTGTTGATTCAGCCTGAGGCAGGAAAGGATTTTACGGTGTATTGTGACGCTTCCCATATAGGTTTGGGTTGCGTATTGATGCAAGACGGGAAGGTAGTCGCATATGCGTCCCGACAATTAAGGCCACACGAGGTTAACTATCCGACTCACGACTTAGAATTAGCGGCAGTGGTCTTCGCTCTTAACGTATGGAGACACTATCTTTATGGCGAAAAGTCGACGATCTACACAGACTACAAGAGCCTTAAGTATTTGCTGAATCAGAAGGAGTTAAACTTAAGGCAGCGAAGGTGGGTTGAATTACTGAAAGATTATGACTGTACGATTGAGTATCACCTGGGCAAAGCGAATGTAGTGGCGGATGCCCTAAGTCGAAAGGTGGTGTCGGATCTGAGGGCGATGTTCGCCCATTTAAGTTTGTATGATGATGGAAGCCTGTTGGCAGAATTACAAGTCAAACCAACATGGTTGAATGAGATAAAGGAAAGTCAATTGGTGGATGAGGACATAAGTGTTCAGTTACAACAAGTACAGAACGGAGGGTTAGAGAACTATGGTGTTAGTAATGAGGGAGTATTGTGCTTCAAAGGAAAGGTCTGTATGCCGAGGGATGAGGAGTTAAGACAGAGGATTCTTCGGGAAGCGCATGGTAGCCCTTATACTATGCATCCCGGAGGTACCAAGCTGTACAGGGATCTAAGGGAACAGTTTTGGTGGCCTAATCTTAAGCGGGAAGTTGCTGAATTCTTGGGAAATGTCGGCGTGTCGACAAGTTAAGTGAACACCAAGTTCCATCGGATTGCTTCACCAATCGAGATTTCGCGATGGAAGTGGGAAAGAATTACCATGGACTTCGTTAGTGGGTTTCCCTTCACGCCTACTAAGAAGGACTTGGTATGGGTAATAGTGGACCGTTTGACCAAGTCCGCGTACTTTATCCCGGTAAGGGTTGATTATTCTCTTCAAAAATTGGCTAAATTATATGTGGCAGAAATTGTGAGGCTACATGGAGTGCCGGTGTCTATCATTTCGGATAGAGACCCAAGATTTACGTCTCGGATTTGGAGGGCACTTCATCAAGCTTTAGGCATTAAGTTGGATTTCACTACGGCTTTTCATCCACAGTCAGACGGGCAATCTGAACGGGTAATCCAAGTATTGGAGGATATGTTGAGGGGCTGTGTGATGGATTTCAGAGGAAGTTGGGAGAAGTATTTGCCTTTAGCCGAGTTTGCCTACAACAACAACTATCAGGCAAGTATTCGAATGGCACCATATGAAGTGCTGTATAGTCAGAAGTGTCGGACTCTTACATGTTGGACGGAATTGGGAGAATGTCGAGTTTTGGGACCTGAGTTAGTGGCAGAATTTGAAGAAAAGGTTGAGATTATTCGTGCACGGTTGAAGGAAGCATCTGATAGACAGAAGTCATACGCAGATCTTAAACGGAAGGAAATCAAATTCGATGTGGGAGACAAAGTATTCCTGAAGGTTTTGCCTTGGAAGAAGGTGATGAGATTTGGTCGGAAAGGGAAGCTAAGCCTAAGGTTTATAGGACCCTATCGAGTGTTGAAGCAAGTTAGACCAGTAGCATATCAGTTGGAATTACCACCAGAGTTGCAGCAGATGCACAACGTATTCCATGTATCCATGCTACGTCGCTACCGATCGGATCCATCTCATGTGGTTCCAGTTGAAGAAGTAAAGCTAAGGCCAGACTTATCATACGAGGAAGAGCCAATTCAGATCTTGGAACGAGACGTGAAAATATTACGGAGGAAGTCAGTTCCCCTAGTCAAAGTATTATGGAGAAATCATGGATCAGAGGAAGCTTCGTGGGAGCCAGAAGAGGCAATGCGACAACAATACCCTCATTTATTTTAGCCAGGCAATTTCGGGGACGAAATTATTTTAAGGGGGTAGAACTGTAACACCCTGAAAATGGGCCTATGTATTTTTGACTTAATTATACGAAATGGCATGTCTTATGTATTATGAATGATTGGAAATGTTAATTTAAAAGAGGAAAGTGAACATTTTGGAAACTTGGAAATGTTAAGTTAAAAGAGGAAAGTGAACATTTTTGGAAACCTGGAAATGTAAGGAAATGATTTAGAAATGTTAAGTGTAAAAGAGGAAACTAAAACAAGGTGGCCTTAAGAAAATTAATAGAAGAAATTTGACACAAAACATAGGCTTGTTTGAGTGGCTTGGAGGCACCACTTAAGGCCCAGTAAGTGACGCCACAATCAAGGGGGAAGGAGCCTAGGTTCGAGTCACATAGGAAGCAAATAAAAGAGTTTTATTTTGCTACAAGGAGCAAGGGAGTTGGACGGCACCAAGGTACTTGGGGAAGAGTTTTATTCTCTTTAAAATTTGGCTAAAGGGTGTGCTCAAGTGTGGATTAAATTCCTTTTATTTTAAGTGGATAAAAGAAGAGATAATTGTTGGGATTAACCTTATTAAGGTGATAATTAAAAGATAAAATTATCAAGATATGGAGAGTTGGCCAATTTAGGGGCACCTTGGATGGTATTTTTGGCTAATCATAGTGTAGGTGTGCCGAAAATTTTAACTCTCTCCTCATCTCTTCCTATAGCCGATTTTTCCATTTGCTTCTCCCTAGTTCTTCTTTTCTTTCTTTTCTTTTGTCAAGCCGAATTCCTCTTCTCTCTAAAATAGCCATAGCCGAATCCCCTAGTGACTCTTTTCCCTCTTTTTTCTTTTGATAAATCGACAACACAGACACCATCATAAGCCAATTTCTTGTTAAGTTCCAAAAGCCGAAAATTTGCTATTATCAAGACCATAGCCGAATATTGCTAAAGGTTTAAGCAAGGATTGTCGATCTCTAAAGTAAGGGTAAGATCTCATTCAGTTTCATTCTTTTTCTTCTAAGATTAAAACCGAAACCAGGAAATCTAACCCCATTATTGTGTTAGTCGAAACTTGGAAAGAAGGCTTCGGGGTTTAGGAGTTATCAACTACCAAGAGGAGATCTTTCGGGACTTTCAAGGGACCAAGGTGAGTAATTCGGCCAATGCCTATTTTTGGTGTTTTAGATCTAGTTCATATTTATTCAAAATAGTCAAAACTAACAAGTTAATAGATCTAAGGGTCAGCCGATTACAAGGAAGGAGAAGTTCTTTTCCCGAAGGTACACCATAGGCCGCGTGTTCCCTAGTTATTCGGTGAGTTTTGGGATTTGAAAATCTCAAGGTATGTGCCTAAATACAATCGGCCATAGGCCTGTTTTGATAACTAGATCTATTTCATAATTGTTTAAAAAGCCGAAACTAACCTTTGGTGTGATTTAATGTTTGGCCGAATGCAAGAAGGAATACAACAAAGTTTCGAGACTTGATTCTTAAGTCAATCGACAACAAGGTAGGTTTTTAGTGTACTAATCCTACTAGGATTTAGTTTTGTGGCCGAATGGGTTTTCATTAAATCTTTCATATGGGTCGAATGTAGGGAGTTAAGGATCTAAGGCAGTAGATCGGATTTCGGGATTCCAGTGAATTTGTTAAGCGAATCAGGTGTGTACCCTACCCTAAGTTTTAATATGTTCATGGCTATGTTTTAAATTAAATGTGTTATTAAGAATGTGAAAAGCATGGCTAAGGTACCATACAATGGTACAAAGTACTAAGGTACGTTTCCTACTCCTACTAGGATTATGAATATATGTTATATGTAACATGTGAAAAAAAAAGTGATAAGAATGTGAATTAAGGCATGATGTGCATGATATGTATGATATGGGGCATATGGGTTATGTGAAAAGGGGAAGTAAATGTGGTGACCTAAGACCACGATAATTAAATGTGGTGACCTAAGACCACGATATCTGAACGTGGTGACCTAAGACCACGATATCTGAATGTGGTGACCTAAGACCACGAAATTTTATAAAGGCGATGAGCACGTCATTGCAATGACGCCGATGGTGTGTAGCGGATGGAGGGTTGACTTAGTAGTCCCCACTGGTGTGCGAGGATGGTACGGTGATGTGTAGCGGATGGCATATAGGTTTGGGTTCGAGTTGCATCATTATTTTTATTTGTTTATGAACATGTATGATAATGTATGCTGAATTATTAAATTTTAGTGTTGGTTACACATTGAGTCTTGACTCACCCGTTGTAGGGAACCTTTTTGGTGACGATCGGTGATGGACCGGGCGGCAGATGCTTAGGAAGGCCATGCTCAAGAAGAAGTTCATTTTATTTGGGCTATTTTATTTTAAGTATTTTAAAGTTAAATTTTGGAATTATTTGATGTAATAAGTCCATAGTAGAACTACTTTACTTTGCTTTTATTTATTTAAATGATTAAGTAAATTTATTTTAAAATAAAGCCCAAACGTTTTGTCACTTAAAGTAAAGGACTTTAATAATGAAATAAACTTGTTTTCAATTCAAGCCCAACCCAAAATAATATTTCTTTCAAAACATACAAGTTTTTCCTAAGTAACAAAAGAATTTGAAATAGTTTACACCGGGGAACATACCAGATCCGGTCAAGGCTCGTGGGCCGGGTTTGGGGTGTTTCAATAGGAGCCTTGCTGCAGCCACTAGTGAGGTTACCTGGTTACTTTCCTTGCTTCAGGAACTACAGATTAAGTCTGATGATGCTCCAAATATTTGGTGCGATAGTTCTAGTGCTGTTGCAGTTGCAGTCAATCCTGTCTTACATTCTAAGTTCAAACATTTAGCACTCGACCTATTTTTTGCTCGTGAGTGAGTTGCGAACGGGTCTATTTTGGTTGGTGAAGTTCCCGCCTGTGATCAAGTAGCGGATGTTCTCGCTAAGCCACTATTAGTAACGGTTTTTACTCGGTTTAGAAATCTTCTTCGGGTCTTGCCTGTCAAGAAGATGGGTGAATGTTAGTAGTTAGTTAGTTAACAAGTCAATAGGCAAGTTGTTATACAGCTTGAAGTTTGTTGAAAAGCAGTTGATCTAAGAGCTCTCTATAAATACAACTGCTAAATCTACAAAGAAATTAAGTAATCAAGAATCAGAAAAGAGATTAATCTGTTGCAGTTCAATTTCTCTAATTGAGCTATTCTTATATTCTTCCAAAACTCAATTGTACCTAGTTCTTAACACGGGGCCATCGAGCTTCAACAAATTGATCGGTGGTATCTTACATACGCTTGCATTTTTCTTATTTATTCGCTCTGTGGGAGGTTGAATGTATGGCTGGGGAACCTTTGATATGCCAGAATCCACTATTCCTTTTATGTCATTTCTATCTCGTACAACAAAGTTAAAAAGGGAGGTCTCATTATCAAAACTTGGAGCCATTTGGTGAAAAATGTAAGTAAGCTGTTTGGGTACTTCCTTTGAATGTGCAGAGGGTTTGATTGAAATGAAAGTGTGTGGTGGCATCAACCAAAGGCAAGGAGGCTATTTATAGTGCATGGATGAATGATTATAAGTAACAAAATATTAATTTTCGACGTTTGTGATGCTAATGGTTTGAAATTTTCAGCAAGACCAGATATTGGGCGTTTAATTATGACAATTTTTACCTTTGAAGAAATCAAGCAATTTGTGAATTCAAAAGAAGCAGGCAAAAATCTAGACTGGGTTCTTCCAATTCTGACCAAAAAGTCAGCAAATATCAAACTATTTTTTTAATACAATTCCTACTATGATCCACAACTACAAACTTTTAAATAGAAAAATAATAATATATTGAACAAGTTCAAATTCTCATCATCTTTATTAATTACGACAACAGTTATATTAATTCAACTAAGACTCAATTCACAAAAACCAATTATATAAAAAAAAATCACAAAATGCCAAAACATTAATTATTGATAACAAAGTATTCTTTCAAGAATATTGATATAATGCATTTAATTTCTCTATCATTTAATACTTCATAACTTAATATTCTTAAATTTGAACTTAGATATTAGGCATAAATGATATTTATAAATATTTTAGAATATTAACTTAAGATGTTTATTAACTTATAAATAAACATTATGTGCAATTTTATCTAACTGTTCTAGTGATGTATATTTGTTAGATTATTCCTTCTTTAATATTTAACATATGTTGTTTATCATCATTTGATCATCCTTGTTGATTGAGTTGTTCATCATCATCATATGAATCTGTATCATTAATATTATCAAGACCTCCTCCTTCCATGTATTATTCGAAGTAGGGATTATTCCAATTCCACTTATGAAAAAAGTTATGAAGTATGCAATGTACTATAGTACAATCTAACCTTGTTTTTTTAATGTTATACTAAGGTGATGTTGTTAATATGTGAAATATTTTTTTAGAACAATAAATGTCCTCTCAACCCAATATCAAAAGCCTTAAATGTCTCAAAACAAAGAGTCCGCGAGTCGTTTTTGATGCTCATAATTGGCTCCATTCTCTCAAATGGTATCATACTCGCGATGCAAATAGTCTGTAGTTTTGATTATAAAAAATTATATAAACTTAATAAGTATTTTTTTTATAATCTACAACATGCATACATAAATAAATTATTTTCATACTTCTTGATCATAAATTTTATAAATGAATATAATATAATACTTTTATAATAAATATTATAATTTTATAAAATACACATAAATTATTTTTATAATATAATTTTAAGATTTATAATATAAGAAAATTTTGGTCAAAACTATCCTAAACACTACGTATTCTCACCCTCCCACCCTTAAGAATTAGAAATTGGGGTGCTTCAACTACATCCCAGTCAACGAGACCTACCAATTACAATGATTACTCAAATACGTCACTCATATATAATTACAAGCAATTACACTTAAATTCAATTATTGAGTGGTTTTCCAAACACGATCTTATTAAATTTGATTATATGATATATATATATATATATATATATATGGTTGAATTATTCCACAAAATCTTAGATGATTGAATTAAAATTTAAAATATGTAGCAATATAACTCTGAAGACAAGAATGATATAAATTATAAATTGGGAGAAGTCATGCGTTGAATACATAAATAATGCCAACCGGTGTTTTCTTGGAAAGCGAAAATAGAACCAAGTTTCCAAAGAGAAAAATCTCAGTAATATTATAAATATAATATACAAGAAGAGCATATTGACAATAACTCATCCATGCAAAGTCTCAACAAACAATGTCTTTTGGAGTTTTGTTGAATGATATCTTCTTACATCGTTCTCATCTTGAAATTTTTGTACTACATTTAAAATGTCAATTCAAACCTCTTAAGATTTTGTGGATTAATTCAAACTAAATATTTATATGTATGGAGGCTTACAAATGAACTAAATATTGAACACATATATAAATAGCAATTATTTAATGTTTTTATAACCTTCGGAGTGGTCTTATTCAGCAACAGCGGCTGCCGTTGGCGTCAAAACCATGCACTATAAATAGCACCCCTTTCCCTTTGGTCCATCCACCACACAATTTCATTCAATCAAACCCTCTGCACATACAAAAGAAATACTTACATTTTACACCCAAATGGCTCCTAGTTTCGATAATGAAACCTCGCTTTTTAACTTCGTCGTCCTTGACGGAAATGGCGTCAAAGGAATTGTGGCCTTCGGTATATCAAAGGTGCCCCAGGCTTACATTCAACCACCCGACGAGCAAATTAATAAAAAAAATGCGAGCAAATGTAAGATACCACCTATCGATTTGTCGAAGCTCGATGGCCCTGACCATGATGAAGTGTTCAACCAAATTGTTAGAGCTGCTGAGACTCTTGGATTCTTCCAAGTTGTCAACCATGGAGTACCAACAGAACTACTCGACTCCCTTTAGTAGACTTTACATAACTTCTTTAGATTGCCTCCAGAGAAAGGCTGTTTATCGAAAAGAGGTGAGTCCATCCCCATTAGTGAAGTATGGGACGAGTTTTGTACCTGAGAAGGAGAAAGCATTGGAATGGAAAGACTATATTAGCATGGCTTACACCAATGATGATGAAGCTCTTCAACAGTGGCCTGTAGAGTGCAGGTAATGAACTATATATGTCCTCCAGTCTTTCTTCTTTTTTTTCCTTGGCATTTTGAAGCCTAATTAACAGAACTTGATGTAAATATCAATATTTTCTTTGTAGAGACGTTGCTCTTCAATATTTGAAGACATCAAATGGTGAGGAAATTGCTCGAAGCTTTGCTGGGAAATCTAGGAGCGGAGCTAGATGACTCCAAGATTGATGCATTCATTGGAAAAAAGATGGTTAATATGAACTTTTATCCAGTATGTCATAATCCTGAGCACACAATCGGTGTAGGACGCCATTCTGATATGGGTACTCTTACAATCTTATTACAAGACGGAATTGGCGGCTTGTATGTAAAAGTCCCGCAAGATGTAAACATGGAAAAGAAGGGAGAGTGAGTAGAAATCCCTCCTATTCCTGGTGCTTTAGTCATCAATATTGGTGATATGTTACAGGTTTATATCGATACTTATTTTGAGACTTCTTTTAATTTCAAGAAATCATATTAAGATATAAGAATTTTAGTGAATAGAAGACCCTAGTTTAATACCTAATTTGTTTTTGTGCAGATTTGAAGTAATGAAAGGTACAAAAGTGCAGAACATGGAGTTCCCACCACAAGTATAAAATCCAGAGTGTCAATACCAATATTTACAAACCCACTACCAACTCAAAAGATTGCACCACTACCCCAAGTGGTGGAGAAAGATGGAGCAACTCGTTATAGAGAATTTTTGTTTTCAGATTACATGAATAACTTCTTTGGGAATGCACATGAGGGCAAAAAATCTCTTGAGTTTGCAAAAACCAACCCTGTTTGAAGTGGAAGACTTGTGCCAACTTACTCTTTCAACTACTGGGGTTTTTAGGACATCTATTATAAATTATTGGCTTTAGGACAAATGCTCTCATGTGACAACAAAGTAAAAGCTTATGATGTTGCCATTTATTCTTTCTACATTCTTTTTGAATAAAAAATAACTTATGTCTACAATTCCTAAAATTGGTAATTTGATTATCCATTTTAAATATACATAAATAGTTCCAAAACTCAAGATGGCTTAAGCTATTATTTGATTCATAAAAAGTACATTGGATATATTTTATTTCTGAAAACTAATTATGCTCTATGGTTCTCAAACTTAGCCAAAAATCCATAGTTTTCTAACAGATTTATCCAATGCATATGGTTTATAACAGAGTTATTGGAAACGTGTTATGAAGACAAGGCCAATTCCCGGAAAAACATCCCTCGATGCTCGAAGTTCCTGAATTCATCAAAGCTAGCACAGGCTGGACTTAGCACAATGGCATCACCTGTTTCAATGTCAATGTGTGAATAAAATGAATGTTGTTATCATTACCAACATCCCCATCTAACGGCCTAGGGCTGCACCTGAAAGTCGATGTTGGCTGCTAGAACTAGAAGCAAAATATGACTACATTACTAAACAAACATATCAAACCGAAAATCTTTGAAGAGAACAAACCATGTTTTGCCATCTTCCTAGCTTGCTCGACTGCATCCTTCAGGTTTGTGGCTTGAATACAAGGAATGTCAAGACCGTTACCGGACAACTCCTGATGAATCATGGTTCCTGAAGCCCCGAACTTTGGGCATTCATGCAAACGCCAGTTTAGAATCAAACCATAAAAATATAAGAGGAGAAAACACAGGAAGTAAGAACTTTGAATAGGAAACTTGCATGTGCCAAGAAGAAGCATCTCACGTACAGTTATTACACATCTATGGCCCGTTAGTGGCTCGATCAATTCTTCAAAACCATTTGACACTTGTCCGACTAAGACCTGAAAAAAAAAAACAATAAAAATCAATCTACCAATGTTTAACATGGTTATAGTACACAAGCAAATGCCTATAATGGGTCCAGAGAGAATTAAGGAACAATAAAAGTAAAGGGGAAACCATGTTTAGGATGGTAAGCAAAGTCAAAGTTCAGCCATGTACAGAGCTCGGATTCAACTTCAATGATACAGAAAAAGAAAGCAAACACCACAGTGAAGGCACCAAAGCAGTTATGAATAAAATTATATTAAGCGGAAATGATGAATACCGAACCTTAGCAAGGCCTCCAAGTAGAATCACTGATTTTTGTCCCTTCAGACCCATAAGCCCTGCATACGTAGCTTCAACATTTGTTGCCTTGCTGTCATCAACCCATGTAACCCCATGAATATCCTTGTGTACTACATGATGAATGCCAAGAATCAGAAAATAATAGTCTTGCTTAAAGCTCAGGTATCAAGGAAACAATCAGAGATTAACTCATAAAGAATTCGCAGTTTAAACACTCAAAAACTCAATATAGAAAGTGGAATTAACTTCATATATTAAGAGGTTGGAGAGCCGGTAAGCAAACCAAATTAAAAAAAAAAAAAAAACCTTCATAAAATACTGCATCTACAAGTAAATCATATGCAATTCAACTTCTTAGATGGGAATTGTTTTCTTCCACTAGGCACATCTTATACTCTAACATGAACACCAAATTACTGGTCAGCTTTATGCCATTTTAGCATTTGCTTGTGATAATAGAAGCTTTTTCTGTTTATTATTCTCAATACAAGAGTAATAAGATATTAAACTTTGCATGGCAGAAAAGTTACAACCACCATATTCTTCCATCATGCCAGTAGATTGTGTTAGTACAAATCTCCTGTGAGGAAAATCTCGAACACATGAACGGAACTTAAACAGAAGAAGAAATAGGATAAGGCTTCAAGGCGTGTATCAAACTACTATCTTTAAGGTTATATTCGCCCCCACCTATCTTCGGTGTGCAAACGAGTTCCAAGCAAATTAACCCCGAGGATACAATGAAGCCAATGATTATTTGCGTTTTGCACTGACAAGAATAGCCCACTACACACTGAATGTATGACAAGAAACTCAATTTTTAAAAAAGATTTCTACAGTAATACTTTATAAAATAATCTAATAATATTAGAAAATGAAGGAAGGAAAGAAAGAATATTAGAATTTGTTGATATATCTCCAAATGAAATCCCATTCCTACTTATAGGAATTTTCATGTCTCTTCATAGAGATATCTTGTCTTTCCGAATAATAATGTCTTTAAAATAAACACATAATTATTCATTTAATTATAATTATTCAAATAATATTATTTAAATAGTTATAATTCTTTTCAAAAAAATCAAATAACATAATCTTTTGATTAATTACACCTATTTATTTATAGTTATTGTAACACTATAAATATTTGAAAATGTTCCAACAGATTGATGAGGGATTTTACAAGTATAATAGGGCTAGAAGAGTAGTCGAACCACCAAAATTTCTAAAAAGTCAGTCAAGGTCAACTGTAAGAACAGTAGAGGTCCAAGGTTAAAAAGGTTTCTATCAAGACTAAGTCTAGCCACATCATGATTGTTCCAAGACGGAAGTGGCTGCTGTTACAGCAAACCACGAGATGGGGCTCACCCTAGGAAAATCCTTGACTAAGGAAAATAAAATCCCTATAATCTCTCGCTTATTATAGATGAAAATTCCACACATCAATTAGTAATCCAAATATGTCCAAGTATTACAATGTATTGGCACTTACCAACTTGCATTCGATGAGGCGGTGGCCTCAGTTTCTCAATTGTTGAATTGATGTCTTCAATATGTACGCCGACATCCAGTCCAGCCACAGACAATGCAGCCACTGCAGCATTATAATAGTTGTGCTTCCCCATGGCTCTCATGCTAACAAGTTGCAATTGTGACTCAATTCCTATGTCAGGAACTTTGAAGGTGGCAATTTTTGCCTCCGTATCAATCTTTTCCAAGCAAGCAATTGCCAGCAACATTACATTCAAATGAATCACAACAAATAATAAAAACGATACTTTTCATACCAATTTTTAAACCATGAGTGAATCTAAGTAAACGACTGTGATTCTTAGCAAAAAAAGTTTGTCCAACAACTGCAAGTAGAGTAGTATTTCTTACTTCCAAACCAGGGAATGCTCCTATCCAAGCAGGATTAAATTTGTTCCAATATTTCTTAACTGCTTCATCCAAGTGCTGGTTCCCTAGAAGGAATTATTTGATTGGCTTTTAAAAAGAAAGGGTAACTACGATCTCCATATGATAGAGTAAGCTTTAGCCACATCAAGGACTTACAAGTCCAACACTTAAGCCTGTGGAGAATAAGTGCTATTTACTTATTTTATATGGCAACAAAAAGGAACATACCAAATGAAAGAAGTCCCAGCTTGACGTTGGTCATGTGAGAAAATAGACGACACTTGTGCTCTGCATAATCAAGCATTGTCTTGTGCCTTTCTAAATGATCAGGGGTAAGATTTAGTACCACAGAAACCTACAAAGAATTTTTATATCACCAGATTAAAGTCAAAAAAATTAAATCAAAGCACTTCAGCAGTTGTCAAGAAATCTCCCAAGTCTACTCACCGAAGGACGGAAGTACACACAGGGAATTGCCATTTGATAGCTGCTGACTTCCACTACTGCAACCTGGAAAATGTTGACATGTATATTACAAGCAAACAAAACAGAAAAAGGAAAGAGAGAAAAGATCAATTAGACTCACCTTAAGCTTACATTCTTGTGCGGGCGATGTCACATGCTGGATTGCAGCCTCAGAGAGTGGAGTTCCAAGGTTTCCCCCCACAAATGTATCAATACCAAAATGATTAAGCATCTGCCATCAAATGATCAGGGTAAAAATAAAACACAGGAAGACTGTAGGTAAGCTCATATCACAAGATGTGATGGCTAGAAAGGACAGGTACATAAAGCTGCCCCATTGACTATAACTTTTTATGTTGTTGATAGTGACATGGCTATCAGTTTAAATGATCTCTTCCCCATATGAACACCCATATGAACACGATGGAGGAGTAAGTCACAGGTTCAATTGCTCTTTGCTCCATGAATTAATTCTTTTATACAATAAGAAAGGAAATGGTAATGAGATAACCTTGTTCCACAACAACTGACTATGACATGGATAACACGACTTCCGTGCATAAAAGAGCTAAGTAGGTGTTGATTAAAGAAAATAAATGTTAGAGGCAGTGTTCTACTAATGCTAAACAGAGCCCGTTTCAGCATGCATGTTCATTTCAGCTTCTAATTTGTCTCACTGGTCTTCTATAGCAGCATGTCTTAGACATTGAGGAACATGATGAGACCTATTATCTCAAGAATACAGAACAAGTGTAATGCGTTACTACTATACAAATATATATAAAATCAACTAGAATAGTAGAGAAACCTGTCCAGCAAAAGTAACAGTAGTGGATTTCCCATTGGTCCCTGTCACTGCCAAAATTTTGACACTTTTTGGGAGGACTTCTGCTGCAAAATCCAACTCGGACATGACCTGTTTTCCCTGCTAATAGACAGAAAAGGTTATCACAAGTTATCAAACATAAAAATAGCAGGAAGATGGGAACTAACAAACTCATCATTGAATATTTGTAGGAACAAAGGTGCCAAAATTCAGAAGTATATTGTATCTTCATTTGCATAAGGTTATTTATGGAAATGAATCATAAATGAACGTATGACAGCATCAGAAAAGTAGAATACATAAATGACATTTAACCCCATCTTATAATTCATAAAATTTTAGGCCTGCCAACTCTTATTTCTCAAGAAAATAGATGCTGAAATTAAGACACGAACTTACCGACTGTAACAAATATGAAAGGCCGTATTTTTCTAGGGGAACTCCAGGAGAAACAACCACCACATCTGCATCGTTAAGCAGATTCCAATCAAAGTTTCCAAGGACCGTTTTGAACCCAGTAGAGTTCAATGCCATAAAAGAAGGATCATGCTGTAACCAAGAGCAAGTTAAGCATTAAAATGGGGTACAAGGAAGCAGTTTAAGTGACCACAACAAATTTAAGAACATGAAGGGATAAACAATAACATACCTCTAGCGAACTCAAACTCTCATCCTGATCAATACCTACAACCGAAGCACCTCGTGCAAGAGCAAGCCTTGCAGCAGCTTTTCCAGATATTCCCAAGCCAACTACCTGCAATTCAACTGTTATATGAACCATTGTTGGATTTAACAAATTCCTTCAAAAACTCATTGTCTACCAATATGACAAAGACACAATAAAATGACTGAAACAACTTAACCAACAATAAATTAAACTATTGTTAGTTGAGAGGGACTAAAGCTGTTATTATTCCATTTCCCTTTTTCTTCCTTCATCAATTCATATATAAAGTAAAGTGCACCATCAGGATTACTCATTTAAGCTCATCATGAACTTTGGGTTTTTGCCTTCAACCACTATAGTGTGATTAAGAGCTTAGTGAAAGAAGAGAGTATTTGGAGATAAAATGAACAATGTAATACAAAGAAGGGGGGGGAGTGCTTACTGCAACAGTTCGGCCTTTGAGGTCCTGTCTGGGAGAGCAAGCTCGAATGGTTCTGAAACAAGTGATTTTGGGAGAGGGAGTGGATTTGAGAGGCAGGGTTTTGTTTCCATAGTTGAGAGGTAGGAGCTCCATGGTTTTTCTGCAGACAAAATTTGTCGGTTTAGGCCTCTGGGTTTTCAATTATTTTATGCTTCTTGTTTTTAATTTGTTGTACTGCATTTGGTTTTCCATAATGGGTCATTGAAAAAACAAACAAAAAAAAAGACAACAGAGATTAAATGAGCTACGTAAAAACCAATTTACTGCGATTGACAGAGACAAATTTTAGGACAAGGAGACCAAAGCCCAGTGACCACCAGGGCTGCAAGGAATGGGGCATGGCAAAAAAAGGGTAAAATTACCTAGTTGGTCACCCAAGGATTTCATTTTGAGTAACCAAAATGAAAACCTTGCAATTTGGTCATCCATTTTTTAATATGCTTATATTTTAGTCACTTAAGCGTGAAATCTCTAATGGAGATTAACTCTATATACCGTCTCATGTTTACACTTTCACTTTAGGCACCTAACTCTTAAATTACTTTCATTTTGGTCACTCAAGAAATATTTTTTAAAATATTGATTGGATAAAAAATAATTAATTATTAAAGTGAAAAATAGTATTAATTAAAATAATATACAAAATTGTCTACTTGTTTATCCCAAAATTCTAAATTTAGGTTTTAAAATATAAAATTTTAAATATTAAGATTTAGATTTATAATAACAAATAGATTGATATTATCAATGAATAAAATTTTTCAACAATTTTTTAAATTATTTTCATGTTTTATTTTTTTAAATAATCAATGAAAAATTTTGTCATTAATATATAGTTTCACAAAATCTTTTTATTATTATTATTTGATTTTGAATCTTCCGCTAAAACAAAAGAAAATCATTGCAATTAATTATTTTTATCTTTCATTTCAAACAAAACTCATAATTTTTCATCACTTCTTTATCCAAACAAAAATAATTAATTAATTTAATTAATTGCAAGTATCTTTTCGTTTACTTTTAGCTTAGCATGGAAGATTCGATATTATATAATCAAAAGAGGTTTAAATTTCACAAAAATTATTAAATATAAGCTATTTGAGTTGTTTTGATTAAATATAATTTGAAAATATAAACTAAAATTTAAAATTTAAAAGGAGATTAAATTAATTAATTTTAATATTATAGTAACAAATCGGTTTACATTATCAATGGATAAAAGTTTTCAACAATGTATTCAATTTATTTTGATGTTTTCAAATTTAAATTTTAATATTAAAAAAATTAAAAATTTCAGCAATGGGATAAACAAGTACAATTTAATAATTCTTGTATTTTTATCCCAACCAATACTTTAAAAAACTATTTTTTTTGGGTGACAAAAATGAAAGCGACCTAAAAATTGAATGACAAAAATGAAAGAGTAAACATGAAGTGGTGAGTACAGTTAACCGCCTTTAGACATTTAACACTTTGATGACTAAAATAAAAGCCCCTTAAAAATTGAGAGACCAAAATAAAAGCGTGCTAAAAATTAGGTGATCAATTACATAGTTTACCAAAAAAGGGTCTATTGGCCAGATTTTAAAATTTTCTTAAAGTACCTTATATTATTTATTTAAGAAATGTTGATATTTGGTTCCAATTTGATACATAGAATATTTAGTTTTAAAATATAAATGAATAAATCTTAAAACTATAAATTAATTTTAGTATATTATGCAATGTTATATATAAATTTTGATTTTGTATAACTTTATACATATAATTTTAATTTAATTTAATTTTTATAAATTATTAACAAAATTATTGATATAGCATCATTTTAAATTTATATGTGCTTCACACAACAAATAATTATATTTACTCAATAATTTTATAACATTTTGAGTGGTGTTCTTCAACAACGGTAATGTCATTGCTATCGCCAAAGAAGCTTTTATCTGTAATTCCATAGAGTAAATGAATTATATCATTACTCTTCAAATAATAATCAGTTTTCGTTCAAATTTGGTGCTCTTTTTTTGTCAGAATTGGAGATTGTAGCAGCTTTCTTCAATTTATAGACTGCTAAATTTCTTCAATGGTGTCTGAGTAATTTTGTCCCTGCCCTTAAGATGGTGGTATTTATATATTTATATGATATAGGTACTGTTTATTGATACGACATATTAAGCAGGTTTCATGTATACTGTTAAGTATGACTCCTATTTCAGTCAAATTTGAAAAGTAATCTTCTAGTTAAACTCTGTTTATTTGTTTCAATCAAACACTGATTAGTTTAGATTATTTTATTATTATTTGACCTATAAATTTAGCCTATAAATAGGCTCTTTTATAACCTTAGAAAATACACCCATTAGATATTAGAACTCATAACACATTTATCGAATTTTTGTGTTTATGTTTTGAGGGTTCTTTGTTTTCGGGTTTTTAGGGTTTAGTTTTTATCTCTATCTTTTGTACTCTTTGTTCTTTTGCCATTATAGTAAAATTATCTTTGCCCGTGGTTTTTTATCCTCTTTTGAGGAGTTTTTCCACATTAAATTTGTGTGTTCAATTTCTCAATTTCTTCTGCTATTTTTTATTTGTTCGTTGCTTAATCGGGTCGATCCTAACAAGTGGTATCAGAGCTAATTTAATTTTCATAGATTAGCCCATTCAGATATGGCAGCAACAAAGTTTGAAATTGAGAAGTTCGATGGTGAGACAAATTTCAACCTGTGGCAAGTTCGGATGATGGCAATTCTAGTTCAATCCAGTTTGAAAAAGGTTGTTACCGGGAAAAAGCCTGAGAATCTAAATAAAACAGAATAGGAAGAGCTTGATGAAAAGGCTTTGTCTGCAATCCAGTTGTGCCTCGCGAATACGGTATTGCAGAAAGTATTGATGGAGAAGGCCTCATCTGCCTTGTGGAAAAGGTTAGAAACTCTTTATGCAACTAAATCTCTGGCTAACCGTTTAGTGTTGAAACAATGTCTATTTACGTTTCGCATGAATGAAGGTGAGCATATTAGAGATCACATCAGTAAAATATATCTCTTCTCACCATCCCCATAGTGTATGAGACAAATGTATGCATTTCGATTAGGGTCGTATTCTATGGTTACGATTCTACCATATATGTCAATTCATTACTCTTTTAAATGATTTAAAGAACGTTGAGGTTCATATTGATGATGAAGATCAAGCTATGCTATTATTATGCTCTTTACCCCCTTCATACAAGTCTTTTAGGGAGACCCTGATTTATGGCAGAGACAAACTCTCGTTTGAAGATGTGAAGGGTCATTTGTTGAGTAAAGACAAACTCGAAAATGAGCTTCATTTGGATAGCAAGGCAGATAGGCAAACTTCCATTTTGATAGCATAAAAGAAAGAAGACAAAAGGTGTCGCTATTGTAAAAAGTTAGGTCATGTCAAAGCAGATTGTTATAAATTGAAAAGAAGAGAGCTACTAAGAGTAACGAGGAAGATATAGCTAGTGCTAATTTGGCCAATGAAAATGGTGATGATTTCTTGTTAGTGTTAACGAGCGATAACTCCAAGCTCACGTCCGAGTGGGTCCTAGATTCAGGATGTTCTTTCCACATGTGTCCCAATAGAGAATGGTTCTCTACATACAGTTCGGTTGAAGGTGGAGTTGTGTGCATGGGAAACGATTCATCTAGTAAGGTAATTGGTATTGGTATTGTTAAAATTAGGATACACGATGGGACGATTATGACACTCTCAAATGTCAGGTATGTACCTGATTTACGAAAGAATCACATCTCCTTGAGTATTTTAGATTTGAAAGGATGTAGAATCAACATCGAGTCGAGCAGTATTAAAGTATCTCGTGGAGCTCTCATTTTGTTAAAAGGTAAAAGAACTGGCAGTCTTTATATTCTAGAAGGTTCTACAGTGGCCGGTGAAGTCAGACGCCCCTCGTCCGTTATAGAGTCGAAGTCAACTCATTTAGAACGGAGGCAACTTGATCATAGGAGGGAAAAAGGTATGACCGTTTCATTGAAGAGAGATTCTCTTTTGGATGCAGGTTTTGAAAAGTTAGGGCACTGTGTTCGTAAAAATCAAACCCGGGTTAGTTTTGATTTGGCAGTGTACAAGTCAAAGGCTAGAAGTCTTCCAGTTTCTAAGCACAAATTCGACTTAGTTAATTCCCTGCATGGTTCAAGATAGGCTCGTGGCGGGCTTTGGAAAAGATGGTGTTGTGGAAATATGAGTCAAGGTGGATATTTGTTAAGTATGACTCTATTTTAGTCAAATTTGAGAAGCAATCTTCTAGTTAAACTCTGTTTATTTGTTTCAATCAAACACTGATTTGTTTATATTATTTTATTATTATTTGACCTATGAATTTAGCCTATAAATATGCTCTTTTACTACCTTAGAAAATACACCCATTAGATATTAGAACTTATAACACATTTATCGAATTTTTGTGTTTACGTTTTGACGGTTCTTTGTTTTCGGGTTTTAGGGGTTTAGTTTTTATCTCCATCTTTTGTACTCTTTGTTCTTTTGCCATTATAGTAAAATTATCTTTGCCCGGATTTTTTATCCTCTTTGGAGGAGTTTTTCCACGTTAAATTTGTATGTTCAGTTTCTTAATTTCTTCTGCTATTTTTTACTTGTTCTTTGCTTAATCGGGTCGATCCTAACATGTACAAACACATATTTTATTCTAGATCTAACATGTATTTATAAGATTTCATGTACGTGTAATTTCACAAGAGAGCAAGCTCTATTTGCGAGCTTGGTTTGCAAGCTCTTGTGAATAAAATAGAAAATTATCCCTACAAATGGGAAAATATTTTGTCATATGTAAACGCCTAATACATTGTCTTGCTGAAAGTTCAAAACCATTCACATCATAAGTCAATACAAAATTAATTTTTTTATAAGTTGATAATCATCCATCTATGTGCCGTAAACAGCCTTCATTCCCTTTTAGTAAATCCATCATACTATTTTATTGCAATCAAACCCTCTGCACATACACAAGAAATACTTACATTTGGCAACCATATGGCTGCATGTTTCGATAATGAGACCTTCCTTTTTAACTTGTCATTGGGGGTGGAAATGGCGTCAAAGGATAGTGGATTAAAATGTTAATACTGTCAGTTCTAATGTTTGTTGCAAATTACTCTGGAATCAGGTATTCTACACTTATCATATGTGTTTTCATGTTTCGACCAAAAAATTTGTATTAGATTTTTCGTAACTTTTTCAGGATCTTTAGTTTATTACATGTTATAATATGTAATACACATGTGATTAGTGAGGTAGATAGGTTGGTTAGTAAGTTACATTCTGTTGTAGGTTGTTATCATCAGTTAGGCATGTATTAGTTTGTCTATATAAGCAATGTGTGAGGACTGAATAAAACAGAAATATACCTTCAGATAATACATCATTCTCTTCTTTAGTTTCTATATTCTGTCATGGTATCAATCGCTGGGTTCTGATTCGGCATGGCTACTCCGCACTCCCCCGATTCTGATGTTAGTGAGCCAAGCGGCTCTATTTTTACTGGTGATCACATCATCACCACTTTTCCACGACATGACGTTGTGAAGCTAGATGACGGCTCGTTCATTCAATGGCGACAGCAGGTACGACTTATACTTAGTGGTTATGATCTCTTTGGTTTTCTTGATGGTACTCTCGCCGCTCCAACGAATTTGTTCAAGCTTCTGAGGGTACACTTGTTACCAATCCTTCGGCTACTATTTTTAATCAACAAGATAATTTACTAACCTCTTGGCTACTTTCGACCATTAGTCCATCCATTTTGTCCTCATTCACAAACGTTTGAACCACCAGTAATGTGTGGAATCTAGCTAATAGTTTGTTTGCGGCTGACACTAGCATGAAGCAATCGCAACTTTGACATGCCCTCCATTCTCTCAAGAAAGGCAGTTTGTCCGTTTGTGCTTATGTTGACAAGATCAAAGGCTTGTGCGCCCTTCTTACTGGTTCTCTGATCTTGGAGGCTAAAAAGACGGCAGTTGATCACTGCAAAATAGTATAGTTTTAATATTTATAAAATAGTGATCGAACCTGTAGACTGACTGTGACAACGATAGAGGTAAGCGCACCTATCGAACAGTAGTATAACTCAGGCAAGAATATCTTAGCGAACCCAAGGAACCTAAAAGTACTACTACTCACTTTCTTTCTATTATTGAGCCTAAAATATGGAGTGATTGGTTTATTAAACTAAAACAAATGAAATATTTAAACTAAATGCAAAGGCAAAAGAAACGAAACTTTGGGAAAAGACTTTGAAGAAAACTCAATTGATAAAGATGATACCTTCGGGAAGAATCCACCTATGACTTCACTTATTATCTACCTTTTCAACTCATATGATTTCTTTACTTAGCTTGATCCGTGAGACTCCCTAACCTATATTAAACCTTCTCTCGAAGTGAATAATGTCTAACCTTAGGTTAATTAGTGGAACTCTCGTTCTCTTATAATAACCCCTAAGGAAGCGAAGAATCGATCAATGGACTCCCATATTAGGTTTTACCCTAATCCGCAAAATCTCGTAACCCTATCTCTAGGCGCCCGATCAACTCTGCTTAATTATGCTAGATCTACTCTTAGGCAGGTTCTATTCCACCTCCACCTAAGCATATCAGATAGATTTAAGCAACATAATTAAGAACAAACTAAGTATTTATCACATAAATCAAAAGAATTAAATAACAAAATCCATCATAGGTTTCATCACTTTCAGGTATCTGAGGGGTTTAGTTCATAACTAAACAAGAAAACATCTCAAGAGAAAAGATAAAACAAAACATAGGAAATCCTTAAAACCCCCTGAAGGAATTGAATAGGAGATCATCCGTCTTGAGTAGAATTCTGACTCTTCGAGATGGATCAATTGGCTATCTTCGAGACAATCCCTAAATGAGTAAAGCTCTGGCAGAAAATTCTGCTAAAACCTGACGCCCTGTTTCGGCTTCTGCCGAACTCCCCTTTCAAGTTACCTCCTAAGGTGTTAATATAGACTTTGTGATGCCTCACTTGGCCCCTAAGTATCCTAATTTAAGTCTAATTCCTAATGGGGTGTTTGAGTAGGCTTTAGAATGTGTTTCTTTGCCTCCAAGTATCCTTTCCCGAATGAAATTGCTCTTTCCTGTGGCAAGGGCACGGTCAAGGCACGCCCGTGTAAGTCGTGGTCCAACCCGTGTCTTGATTCTGTTGATTGAGGCACGGTCGTGGCACGCCTGTGCTAGTCGAGGTTCAGGCCGTGCTTCGGGTCTGTCGATTGGGGCACGGCCATGCAAATTAGGGACAGGCTATGTTCTAGATGGATGGCACGGCACGGCCGTGTGAAAGGAAGCCCAGGCCGTGTCGACTTCTTGGGTTGGCCCAATTTAGTCCGTTTTAAGCCCGTTTTGCGTCCTTTTTATCCTTAGGTACTTTCCTAAGTATAAGAAATGAAAAGAAAGGATTAAGAGCACCTTTTTACATAAATTAAGGATAAATTCATCCAAAAGCATACTAAATGTGGAATTAAAATATGTTACTTTTACGGTTTATCAAATACCCCCACACTTAAGCTTTTGCTTGTCCTCAAGCAAAATTCTCAGTTTACAATTAAAACGAACTTTCCAAAATTCATAATTCCCATTGACAATACCTTATCATAATTTATAGATAATTTATACATGGATCATTTAGCTCGAAGTGCCCTAAAGATTCAAATGAGATAAGTCATGATTTTGTAGCATGAAAACATAGGTGTCTCCCATTATTTAAATAATTACCTTTGATTCAAAACCGACAAGGATTGACATCCTCACTAAAGATTCACTCAAAGAACTCAAAGTGTTTAAGGATCAAGAAAAAGCTCTCAAAAGTCGAACCTGAAAAGCTAATCCCATAGGCTTGCCTGAAAATCAAATCTCCACCACTATATATGAGATGATAAATGATCAAAAGGTCTTTATTAGGGTTGTAACGGGCTTGGGTTAAAAGGTGTGGATAAAGGCTGAATTAGAGAGTTAAAATTGAGATTGAATTGACTAATTACCTAATCAAAAATAATGAACTAAATATGAATATTTACATCGAATGAAAAGTAATAATACCACTATTGATAATTACTCTATAATAAAGAGTATTTTCTTCACTTTAAAATTTGATAATACTTTAATACGAGCTTTTTCTTCAACAATTGGAGTTTAATTACTCTAAGCTCTTTTATTGAATAAACTTGGATTTTTTTAAGAACAAACTAAGAAAAACTTAATAGAAGGAACTTTGATAATTGAAATAACCTAATTCGACAATTGATCAAGTCAATTCTCGATAGAGGGTAGTCAAAAGAATGTTGATAACAAATACAAAGGGATTTTGGGTTAATATTAGTGGGTGAGTCAATAAAAGGTTGTTAGGATTCAACGGGTTCACTAGGGTTAATTTGTGTAGGTAGGCTTTTTAGTGGAGTGAACGGTTAAAACCTAGGTGCCTTTATCATCTCAAGATATCAAATCATTATTGTGGTCTCGACATGCATAAACGAGGTAAGTTCTAGAATAACAGTTCAAAGTTGACACACTCAATATCAATAAAAGTGAGCATGAAAAATAATATATGCTCTATAAGGCTCAATATCTCACGAAATTATGGGTGTTTTGACATCAATCCCTATAGATTTCAAATTTCAAAGTAATACTCGATTTAGTTCAACAACCTATCAATTTTTATTTTTGAAAAATAGACTTATCATGCTTGATTCTCTAGTATTCTTCAAATTTAATCATCAACGATAATTAATTATGATTTGTTCTAAAACATATCAATAAAAATCATAAATCATAAAAATTTCATCCTAATTAATAGTATGAGAAACTTTACTTTAGAACAAGGCATAATTCAGGGATTTTCAAGTAATACTATAGTTAACCCCCCACACTTAAGATGTACATTGCCCTCAATGTACAAAGATAGATAATAGCAAAATAATCATAAAATGATAAGATGGGGAGAGAAGTGAACTTCCTGAATTTTGGATGAAGTCAATGAAAAGAAACCAGATAGGTTTGGAGGTGAACGTGGGGAAGCGTCTCGAGCCATTTGAAATTGAATCCTCGAAGTAGCCATCCTAATTTTATTGAATCCTAAGCTAAATCTAAATATCGTAAAGAATAAGGGAAAGAAAAAAAATAAAATAAAGAAAGAAGGAAAAAAATAATAATGAAATAAAATTAAAATAAATATAAAAATAAATAATGGAAAATGAAAGACAACTAGAAAAGGGGGAATGAGGTTTAAATAGAGATGTAGCCCGTGTGTAGGGATTTTATTTTGGGCCCGTCTAGGGTGTTCGGGCACGGCCGTGGATGTAGTGGCACGCCTGTGCCTTTCTTCACATGGTCATTCAATACGGGCGTGCTCCTCTTATGTTCGATAAGTCAAAATGTTGGCACGGTTAGAAGGCCCGGCCGTGTTGAGCCCGTGCTTAACAAGTCAAGAACCTCAAGACGGATGCGTTAACGCAGGCGTGGACTATTATCGCTACCCGTGTTTGGGAAAAGAAGTCGTGCACAGTTTCTGGCATACCCATGATTCATCCCCTGGCTTTCACACGGCCAAGGGCATGCCCGTGTGTAGGACCGTGTGGACTAGAAATCCGCCCTTTGGTTAGTTTATGGTTTAGGTGCTAAAAGGAAAAATAAAAATAAAATAAAATAATAAAAAATATAAAAAATAGGGTTAGTGCTCGGGTTGCCTCCCGAGAAGCGCTCGTTTATAGTCTTAGCTAGACTTTACCTCTCATTCGTATGGTCATGGTCGTTTGAGGAGGTGAAAATCCTTTCTCATGCGATCACTTCAGTTATGGATATATAGTTTAAGTCGAGTAATGTTTACCTCAAAAGTGTTGAATTTGGGATTGCTTACCTCGACTATGCCGTATAGGAAAACATTAAGTACCTCAAAAGTGATTTCTTCATTTGCCTTGAGGTTTGAATTGGTGATTCGAGGGTCTTCCAACAATACCGGATCCTCTATTTTGATGTGATTTATTGTTTCTATCAGCTCGTTTGAGGTCTCCTTTGGTTTTATTTAGCGTGGTTTCAATTCTTCTTTAAATTATATTTCTTGCTCTTCTGATTTGTCAACCTTAAGGCTTTGTTCCTCGTATAATTCTCTTTTGTTGGTGCGAGGTTTAAGATCTAGCTCAGCTGGGTGATTTCTTGATGATTCTTGTAAAGAAGGTTGAACCAAATGGTTATCAATAAAATTAACATTCGTACCTTTATTACTCGATGTCCTAGCTGAGTCAAGAGCTTGAAGAGTGATTGTTTCGTCATCTACACGAAGTGTAAGTTCACTGATTTCTTCCTCTGCGTGGTCTTTCTTTATTGCATCAGGATATGGCACACGAGGTTGGTACTCTGTAATTACCGATTTTGGTAAATCATGGTACACCTTAACCTTACATTTACTTACCACAAGTTCTTCCCTTGGGTTTGGTTCGTCTAACCCTTCACTATCATAAATGGCTTGATTTTGCTCTCTCGGGTTAGTTTCGGTATTGCTTGGCAAGCTTCCTTGTGGTAGTTCTGATATCAGCTTAGCAAGTTGTCCAACTGACTTAGTAAGTTCCCCAACTTGGTTCTCAATCCATTTGGTCGATGCTTGTTGATTCTTAAGGGTGGTCTCAGTGTCTTGGAGACGGGTGTCTGTGGCTGCCATGAATTTTGTCAGCATCTCCTCAAGGTGTGACTCCTCTTCCTGCTAGTGAGGTGATTGTTGAAAGTTTGGAGGAGGTTTCGGTCCTCGGCTATTTTGATCATCCCACGAGAAATTGGGGTGGTAACTCCAATCTGCGTTATAAGTGTCATTATAAAAATTATTTTGTGGTCTAAAATAGTTACCCGTATAGTGAGCTTGCTCGTTTTCCATGCCATATCCGTAGGGTGGGTACTCAGGATTCACCACGCCTCCTAGATCTGAATCATATTGCATTACTGGATGTACCTGCGAGAGTCTATTCAAACCATTAAACTTTTTATTCATCATCTCGAACTGCTTAGATAACCTGGTGACCACGTTGAAAACACTAGTTGCTTCAAGAGAATTGTCCCCATGCCTTGCCACCGATAATTATTCAAAGGCCATCTCCTTTATAAACTAGAATTATCTCGTCAAATTAAATAAAAGAAAAGTTAGCAAAGAAATAATAATAATGAATAATAAAAATATTAATAATGGCTTAAAGTAATAGAAATAGAGCTTTCGTAATATTTTAGAAGTTCCCCGGCAATAGCGTCAAAAACTTGATCGCTGTAAAACAGTCTAGTTTTAATATTTATAAAAGAGTGATCGAACCTGTAGACTGACTGTGACAACGATAGAGGCAAGTACACCTATCGAACAGTAGTATAGCCCAAGCAAGAATATTTTATCGAACCCAAGGAACCTAAAAGTACTACTACTCACTTTCTTTCTATTATTTAGCCTAAAATATGGAGTGATTGGTTTATTAAACTAAAACAAATGAAATATTTAAACTAAATGCTAAGACAAAAGAAACGAAACTTTGGGAAAAGACTTTGAAGAAAACTCAATTGATAAAGATGATACCTTCGGGAAGAATCCACTTATGACTTCACTTATTATCTACCTTTTCAACTCATATGATTTCTTTACTTAGCTTGATCCATGAGACTCCCTAACCTATATTAAACCTTCTCTCGAAGTGAATAATGTCTAACCTTAGGTTAATTAGTGGAACTCTCGTTCTCTTATAATAACCCCCTAAGGAAGTAGTAAATCGATCAATGGACTCCCATATTAGGTTTCACCCTAATATGACAAAATCTCGTAACCCTATCTCTAGGCGCCCGATCAACTCCACTTAATTATCCTAGATCTACTCTTAGGCAGGGTCTATTCCTCCTCCACCTAAGCACAGCAGATAAATTTAAGCAACATAATTAAGAACAAACTAAGTATTTATCATATAAACCGAAAGAATTAAATAACAAAATCCATCATAGGTTTCATCCCCTTCAGGTATCTGAGGGGTTTAGTTCATAACTAAACAAGAAAACATCTCAAGAGAAAAGATAAAACAAAACATAGGAAATCATTAAAACCCCTTGAAGAAATTGAAGAGGAGATCCTCCGTCTTGAGTAGAATTTCGACTCTTCGAGATGGATCAATTGGCTATCTTCGAGACAATCTCTAAACGAGTAAAGCTTTGGCAAAAAATTTTGCTAAAACCTGACGCCCTGTTTCGGCTTCTACCGAACTCCCCTTCTAAGTTACCTCCTAAGGTGTTTATATAGACTTTATGAGGCCTTACTTGGCCCCTAAGTATCCTAATTTAAGTCTAATTCCTAATGGGGTGTTTAAGTAGGCTTTAGGATGTGTTTCTTTACCTCCAAGTATCTTTTCTCGAATGAAATTGCTCTTTCCTGTGGCAGGGGCACGGTCAAGGCATGCCCGTGTAAGTCGTGGTCCAACCCGTGTCTTGATTCTATTGATTGAGGTACGGCCGTGGCACGCCCGTGCTAGTCGAGGTTCAGGCCGTGCTTCGTGTCTGTCGATTGGGGCACGGCCATGTAAATCAGGGACAGGCCGTGTTTAGATGGATGGCACAGTACGGCTGTGTGAAAGGAAGCCCAGGCCGTGTCGACTTCTTGGGTTGGCCCAATTTGGTCCCGTTTTAAGCCCGTTTTGCATCTTTTTTATCCTTAGGTACTTTCCTGAGTATAAGATATGAACAGAAATGATTAAGAGCACCTTTTTACATAAATTAAGGATAAATTCATCCAAAAGCATACTAAATGTGGGATTAAAATATGTTACTTTTACGGTTTATCAGCAGTATTGCTCTCAGGCCTCTCCTCCGAGTTTGAGGCTGTTGTCTCATCTGCGTCCCTCTCCTTGACGCCGTTACCATTTCAAAGGTTAGTTTATGCTCTTCTTGAGTGTGAAGCGCGTCAAATACGATCCGTCCAGGAGGTGTTGGTTGTTGCGAATTTTGTGGAGGGATCTTTGACACAAGAGGTGGCTGGATCTTTTCGTGGCAGTCGCTCCTTTTCTCGTGGACGAGGCCAAAGTTTTCGCCCCCGTGTTTAATGTCAGATCTGCAGTAGATATGGACACCTTGCTCAACGCTGTTACTATAGATATCATCGTGATGATTAATCGCTGGTTCTTCCACCGGTGGTGCCTCAAGACAGACGAGCATCTGGGCTGAACATGGATGGATGGCCTGGTGTTGTTGAGAGTGATGGGAGGAGTGGTTTTCGGTTTACTACTGGACAGGGTCAAAATATGGGGTTTATTAGTCAACCATCATTTATGACTTCAAGAGAATCTTTTGTAAATCCTAGTGTTAGACCGATGGACCATGTGGTCATACGTGAACCTCTTAATGTTACACTTGGGCCAAGTTTCTGCCGTTTGGTAATAGTCCTTATTCTCATCTAGGTGTTATGCATGATTTTGGGCTTCCTAATGGCCGAAACAACAACCGATAGTATGGTGATGTTCCAGCTAGTACTCGTGGGCCACTTGATACAGGCCACAATTTTGGGCATCGTGGGTCAGTTCAAACACGTGCCTCTGATGAACAACATTCTCCTGAACCTAATGCCTATTGTGCTAACTTTTATCCATCTCGAGGAGTGAGTGATTCTGAGGTTCCACGTGCACAAAATTGAGAGCTTGAGTTTTTTATGTTGATTCCTCCCCGTATGGCTCCTCTCAGTTTGTTGGGTTACCTCCAAGGATTCCTGAGTTGCACGCGTCTGACTATTCTGATGCAACAAATTATGACTCTAGTTTCAACAATAATAACTCTTAAGTTCCATTACGAGTAGGAAGTGCGACTTGGTACCCAAATTCAAGAGCCACTTACCACGTGTGTCAGAATACTTCAACACTTAATGCTTCCGATTTGTATATAGGTAATTCTTCACTTAAAGTGGGAAATGGGGTTTCTACTAAGATTGCTTCTATTGGAAGTTCCATTCTTGCTATAAAGAAGAAAGTGCTGCACTTATCAAATGTTTTGTGTATGCTCAGCATTCGAAAAAACTTACTTCTGTGTCTAAATTCACTATAGATAACAGTGTGTTTTTTGAGTTTCACCATTTTTATTGTGTGGTTAAGGATATCCAGACGCAGGAAATATTAATGTAGGGTCGAGTTCCTGATGGGCTCTATTATTTTTCAGCAAGTTCGGAGGATCTTTCTTCTGTTGTTCATAATGCCGCCGTTTATGACAGTTTCATGAGTAATAATGTTTTTACTTTATGGCATAGGAGATTAGGCCATCCCTCTTCTACTACCGTAAAAACTGTTCTTGATAACTGTCGAATTACATTCAATAAAAGTTATTTTGATAAGGTGTGTGTAGCGTGTCAACAAGGAAAATCACACAAACTACCTTTCTCTCAATCTCACACAAAGTATGTTGAGCTTTTTGATCTTGTAGTTTCTGATCTGTGGGGACTAGCCTCAGTTCCGTGTAAAAGAAATTTATACTATGTGTCATTTATTGATATATGTAGTCGTTTCACGTGGATTTATTTGGTTAAACGTAAATCTCAAGCTCTTGAGTGTTTTCAACATTTTCGGCAGATGGTTCATACTCAGTTTGGAAAACATATTAAAAAGTTTCAAAATGATTGGGGCGGCGAATTTCGGGCATTTGCATCTATTTTAGCCAGCCACGAGATTATTCACCGGCTATCTTGCCCTTACACTTCTGAATAGAATGGGGTCACTGAACGTAAACATCGGCATGTTATGGAGACTGATATTACTCTGATGGCTCAGGCTAGTTTACCTATGGATTATTGGGGCTATGCCTTTAGCAGTGCGGTGCATTTCATAAATCGTCTACCCACTACAATCTTGAGCGGTCAGTCTCCGTATCAATGTTTGTATGGCCATGAACCAACGTATGAGCATCTCTGAGTGTTTGGGAGCTACTGCTTCCCATGCTTACATCCTTTTGTTCGGCATAAGCTTGATTATCAATCTCAGCCATCTATGTTCCTCGGATATAGCTCACAATATAAAGGTTATTATTGTTTACTCCCAGATGGGAAGATAGTTATCTCTCGACATGTGGTCTTTGATGAACAGAAATTTTTGTATTCTTCACATGTTGCTTTTAATGGTCAACAGTCTCATTCTCTGTGCACTCCTACATATGTTCTCATTATTAAACCTGTGGTGACCCAAACTAGTGCGACATCTCACAAAACTTGTGGAACTTCTTCTGCCACCTCTATGAAGCAATCACAATTCAAGTGAGACCAGTGCTTTACAATTTGTATCGAGCCCTTCAGGAGACACCAGTGCTTTACAACTCAGACGAGCTCCTCGCCAGATAGATCTCCTGGAGGGTCATCATCGTTGAAGTTGGTAATCAGATCGATACGAGAGTGAATGGTTCTACTAACACTCATTTCATGGTCATTCGGTCTAAAGCAGGGATTTTTAAGCCGAAGGTATTGTCTGCAGATGCAGCTGATTTTGAGCCTAGTACAATTGAAGAGGCTCTTGCTCATCCTGACTGGCGACAGGTGGTTCAAGCTGAGTTTGATGCTTTAATAGTTAATTCTACCTGGGATCTTGTTCCTCTTCCGTCTGGACGGAAAGCGATTGGATGCAAGTGGTTGTTTAAAGTAAAAAAGAATCTTGATGGGTCAATTGATCGATGAAAGGCGCGATTGGTTGCAAAAGGGTATTCCCAAGTGCCGGGATGTGATTTCACAGAAACGTTCAGTCCAATGGTCAAATCGAAAACTATTCGCACTATTATTTCTTTTGCTGTGTCATGTGGGTGGCAACTCAGGCAAGTTGATGTTAATAATGCTTTTTTGAATGGAGATTTAACTGATGAGGTGTTCATGCAGTAATCTGGGTTATTTTCAGTATGGCTCACATGGTGAACAACTGGTGTGTCGTCTAACTAAAGCTCTCTACAGCTAGCGACAAGCTCCTCGTGCCTGGTTTGACAAATTGAAACAGCTTCTTGTTTGTAATGGGTTACCATATTTAAGTCAGATGCTTCACTGTTCATCAAATTCGTTAACACAGTTACTTTGTATGTTCTTGTTTATGTGGATGACATTGTTATCACTGGAGACTCATCTGCTGCTATTGACTACTTTGTTTAGCAACTTAACACCAAGTTTGCTCTAAAAGATCTGGGTGAGCTTCATTATTTTTTGGGGGTTGAAGTGAGCAGATCTGCTTCTGGCAGCCTTTATTTATGTCAGCGAAAATACATTAAGGAACTTCTTAACCGATGTTCTATGGCTAATGTAAAAATTGTTCATACACCAATGATATGTTCGCCCATGTTGTCTAAAGATGAATGTGAACGATTTGCTGATCCAACTGAGTACCGGAGTCTAGCTGGAGCTCTTCAATATGTTGTTTTAACGCGACCAAATATTTCGTATGCGGTAAATCGGGTGTGTCAATTCATGCATGCTCCTACTACAGTGCATATGACAGCTCTTAAACGTATTCCGCGATATCTACATGGTACTCTTTCTCATGGTCTGGTTTTTCGTTGGTCTGACAAAATTTCTTTGGTCAGGTATGCGAATGCGAACTAGGGTCTTGATTTTGATGATTGTCGATCCACAATAGGATACTGTGTATATTTCAAAAATACACCTATCTCATGGTGTTCTAAGAAAAAGCAAGTCGTTTCTCAGTCCACAGCTGAAGCTGAGTACCGAGGTCTTGCTGCAGCCACTAGTGATATTGTGTGGCTTGTGTCTTTTTTGTCAGAGTTAAAACTCACCTCCGTTGATATCCCTACTATGTGGTGTGATAATACTAGTGTCGTTGCTGTTGCAGCTAATCCGGTTCTGCACTCCAAGTTCAAGCATGTTGAACTTGATTTGTTTTTTGTTCGTGAAAAGGTGGCTAGTGGAGAATTGGTTGTTGGTGAAGTTCCGGCATATGACCAGGTGGCGGATATTCTTACTAAGCCGTTATTCGTATCCATGTTTGCACGTTTTCGTCATCTTCTTCAGGTCGTACCACTAGAAGAAGCTAGGTGAATGTTATAATATGTAATACAATGTGACTAGTGAGGTGGATAGGTTGGTTAGTAAGTTACATTATGTTGTAGGTTGTTATCATCAGTTAGGAATTTATTAGTTGTCTATATAAGCAATGTGTGAGTACTGAATAAAACAGAAATATACCTTCAGATAATACATCATTCTCTTCTTTAGTTTCTATATTCGTCATTACACAATATTATAATTTATATATGATTGATGAAAATATTGAATCAAATAAAAATATTTTCTTAAAATTCTAATGTACTTTGGTAATTACAACATTTGAGTTGCTCTTATATGTCACATGTCACATATTATTAGTAGTATCGAGCAAATAAGTTTGGCCATAAATAAAATGTTCAACGTGTAGATACACTACAAAAAATCTACCATATACTGATATTTATTTTGATCAGCGATCAAATTCCGTCAGTATAAGTACTTATATCAACAGATTATTTTTTTTTTCAATATATGACAACTTATACTGACAAATTTTGTTACCGTCAATATAAGTCTTGATATACTGACAGATTAAATTTATCCGTCACTATAAATCTTGTTTATACTCTCAATCTCAACCACAACTTCTTTTTCAAAAATAAATAAATAAATCAAATATGATGAACATTACAATAAGTCATTGTACTAAAGAGGGTATAACATACGTTTTAAAATTAATTGTCAAAGAATAAAATAGTATTCATGTAATCTGAAATTAATTGATTTTTGCAAAGTCAAGAGATTTTTTACCGTCATGTGCATTTTCAAAAAAGTTATTCATGTAAAATGAAAATAAAAATTCTCTATAATAAGCCATCCCATCTTTCTCTATCACTTGAGGTAATGGTGCAACCTTTTGTGTTGCTTGAGGACTAGTAAATATTGGTATAGGCACTCGAGATTTTGTACTTGTGGTTCGTACTCTATGTTCTGCACTTTTATATCTTCCATTACTCCATATCTGAATAAAAAATATTAAAAAAAAAAGCATTAGTTAAGTATTAGACTAGAGAGCACCATTTTTTAAAAGTTCCATTTATTAAATTTCTCCATAAAATTAAAAAAAAAAAAAAGAGTTAAATAAAATATTGACTTGGACCTGTAACATATCGCCGATGTTGATGACTAAGGCACCAGGAATAGGAGGAATCTCTACCCACTCCTCTTTTTTTTCCATGCCTATATATTCCGGAACTTTTCCATACAAGCCGCCAATTCCATCTTGTAATAAGATTGTAAGAGTACCCATATCGGAATGACGTCCTACTCCGACTGTAAGTTCAGGATTAGGACATGTTGGATAAAAATTCATGTTAACCATCTTCTTTCCGATGAATGCATCAATATTTGAGTCATCTAGTTCCACTCCTAGATTTGCCATCAAAGCATCAAGCAATTTCTTCACCATCTCATGCGACGTCTTCAAATATTGAAGAGCAACATCCCTACAAAGGGAATATCAATCTCTCGTTAATTAGGTTTCAAAATTCCAGGAAAATAAAATATAGAGCATATATATTTCATTACCTGCACTCCATAGGCCACTGTTGAAGAGCTTCATTCTCATTGGTGTAAGAGATGCTAATATAGTCTTTCCATGCCAATGCTTTCTCTTTCTCGGGCACAAAACTAGTCCCATATTCCACTAATGGGGATGGACTCACCTCTTTGCGATAAACAGCCTTTCTTTTGCAGGCAATCCAAAGAAGTTATGTGCGGTCTGCTTAAGGGAGTCGAGCAGTTGTATGGGAACTCCATGGTTTACAACTTGAAAGAATCCCAGAGTCTCAGCAGCTCTTAACAATTTGTTTGGCCACTTTGTCATGCTCGGGGCCATCGAGCTTCGACAAATCGATCGGTGTTATCTCACATTTACTTGCATTTTTCTTATTAATTTGCTCGGCAGGTGGTTGAATGTAAGGCCGAGGCACCTTTGATATGCCAGAGTCCACTACTCCTTTGACGCCATTTCCATCTCGGACGACAAAGTTAAAAAGAGAGCTCTCATCATCCAAACTTGGAGCCATTTGGGTGTGAAATGTGAGTAATGCTTTTGTGGTATATATTTCTTTTGTATGTGCAGAGGATTTGATTGAAATGGAATTGTGTGATGGCATCAACCAAAGGCAACGGGGTCTATTTATAGTGCATGGATGATGGATGGAAGATTATAAGTTATAAAATCTTTTTTTTTTTTTCTGTTGACATTTGTGATACAAATGGTTTGAACATTTCAGCAAGAGAAAGTATGACCATTTTTAGCTTTGAATAAATTTAGCCATTTATGAATTCAAGAGAAGTTGGCCTATTTGAGGATGACAGCAGCCTCTATAACTCAAGACCTCTCCAAAGGCTATAAAATTACATCCTTTTAACACTTTCTTCATAAAAAGAGTTTCATAAATATATATTGGTTGAATTGAAACTATAAAAAATATTTCTAAAATTTCAAGTCAAGAATGATATAACAAGATATCAAAGACTATTGTACAATAAAGAGCATTTTCATAACCTTTATACATAAAGAAACGTTAATTCAAAACTCTGTTTATGTAGTCTGACATTCTTTATATTTCTGGAGTACTTCAAACCTCTAAGATTTTGTGGATTAATTCAAACTAGATATTTATATTTATAAAAGTTTTCACATGAACCAATTATTGAAGAGATATATAGCAATTGTTTAATGGGTTTTTTTTTTTTAGTTTAAAAAATATAATTTTATAACCTTTGGAGCGGTCGTCGTCAACAATAGCGGCGGCTATCACCGTCGAAGAAGCCTCTATCTGTAATTCCAATAAAGAATGGATTACATCATTATTCTTCAAATAATAATCGGTTTTTTTCGTTAATTTCCTTTGTGACAATTTGCTTGACTTTTATCATCAGAATTGGAAATTGTAGCAGCTTTCATGAATTTATAGACTGCTAAATTTCTTCAATGGTAAAATAATTGTTTAAGTAATATTTTTGAGAGTATTGTCAACTGGTCAGAGGAAATTCCAGTTCATAATAGGGTTGCCTGGATATCTTGCTATGGAGTACCGCTACAATCATGGAATGTTCAAACCTTTATCAACATTGCCGAGAGGTATGGTGAATTCGTAGGAGTTGATTCTGCTACTAGGCATTTCAACTCTTTTGTAAGGGAAAATGTTCAAATTATTACGGATGGATCATCAAAAATTGATGAGATTATTCGCCTTAAGAGTGGAAATGCTTTTCATGACAAAGGTGAAACGATCTGCATGGGTGACGACTCAAACTCAGATGATTTCTTATCGTCCAAGTCAGCTAGCTCGGATGGGGATTGTTTGGAGAAGAGGGGAGTTGAACAGCCAAGATTGGAAAATGCTCCGATTGAGAATGGAGATAGGCTATGTTAAGGAATATACTAAAGCATTAATTGCAGCAGTTAGTATTAAGTACAGCAGTGAGTCGTATAGTTAGCTGGTAGGTTGAGTTGTTAAGGTTGGTTTGTTAAACAGTTAGTTAGTTACAGCTATAGTTAATAGCTCTCTGTATAAATATACTGCCACCTCTTTCTATTAAAGTGATCTCAGTATATTTCTCTTTTATGATTGAATATTATCATGGTATCAAGAGCCATAGTTTTGCTGGTGTAAGTTTTTTTTTTTCCATGGCCACAGAAGCCGTTCCAATAGTCGATACTCCTCTACTCTCTACCGATTCTGGGGGAGCAGTTCATCAACGTAATCCTTGCAGTCTTCATTCCTCTGACATTCATTATTTTTTTAAACATGACACAATTAAACTCAGTGAATACAATTACCTACTGTGGAAACATCAGTTACTGTTGATTCTTGAAGGATATGGCCTTGAGGGGTTTGTTTTGGGTACTGCTCTTCCTCCTCCTCCTCCTCCTGTTTTACGTGATGCTGATAGCCAGGATGTGAGTAATCCTGCATTCACTGTCTATAGGAAGCAAGATAAATTCTTAGCTTCTTGGCTTCTCTCTACAGTCACGGATGACGTCTTAATGCATCTGACAATAGCCAAGACCAGTTTTGATATTTGGTCAACAATAGAAAGATGATTTGGTGCTAAGTCTGCTATTAAGCTCTCAAGTATGTGAAATGCGCTATACTCTATCAAGAAGATGAATATTTCTGTTAAAGATTATCTCTCCAAGGTTAAAAGTTTAATCGATAGTCTCACTGCAGCTGGTAGTTTTGTTTCTGAACAAGAACAGGTCAGCATCATTTTGGCAGGTCTTCCTATTGAGTTTGAGTCTATTCGGGTTATTGCTTCTGCCACTCCCATGACTCTTGATTTGGTAACTGAGTTACTTTTTGATTGTGAGGCACGACAACTGGCTGTGTTGCAAGAAGTGCCTTTGCAAGCTAATATGGTGTCTGGTTATGATAAAATGAAATCTGGTCCAGACTCAAGTCATAGTCCTCATCGTGGGCAAAAGGCTTATGGCCGTGGGTGGTCTCGCGGTCAAGGTCAAGGTTCAGGTTGCAGCTGGTCTCGTTCAAAACCTCAGTGCCAGTTATGAGGTAAAATAGGACACATGGTGCAAACTTGTTATCATCGTTTTGATGAGAACTTTTCTGGTCCGAGTTCCAATTCCTCAATGACCGTCAATTATCATCAGTTTAATGACTCTTCTACATCTGAATGCTCAGCTCCTCCCTACACTACACTGTCACATCCGTCCAATCGGGTTTCATCTTCGTCCTTTTCTACTCAGACATGGTACCCCGATTCTGGTGTGACCAACCACATAACTCCAATTTTGTCCTACGTTAACAACACAACTCCCTACACAAGTACCAGTCAAGTCTCCATGGGTAATGGTGAGTCTGTTTCCATATCTAATATAGGCTCTTCCTCCTTTATGGCTGGTTCTCGGTTATTGCATCTAAAGAATGTATTACATGTTCCTGCTGTTTGTAAGAACTTGATTTCTGTAGGACAATTTGCCAGAGATAATTCGGTTTATTTTGAATTTCATCCATTTCTGTGCTTTGTGAAGGATATTCAGATAGGGAAGATACTACTGGAGGGTCACATGCATAAAGGCTTGTATAGGTTTGACTTTTCTCAAGCTCCTATTCACAATTCAGTTCCTGGGTCACCAAGTCTTTTCAATGTTCAAGCTTCCTCCTCCCTAGCATTATGGCACAACAGACTTGGACACCCTTGTGGAAATACACTTGCTCGAGTTCTTCGTTCTTGTAGTGTGCCTTTCAAACATAGTAATTTGAATTTTATGTGTAAACCTTGTAAATTGGGCAAGTCTCACAAGTTACCTTTCAGTACTTCAACAACAGTGTATTCTTCTCCTTTTGAGTTAGTAGTGTCCGATGTATGGGGGGCTGCACATGTGTTGTCAAGTGGTTTCTCATATTATGTCACCTTTGTTGATATGTATAGCAGATACACTTGGTTATATTTGCTTAAAAACAAGTCGAAAGTTCTTCGTTGTTATCTTCATTTCCACAATATGGTTCAAGTACAATTTGGAATAACTGTCAAAATGGCACAAACAGATGAAGGGGGTGAATTTCGTTCTTTATCCACTAAACTCTCCCAACTTGGGGTTCAACATCGACTCACCTATCCTTATATGTCAGAACAGAATGGCGTAGCCGAACGAAGACATCGCTCTTTTGTTGACATGGGGCTTACCTTGTTAGCTCAGGCATCAATGCCTTTGGAGTATTGGTCAGCTGCCTTCTCTCATGCAGCTCATCTACTCAACAAACTACCGACACCTGTTCTACAAAACAAGAGTCCGTTTGAAAAACTCTATAATGTTAAACCTGATTATTCTTCACTGCGAGTCTTTAGGAGTGCATGCTATCCCTGTCTACGACCCTTTCAAAAACACAAGCTTTAGTTCCGGTCTCAAGAGTGTGTTTTTCTAGGACTTAGTGGCAACCAAAAATGTTACAAATGCCTTGCACGTGATGGTCAATTTTTTGTCTCACGACATGTTCTATTTGATGAAATGTGTTTTCCCTTCCAGAATGGTTTTTCTTCAGCAGCAGGCTTCGCTCTTCCCAGGCTTCTTCATCAACATACACATATTCCTATAGTCGGAGTTGGTTCCCCTGAAGTTACTTCTATATTACCTTCACCTGGGAATTCTGTTGAACTCTCTAATCCTCTTGTCACTCCTGTTCTTGGTGTCAATTTTGTTCTAGCTCCTTCAGCCCCTATTGTTGATGTCGATCCTCTTTCAGTTCTTCCAGATCCTGTTCCTGAAGATTCTGAGTCTGCTGTTTCAGCTTCTATTCCTGAAGTCAACCCCAATCCAGCTACCTCTAGTGCTGTCAACCGTCATCCTATGTGCACTCGATCAAAGAGCGGCATCTTCAAACCAAAGGTTTTTTCTACTACTCAGCATGAAAAGAAACCTTCGAACATAGTTAAGGCTTTCACTAGTCCTGCTTGGACTGCAGCTGCTCAAGCCGTATATGTTGCTTTAATGGCTAACCACGCATGGGACCTTGTGACCTTACCTGCTGGCCGCCGAGCTGTCGGGTGTAAATGGATCTTTAAATTAAAAAGACATGCAGATGGGTCGATCGCTAGATACAAAGGAAGGCTGGTAGTCAAGAGGTTTCTACAGGAAGCTGGCGTCGATTTCTTCGAAACTTTCAGCCCAGTTGTCAAGCCAACAACGATTCGAGTCATGCTTGCACTTGCTGTTTCTTTAGGGTGGACTCTTCGACAGGTTGACATTAACAACGCCTTCCTGGATGGTGATTTACGTGAGGAAATTTATATGACGCAACCACCTTGTTTTGAGCAACAGTCATCTGATGGTCAGCAACTTGTTTGTCGATTGAAGAAGGCTCTGTATGGTCTAAAATAGGCTCCTCATGCATGGTTTTACAAGCTACGAGAGTTTTGGTTTGCTGCTCAATTTGTTGTCTCAAAGGCTGATAACTCTCTATTCATTCGACGAACAGGAACTCAGTAGATATATGTCCTAGTCTACGTTGATGATATAATAATAACATAAAATGATTCTTCTACCATTGATCAGTTTGTCAAGGAACTCAATGTTCAATTTTCATTGAAAGATCTAGGGGAGCTGAGCTATTTTCTTGGCATTGAAGTGACTCGCACTCAAAATGGTCTTTACTTGAATTAGAAGAAGTATATTTTGGAACTACTTCAGCGTGCTTTCATGCATAAGTCAAAACCCTCCCCTACTCCAATGGTGACCTCTTGCAGTTTGTCTGCTCCTCAAGGAAATCCAATTGAAGATGAGAGTTTATACAGGAGTCTAGTAGGAGCTTTACAGTATGTAGTCATAACAAGGCCTGACATTGCTTTTTCGGTAAACAAGGCTTGCCAATTCATGTACAAACCTTTGGACACACACTTCAAAGCTGTCAAACGGATTCTCCGGTACCTACAAGGGACACTTGATTTTGGATTACAGTTCATCCAAAACTCAAAGTTTATTCTTGAAGGTTATTCAGATGCTAGTTGGGGATCGGATCCTGATGATCGTCGGTCAACCTTGGGGTTTTGTGTTTTTCTTGGCGGTAATCCCATCTCATGAAACTCAAGGAAACAACAGGTGGTGTCAAGGTCGACTGCAGAAGCGGAATACAGGAGTTTAGCTCATCTCACTGCTGAGTTAACTTGGCTCAAGTCCTTACTGTCTGAACTAGGTGTTTCAACACAAAGTACATTTCGAGTGTGTGTGTGTGACTCAAAGAATTCTGTAGCAAGTAACCCTATCATGCATTCAAAGTTCAAACACGTTGAATTAGACCTGTTCTTTGTCAGAGAAAAGGTTGCAGAAGGATCTTTACAGGTGGGTCATGTATCTGGACTAAATCAAGTTGTTGATATCCTGACTAAACCACTGTTAGTAGAGCTGTTCGAAAAGTTCAGAAATAAGTTAAGGGTTACATCCTCAACAGATGGTGGCATGAAGAAACACGTGAACGTCCACAAGCATGGGGCATGTTAAGGAATATACTAAAGTATTAATTACAACAGTTAGTATTAAGTACAACAGTGAGTCGTATAGTTAGTTGGTAGGTTGAGTTGTTAAGGTTGGTTTGTTAAACAGTCAGTTAGTTACAGCTATAGTTAATAACTCTCTGTATAAATACACTACCATATTTTTCTATTAAAGTGATCTCAGTATATTTCTCTTCTATGAGTGAATATTAACAGGCTATGACATTTGCACGGGGAGTATCAAGTGAAGAGACGGGATTGATTGGAAATATGGGCTTGGCTCTTGAAAGTGTAAAAAAATTTAATGAGGGTGTCACATCCTAAATTTTTATTGTAAATTTTGAATGGTTGTAAAAAATTTGAATTACTTTTGCGATTTGAGTTTGATTTTTTATTTTTAGTATTTTTGGCCAAAAATGCTAGTGTGTCATCCATATGCTTCTAAACTCTAGTATATAGCATATTTTTATTTGTTATTCAGCCTCTTTTGCTCTCTTTTTGCTCCCTTGTTGTCACTCATTATTCCCTCTCAAACCCTGATCCTTTCCCTTCTGTTCTTGTGCCGTCCCTTCTGTTCTTCTGTTCTTTCTCCATTTTTCTTTTCTTTTCTTTCTCCATTAAGGCTGAATATCTGCTCTCCCTATTCTTATTTTCTCCATTACCGCACCTTTGTTGTCATTTTCTGCCACTGTTGTCGTCGCCCTGTGTTTTCTCCTCTCATCATCTCTTTGTTGTTCTTCCTTACTGTGGCCGAACCTACTGTTTATTTTTAGCTGAATCTCCTTTGGTTTTTGGTAAGTGATCATTCTTGTTACTGTATTGTTAGTTATCATATATATGAGATGCGAGAAGAGTAAGTTGTGATGGATAGATTATTTCAAGATTTATTAACATAAGAAAATCTATTACAATCCCACTAAAATAGTAATAAAATAAGCTAAATACAATATAATACTAACAAGCAATGTAAACATGAATTCTTGGGAGTTAAGTAATCGAATTTCAATTTAGTCTAATATCTAGATTCAAGGGTTTAGATAAGATAATCCAATTCAATCTAATCTCCAAAATATATTTCCACAAATGATATGATCTTCATTGATGAACTATACTCAAGACAATCATAAATATCATTCTATGGTCAACATCTCAAATATAAAAACTATTTTAACAACTTCAATGATAAGGAGCGTCTCCCTTGATCACCACTTCCTTATTTTTCAACAATCAGTTTACAACCATTTCCAATTCTCCGTCTTAGGTCCTATCTCAACACTTCTTTAGAGTGCAAAATACGTCTCCAAATGTAAGAAGAGTTGGATGCCATACGAGCTTCCGTAAAACCACAGGAATAAACCATACTTGTTTTGCTTGTAAATTAATCCATGTTGAACATATGTATGTCCTCCAAAACCTAAATTGCCCTTCGATTTTGGTCTACTAGTAGTATCCCAATTGATCTAGAAAATTCTTCTTCAACTAACTTCGAGACTCGCCAATATCGACAAATGACACCAACAATTTCATCACGAGAGTACGTAATAAAAGGAAGCAATTCATGGCATACATGGGATGGTCCATTGGTTTTGGATTTTGTTATGCTTTTTGTTGTGATGTTCTATGGCGGTTTTCGGGTGTAAGGATTTAGGCTACTGGGTTTTCGGTTTTAAGGTGTTGTAGTTGGATATTTCTTTGTGGTGGGTGATTTGATCCAATTCTCTATTGTTATTAGTAAAGAAAGTTTGGATTATAAACGAAAATCTTGAATTGTTGTTCATGTAAAGAACAATATATATAAAGAGTATGCGACATAAAATCTTCAATAATGAAACAAATTAATAACTTAACCACTACTGACCATAAAATCTTCAAAATTAAAACAAACTAACAAGTATCTTAACCAAAGTGTTAGAGTCTTACTAAGTCAGTTTAGCATCAGTTAGTTTGTTAGCATTTTGTTATGGATTAATTCTTTCTATAAATATTGTATCAACAGAATAAGGAAAGGCAGAATGATCAGTATAGAAATCAAAGTATATTCAGCTAAATTCTTTCACACAAATTTTATCAAATCAGTTTCATTTACCTTACTTCTCAACATGGTATTCTTCGCCATCTGATCTTGGGAGCCATGGAGAACACCACGGATGAATCTGCTGCGTCTCACGGTGCATCTCACGGTGCATCTAAACATTAGATTCACCGCGAGTTGCACTCTTTAAAGAAAGGTAATCTTTCGATTACAGATTATGTAGCTCGTATGTCAAACTTGTCTGCTTTGCTAGAGACCTCTGGCTCGCGGATCTTAGAAGACGAGAAGGTGCAAATCTTACTTGCCGGTCTTCCCTCTGAGTATGAGTCGATTGTATCCTCTGCTTCTATTTCGACTGGTGTTTTGTCGTTTCGATGTTTGGTCGATGGTCTGTTGGAGTGCAAAAGTCGTCTTGCCCGTTCCGTTCCTGACGTTTTCCATGCGAATCTAGTAGAAGGAGGCTCGGCGAATGAACCGTCACAAGGAGTTGTAGCGCCCTCCGATCGTGGCGGTGGTCATCCCTTTGGCCGTGGAAGAGGGCGAGCTTTTCGTTCTCGTCTTCAATGTCAGATCTGCTCCAGGTTTGATCACGATGCTCAGCGTTGTTACTATCGTTATAGTCGTAACATGGAGGCGCCGCCGTCGTCTTATGTGCCGCCGTCGCCCGCTGGAAATTTTTCTTCTCCTGGTTCGGCGCGATATGAGTGGGGGTTTCCTTCTAAAACTGCAAGGTATTCCTATGGTCTCCGGCAGGCTCCTCGAGCTTGGTTTGAAAAACTGAAGTCGTTTATCGTGTCCATCGATTTCCGTGCCTCAAAATCTGATGCTTCTCTTTTTATTCGGGTTCAGCCTGACTCTACACTTTATGTTTTAGTATATGTTGACGATATTATCATCACTGAGAGTGCTTCTGCTACTATTGACTGGTTTGTTCGATTGTTGAATGCTGAGTTTTCTCTTAAGGATATGGGTGACTTACACTATTTTCTCGGCATAGAGGTAAATCGTTCGTCTTCTGGATACCTTCATCTTTGTCAAACCAAATACATACGGGATATTTTAACTCGTGCTTCTATGTCAGATGCTAAGAGTGTTCATACTCCGATGGTTAGCTCTTCCACTCTCTCCAAAGCAGATGGTGATCCTTTAGCAGATCCGACTGAATATCGGAGCCTTGCTGGGGCTCTTCAGTACGTTGTAATGACTAGACCTGATATTGCGATATCAGTAAGCAGATATGTCAGTTCATGCATAATCCTACTACGGTTCACATGGTTGCCCTAAAACGCATCTTAAGGTATTTGCGCAGGACTCTTGATTTTGGACTTATTTTTCGCCCTTCCAGTCATCTCTCGTTAGTTGCTTATGCTGATGCTAATTGGGGCCTTGATTTTGATGATCGTCGCTCCACTTCGGGATATTGTGTTTATTTTGGTTCCTCTCCTGTGTCCTGGTGCTCCAAAAAGCAACAAGTAGTTTCTGGTCTACAATGGTGAAGAGTATCGAGGTCTCGCTGCAGCTACTAGTGAGGTTGTTTGGTTACTTTCTTTACTTCGAGAACTATAGATCAAATCCGATGACACTCCCAACATTTGGTGCGATAGTTCTAGTGCTGTGGCTGTTGCGGCCAATCCTGTCCTGCATTCTAAGTTTAAATATGTGGAACTTGATTTGTTTTTTGTTCGCGAACGAGTTGCAGATGGCTCTGTTTTGGTTGGTGAGGTTCCTGCTTGTGATCAAGTAGCGGATATTTTGACTAAACCACTTTCAGCGAGTATTTTTAATAAGTTTCGACATTCTCTTCGGGTCTTATCAATGGAGAAGATGGGTGAATGTTAGAGTCTGTTACTAAGTCAGTTTAGCATCAGTTAGTTTGTTAGCATTTTGTTATGGATTAATTCTTTCTATAAATATTGTATCAACAGAACAAGGAAAGGCAGAATGATCAGTATAGAAATCAAAGTATATTCAGCTAAATTCTTTCACACAAATTTTATCAAATCAGTTTCATTTACCTTACTTCTCAACACAAAGCAACAACATAATTAAAAAAACTAACAAAAACCTCCGAAACCTAGAATAAAAAAACATTTCTAAAATAATCAGCTGAGATTTGTTTTACGCCCCCTCAAGTTGTTGTTGAGATTGACAACAGACAACTTGAAAAAGTGACCATCAAAGGCACCATGAGGTAAGGGCTTTGTCAACAAGTTCAACCTGGTTAGCTGCATGTTGATGTCAAACTTCCACCAGATTAGCTTGAAATTGGCCATGAATAAAATGAAAGTCAAATGCAATGTGTTTCATTCTGTTGTGAAAGACTAGATTTTCACCAAAAAAAAAAAAAAGTAGTGCTAACATTGTCTTCAAGAATCTTTGGCAAGGGAAATCAAAGTTATTGTTCAATATTAGGTATCCAGTTAGTCTCAACCATTGCTACGACAACAACCTTATACACGGCCTTGGTAGATGATCGAAAAATTGCTCATTATTTATTAGATGTCCAAGAGATTGGGGAGAAACCCAGATGAACAACATAATTGATTGTAGAACTTCTTTCAACTGGGTCATTCAACTGGGTCACCAACCCAGTCATAGTTGGAAACGAGAAGCAGACGATAACCATTTTCTTTAACAAGAAGTAATTCATACGTTGCAGTTTGTTTGAGGTACTAAAGCAAGCGCTTAAGTGCATGCCAATGAATGTTTGTCAGACAGTGCATGAACTGAGTAAGCTTATTGATAGTGAAGGAAATGTTGAACAATTAGTTACAAAAAGAAGTTTTGTAGCAGAAATTTAAATTTCTATGATAATAATTTCACCAAATTTAATATTTTTGTTTTGATCTAGTAAGATTTGTCGATCTTTTAACTTTTTACCAAATAATCTTTTTTATTATTATTGTATCCTTAGTTGTTAAAATTTAATTTTCCAGTGAGAAAATTATAATTACCCAAATCAAAAAACTCAAGTACTTATAAAATTTAGAATTTATTTGTAGCTACTAAACCCTAAATTTTGATAGGGTAACCACGTCTGTATGAGTATATGTTTTTCGGCTTCCCATGGTTCTTTTATATAGTGAAAAAAATACAAGAGTTCTACTTGAATGAAAAAAAGAAAGAAAAATAATATTTTAATCCCTCTAAGAAACTGTGGTAAGCAGCATACACTGAAATTACTCGGTGTGCCACTCACAGCCTAGTGTAGGAGAGAGAGACGAAGACCAAAGGCATTCAGAATTGTCTGTTCCTATTGTTCTAAAGTTGCATGTTGCGGCTATCAGATAGACATGGGAGTACCAAAAAACTAGTGAGGATGCACAACCGTGATCAATTGTTAATAGTATAGCAACCTAGTCTCATTACGTACCATCAAATTCCGTTGACCATAACTTCGGTTAATAATAATGTTAGATGTCCCCAAAAGACTACAACAATGGTGATGCACCAAACCAGTCTCAAAACTAAACAAATATTTATCACATTGGGCTAAACTCTTTTAAATCCCAAAATCAATTAAAAAACACTAAAAATTACCACCATTGCTTTTTGGAGAAAAAAATGGAGTTATTTATACAAATACTTGTGTCAGTAGCACGCAGCAAAACTCACCCATTAACTATATCCTATGTTTCAAGTGATATTTTGTTTCTATGGTGGTTTGTTTCTGGAGAGGCAATGTCTTATCCCAAATCTCAAAATTAAAGCAGCTATAGAAAAGTCTACAATAGAAAAATATTCAAAATTTAAAGTCGAAATTTCCATTATATTATGGATCGATATTGAATTTTACCATTATTTTTCACTTTGGTTGAATTTTTTCTCCAAACTTCTCGAATCTGTTTTGAAATTTCCCAATTTTCCTTGAAACTTGGTTTAAGTATTTTATTAATAAAATCAAATTATAAAATTCAACGCTTGTATCTTCAAAACTATGATTTTCAACGAAATTATGGCATTCGCTAAATCCGAAAATAATAAGAAATCACGATTTACTAATATTATTATTCATATTATGCATTTATCACATGTATTTGTATGTTCTAAATTACTAAATATTTCCAAATTATAATATATTAGTATTACTTATTTATTTAAAGTTTAGAAGTTTTATAATACTAAAATAATTTTAGAAAATCGTTTGAAATTTCTATAAGAAAATATTATCCAACAAAATTCAACAAAAGACACTTTTCACACCCACGTAAATAAATGCATATCAGAAATAATATATAAAATGCAGATAATAATAAAAAGAAATAATACACAAATTGATTAAATTGTGACTTAAAATTATGAATAATTAATGCATGAAGACTCTTTTTGGATTATTTTCAAACAAACATAACGTCAAAATTTTAAATAAAAATAAATTATTTTTAACATTCTAGACACTTTCAAAAGTAGTTGTAATATGTTTTAAATTGTATTATTAGATTGATCAATTTCTTCAAAAATCAAAAGTTTTGTATCTATAAACGCCCATTTCCTTCTGTTGAAAATTTCTAAACTATTGACCATCATAATGGTCAACAGAAAAATTAAATTTTTATTACTTATAAAATAATCACCCATCCATGCTTTATAAATACACCCCATTCCCTTTGGTCCATCCACCACACAATTTCATTTCGATCAAACCCCTCACCACATACAAAAATACTTACATTTACACCCAAATGGCTCCTAGTTTCGATAATGAGAGTTCCCTTTTTAACTTTGTTGTTCGAGATGGAAATGGCGTCAAAGGAATAGTGGATTCCGGCATATCAAAGGTGCCCCAGGCTTACATTCAACCACACTCTGAACAAATTGATAAGAAAAATGCAAGCAAATGTGAGATTCCACCGATTGATTTGTCGAAGCTCGATGGCCCTGACCATGATGAAGTGGTCAATCAAATTGTTAGAGCTGCTGAGACACTTGGATTCTTCCAAGTTGTCAACCATGGAGTTCCCCTACAACTACTCGACTCCCTTAAGCAAACTGCACATAACTTCTTTAGCCTGCCCGCTGAGAGAAAGGCTGTTTATCGCAAAGAGGTGAGCCCATCACCATTGGTGAAGTATGGTACGAGTTTTGTGCCTGAGAAGGAGAGAGCATTGGAATGGAAAGACTATATTAGCATGGCTTACACCAATGATGATGAAGCTCTTCAACAGTGGCCTATAGAGTGCAGGTAATGAACTATATATACTCTGCATTTTCTTTTCCTTTTCCCTTGCCATTTTGAAACCTAATTAAGATAGATTATTGTAAATATCAATATTCTCTTTGTAGGGATGTTGCTCTTCAATTTTTGAAGACATCACATGAGATGGTGAGGAACTTGCTCGAAGCTTTGTTGGGAAATCTTGGAGAGGAACTAGATGACTCTAAAATTGATGCATTCATCGGAAAGAAGATGGTTAATATGAATTTCTATCCGACATGTCCTAATCCTGAACTCACAGTTGGTGTAGGACGTCATTCTGATATGGGTACTCTTACAATCTTACTACAAGATGGAATTGGTGGGCTATATGTAAAGGTTCCGGAAGATGTAGACATGGAAAAAAAAGGGGAATGGGTAGAGATTCCTTCTATTCCTGGGGGTTTAGTCATTAATGTTGGCGATATGTTACAGGTACAAATTAAATCTTACTTCGATACTTTTTTCAATTTCAAGAATTCACAACTTAAAGATAGTATGCTTTAATCTAATTCCTAATTATTGTGCTTTAAATTTGTTTCTATTCAGATATGGAGTAATGGAAGGTACAAAAGTGCTGAACATAGAGTCCGCACCACAAGTACAAAATCAAGAGTGTCGATACCAATATTTACAAGCCCACTACCAACTCAAAAGGTTGCGCCATTGCCTCAAGTGGTGAAGAAAGATGGAGTGGCTCGTTATAGAGAATTTGTGTTTTCAAATTACATGAATAGCTTTTTCGGAAACGCACATGACGGCAAAAAATCTCTTGAGTTTGCTCAAATTAACTATAATTGAAGTAAAAGATAAAAGTGATATTAATTATAAAAGTAGCACAATTATTTTTTTCATTACAATAAAAAGAGGATGATTTTGGTACTATACCACATCTCTTCTTTCTGTATTTTTATTAGAAAGCTTTTTAATTGTAATTGAGATTCACAATTATATTTATTATATAAGTAGACGATTTTTCTTTTTATTTTTCTTTCATGCTAGTGGCTTTTTCACATATATTTTAATTGTAATTGAGATTCACAATTTTTCCAAGAAAAGAAAAATCAAATGTTACACTATAGATTGATAGTGACTCTAAATATGCTAAAAAAAAAAAAGGAAAGTAGTTACTAAATCTCTTCATTTAGAGTTAATTTGATATTATTTTAATAAATTGTAGGTACAATAATTATATTTGTACAAGTCCATTTTGCCCGGCCTAAACCCAAAACCAATCTGGAGCCCAATTACAAAACCAATACCAGACCCAAAACTAACCCTAAACCCAAGACCTAAATTACCCTAGCCCAAAACCTAACCAGCCCAAACCCAAATAAAAAAAACAGAAAAAATAAAACCTAACCCTAATGCAAGTGGCGCCGCAACCTAGGGCCACTTGCTCTGACATTCTGACGCCACCGGCCACCGCCCACGTCGCGTCTCCACCTCCCAAGAGCACCTGCAAACATTAAACGAGAAGAGACAGAAAGTAGCGAAATGTAAAGAGTTTAGGCTATAAAAGCCAAATCAATTTCTTTGTAAAGGGATTATTTTTTTTCCCTCTTTGATTAAATGCAACAAAACAAAATCAGAAACAAAATACTAATAAGAATAAGCAATTAGAATTTCAAGGGAGACAAAATCAGAGAACAAAAATGCCCAAAAAAATCAAATCGAAAACCCAAGGTATTTCTTTTTCTTTTCATTTTCCTCCTCATTTACGAATCTATTTTCTTTTCGTTTATGCATGAATAAAACATAAGACATTAAAGGGTAAAGGAAACAAATGTAAAAAAAAAAGGGAAAAAGAGAAACTTTTACCCTAACGCCACAAGATCATGGGATGGCGATGATTTGAGCAGGCATGGACGACAACCGGAGCGGTGTCGGAGAAGGAGACCCCTGTAGAGAAAAAAAGAGAATCAAGAATTTTTTTTTTTAAACACACAACTCAAATGATTTTTTTTCTGATTTTTGGGCCTTAAATAGCCCTTCAAAACAACGTCGTTTTGGGGTTGATCTTTAACCCCCAAAACGACGTCATTTCACCCTCAGGACCCGTGCGTTGACCCGACCCGCCTCAGGATCCGCGTGTTTTTTCGTTTATTGGGCAAATTTCTCTTTTGGTCCTTCCGCATTTTTAGTTTGCAATATTCGCACATTAGCCCTGAAATTTTGCACGGTTTCGCGATTTGGTCCCTCCCTCAAAGCGCTGCGTTTAAATTTCTGGGAAAATTCCCTCTTTGGTCCCCCACTTTCACCGCGTGTGTTTCTAGCCCCGAACTCCTGTTTTATTTACAATTTGACCTGAAACTTTCATTTTTAATGCAATTTAGCCCTTTTTTTTAATTATTTTGCAATTTTTATTATTATTACTATTATTTAATATTTTATTTTGTCATTATTATTATCATTATTATAAGATATATTTTCATAGTTTAATACTATTATCATCTATTTGATTTTTATTTATCTATTTATATTTACGTTATTTTATATATATTTTAATTCTCACTTACATAATTATCACATTTTATATATTTCTACTTCTATTTTTATGTTAATGTTAATATTATTATTATCATTATTATTATATTTACTATTACTATTATTATTATTATTATTATTATTATTATTATTATTATTATTATTATTATATTCACTATCACTATTATCATTATATTTACTATATTTATATTATTGTATGGTATATATTTTGTATCATTATTATTATTTTATTATTATTACTATACTATTACCATTATTATTATTATTATTTTATTATTATTTACTTTTTTTTACCATCATTATTACTATTATTGCTATTTTATTATTATTTCTATTATTCTTATTATTGTATTATTACTTGTATATACTTACTACTATTATTATTATTATTATTATTATTATTATTATTATTATTATTATTATTATTATTATTATTAATACTATTATTATCTATTTTATTATATCTATTTTATTGTCCTTAATTAATTCGTCAATATTCTTGTTTTTGTTTTTTTCGCATAACATCGAATTTCCCTTTATTATTTGTCATATCGGTTTACCCAATGCATCAAGTTTTCAAATAATTGATATTTCAGATTAAGGGTTTGAGAAAATCGTGCCTAACTTCTTGGGTTTCGATTTTTCTTGTTCAATCTTAATAACGAATACATTTTTAAATCACAATCAAGCTCGAATAAAATATTTAATCCTTGAATTTGAAATGTCGCGCCTAACTTCTTGGACTCGACATCTAGATACTTCGGATAAGGTTTTTAAAAATAGGGCAATATTCCTAATTTGGACCTTCGGAAAACGAGCCCTAACTTATCGGGTTCTTTTCTCGTTGGACAAATGACGGAGATCCTCTTTAAATATAAAACCAAGTTTTAAAAGGCGAGCTTAGTTTCGGAATCTAAAGTATTGCCTAACTTCATTGGACATGATGCTTTATCTCTTGAAAATAAGAGAGTCTTAACGTCCCTTCGATCCCTTCAAGTCTTAGAAATCAAAAGTATCTATTTTCGAATCATTTTAAAGTTTTCAACATTAGGACATCGATCAATCAATTTGGTACCAATTTTGGGCATATCGAGGGTGCTAACCCTTCCTCGTGTGTAATCGAATCCTGAACTCGTTTTCTGGATTTCGTAGACCAAAATCGTTGTTTTGATAAATCAAACTGTTTATTAAAAACAACTATTTTACGAGGTGGCCCGATCACAACTCATCAATAAAGATCGGTGGCGACTCCTTTCTTTTCATTTTTTTTAAAAAACCCAAGTCGACCTCATCGTTTACTGTTTTATCAAAAAATGGTTACGACAGCTTGGCGACTCCACTGGGGACTCGAGGGTCAGGCCATAGGTTGATTGATTTTTATCCTTTTGATTAAAATGGTTTCGAAAAATCATGCTTCTTTTAATGCACTTTCAATATTGGGTCTCGTAAATACTTTGGCATTGTATTGCACAACCGTTGTGGTCACACCTTTAAGTGGGAGCGAGAAGTTATGCCTTCGTGAGGTTTTCACCTCCGCATGGGCTAGTGGATCGCCGGGATACATCCGTACCTATGTCTTCGTGAAGTTTTCACTTCCGCATGGCCATAGGGAAATGTATTCCCCTGAACCGAACTCGGTCCGTATGAGCCTATAATGGGTGAGGATCGAGGAATCTGCTGGTTTGGGTACCTCGAACTTTAGAACTCAACCACATGTAAAGAGCCTAAGAACCTATCCCGAGCCGAACTATGCCGAACCTTAGTAGTTACCCAGATAGGCGTTTGTGTATTTTACATGCTTTATATCTCATTCTGTGGTACTAATTGATGATGTTTTATTTCCTCTGCATGTCATTTTCATTTTTAAGAGGTATCGATTCACGGTCCGTTTCTGAGTTAGAAAGCTGGTTATGGAAAGCGAATTCCTTGATAAAGTGGAGGACAATGCGACCGTCCGCACCTGGTCAGAGCAAAGCCAATTAGAAAGAGGGGACAGTTTAGCTGAGGGATATGTGTCTAAATTACGGGATTTCACCAATATCAGTGTCACGCAGAATGAACTCCAAGAGTTGAAAGAAATATGGACCCAGTGGGATGACGAGGCAAAGCAGTTGTTCTATAGTACCTACGGTGATCTACCATACCTGCTCGATGTCAAAATAGATAAGCACCTATTCCGAGCAATTACTCAGTTCTGAAATGCTGTTTATAGCTGTTTCTCATTCGAGAAAGTAGATTTGGTTCCCACGGTAGAGGAATACACGACCTTGCTACGTTATCCGAGAATTCAAGTTGATAAAGCTTATTCCAAAGTAGTTAATAGCCCGACTTTTGAGAGGAAATTAATGAATATCACGGGAATGAGCGAACAATGGGTTTCAGCTAGAATACAGAAGAAAGGCGGGGGAAAATGCATACATTGGATATATTTGAGGGACCTGATCCTAACGCATCCTGAAGTAAAGAAAAAGATTGACTTCTTGGCCTTGTGTATTTACGGTTTGGTAATCTTCTCAAAAGCTCTAAGACACATTGATGAAGCAGTTATTGATCTATTCGGCCGATTAGACAAAGAGGTTACGCTTGTTCCCGCTATCTTGGCTGAAACGTTCAGATCCTTGAATACATGTCAGAGAATAGGTGAAGGCAGGTTTATTGGATATGCGCAGTTGTTATTGGCCTAGTTCCATAGTCACTTCTAGAAGGTGGATAAAGTGTCTTGTCGATTTTTGTCAGAGAATTGCTCCCCGTTGAAAGAGATAGTAGCTATGCCTAGGAGAAAAGACGTGCCCGAAGAAAACTGGATAGCGCTCCTCCAAAACCTTCAAGAAGACGGCATCGAGTGGAAGGCTTCTTGGATGATTCCCGACAAGGTCCTTTATCGTTGTGAAAACTTTGACTGAGTTCCTCTACTAGAAATTTGGGGTGCCAGTGCATATGCCCCCTTGCTGGTCCTAAGACAGTATAGTTCAAGATAGTTTGTACCAACGACATACGGGCTAGCTCAATGTGAATTCTCATACGAAGGGGGGAGCCATAAGAAAAAGGTTAAAGAGATCTCTAGTGCCTGGAATCAAATTCATAGAATGAGAAGATTATCCGCAGGCCCGAGGATGACCCCAGAATACAGTGAATGGAAGGCTAGGAGAGTCAATGATAACATCCCCTAGCCAAATCTAGAAGGCACTCGATCGAGAGAAGAATGCTTACGAGTGGTCCCGTCAGAATTAGAGATTGTGAAACAAGATTTTGAATGGATGAGTTCAGAACTTGGAAACAGAATAGAAAAGCTGGAAGAAGAAAAGATGCTCCTCCAATTAGAGGTGGACGGTCAAAAATCAGAGGCTGAGAAACTTAGAAAAGAAAATAGAAGGTAGAGGAAGACCGAGATAACTTGAAGATGGAATACAAGAAGATGTGTCTGACGATAAAAAATGCTGGATTAGGGAAAACTTCGGAGCAGTGGCGACAAGAGATCCGAGAGGAAAAAGCCAGAGTTAGCAATTGGGAAAAAAGTTTCAAGAGATACAAACGCAAAAAGAGGCCTTAGAAAAGGGCATGACAGAAAACCAAAAGGAGAAAAAGGGATTAAAAGCTAGAATAGCTGAGCTTGGGCGGTCTCTGCACCACTATCAAAGTCAAGACTCAGAAAGTAAACTGAAATCAAGTCTGAACAGAATTGAGGAAATGAAGGATAAGGTTGAAGAGCTAAAATCGGCATTACACAGTAGTGAGCTCCAGATTGAGCTTCTGGAAACAAGAGAAAAGCGTTGGGAAGAGGAGCTTCGCCATTCTTACAAGCAAGTTAGAAGCCGGACCTACCTCATAGGTGAAGCGATAATCCAGATTCGAGAGGTAGCTGATCACCTACAGACTTTGGCTGTGGAAACTGACATATTGACCATGAGATATGAGCTACCGCCGAGTTATGATCAAGAGCTAATCTCTTTGCTTGGGAAAATCAAAACCTTAGGCCTTAGGGCGAAAGCATATTTGTAATCTGCTTTATGTAAAGGGTTTTACCTTCTAATAAAGTTTTCTAAAATGAAGTTGATCAGAATCGATGTCTTCTTCTTGCATTCATGCATTTGCATTGCATCATATTACATGCATTTAAGTTTATAAAAATGGGCCTAATTATATAAAATTATCAGAAAGAGAGAGAGAAAATAAAGTGAAAGGGGAAAATCTGGAAGCAGAACATCACTACGGAACGCGCGCTAAAACCAGGAAAATGGGTCAAAGGTTTGAACAATTCCAGAAAGAAATGCAGGAACAAATGCAAGAGCAAATGTTAAAACTCCAGCAGGAAATGAGGGACCAAATGTTGGAGGCCCAGAGGAATATGGTGGCCCAAATGGCCCAAATGATGAACGGGGCAATGGATAAGGGGAAAGGCCCTATGCCTCCGGTAGAGGAAAGTAGTGAAGGCATCCCCCCGGGTTTTACCCCGCCACATGTAAGAACAAGACCTGAGGAGTATATTCCAAGGCCACCAGTTGCGATCAGGCCTCAACAAGGGCAGGCCGACGCTAGACCTCCCATGAGCTTCCATGCAGCCTCTGGATCCCAACCAGGAGATAACCCGGCCAATTCTGTTGTACCCGATTTAGATATAGCAGAGAAAATGGGGTCGAGAGAAGAATCTTCAAGACAGTTAGAGGATCGTTGCAAATGGCTGGAAGAAAAATTTAAGGCACTAGAAAGTATCGATCATCATCGTGGGATTGACGCAAAAGATTTAAGTTTGGTTTCGGATTTCGTGCTACCTCATAAGTTTAAAATGCCTGGATTTGAAAATTACAGTGGGACTAGCTGCCCGGAGGCCCACATCACCATGTTCTGCAGGCAAATGGCTGGCTACGTGAGTAATGATCAACTCTTAATCCACTATTTCTAAGAAAGTTTAGTAGGCGCAGCTGCTAGATGGTATAACCAGCTTAGTCAGGCCAACATTAGTTTTTGGAGAAATTTGGCTCAAGCATTTCTGAAGTATTACAGCCACGTCACAGACATGGCACCAGATAGAACTACTTTGCAAAGCATAGAAAAGAGACAAAATGTAGTACGCGCAGAGGTGGAGGGAGGTCGCCATACAGGTCCAACCACCCCTCTTAGAAAAAAAAACTACCATGCTCTTCATCAACACCCTGAAGGCTCCTTTCATAACCCATATGATAGGAAGTATGACTAAAAGCTTTGCCGACATAGTAATGGCGAAAGAGATGATCGAACATACCATAAGGGGCGGCAAGATCGAGGCAGGAGAAAGCGCTAGGAGGGCCGCTCCTAAGAAGAAGGACGGGGAAATAAATAACGTGAGCACACACAAGACGATCACGGTTAATCAGCCAAAGGCAGTCACCTCTGGACAACAAGGTCCGGCAAGACAAGAATCAGAAACCAGACCGAATACCGAAAAAATTTAATTCACGCCAATTCTAATAACGTACAAGGAGCTATACCAGACTTTGTTCAACGAGCATATCGTGTCCCTGTTCTATTTGTAACCATTGCAACCTCCATACCCTAAGTGGTACGACCCTAACGCTTAATACGATTACCATACAGGGGTAGCGGGGCATTCAATAGAGAATTGCCTCGCCTTTAAAAAGGTAGTCGAGAGGCTAATAAAGATGGAGGTTATAACACTCGACGATTTGATAAAAAGGGGAACCCACTACCCAATCACGAAGGTAGAGGAGAAAATACGATTGGTGAGGAGGTGGTGAGAAAAATCAAGAAGGACGTCACGGAGGTGAAAACCCCATTGAGAGTAGTCTGAGAGGAAATAGCAAAGAGTGGATTGACAGATTTAGATCCTGCGGAAAACTGAAAGTATATAAAGAACTACTACGAACTCCATAAAACAAAAGGGCACGAGATTCAAGAATGTGCCCAGTTTAGAATCTTGGTGCAAAACCTTATAGATAACAAGAAACTGGAGTTTTATGAAAAAGGAGTAGAGGAAAGGAATGTATGTGTGATCGAGGAAGAATTGACAAAGCCTAGAGTCAATTACCTGAGAATCATCATCTCGCGAAACACGAAAAGTGGGGTGCGGGGAAGGCCAAAGATTATAATTCAGAGACCTGTTTCTTTTCCCTACAAAGACAGTAAAAAGGTACCCTGGGACTACAATTGTAATGTGATGATACCAGGGGCAGAAAGCTCCACTAGCATTTCTGAGGAGGTCAAGAATGAAGGGTCCTATACGCGTAGTGGGAAACGTTACGACCCTAAGAACAGAAGAGCGGAACCAATGAAACCAAAGACTGTGCTGATTGGGCAGAAAGAGGAACCCAAAGCCCCTGTCAATGAACCCGTAAAAGAGGAGGAGGCCAAAGAATTCTTAAAATTCTTGAAACACAGTGAGTCTGACGTGGTAGAACAATTACGTAAACAACCGACTTGCATATCCTGCTAGCCTAACATTAAGCTCAGAAGTGCACCGTGAAGCACTGATGAAAGTACTAAATGAAACTTATGTTACTAAGGATATATCCGTTAATAAGTTGGACCGTCTGGTTAGTAACATAAGTGCTGACAATTTTATTTACTTCAGTGATGATGAAATCCCACCAGAAGGCATGGGATCACCAAAAGTCTTGCACATAACTACTCGTTACAAGGGATACACTCTGCCGAGTGTGTTAATATATAATGGATCAGCTTTAAATGTCTTACCTTTGGCTACACTGAGGAGGTTGCCTATAGACAGCTCTCACATGAAAGCATGCCAAAACATAGTGAGAGCATTTGATGGCATCGAAAGAAGAGTGATGGGAAGAATGGACGTACCATTATTGATCGGGCCTAACACATATGAAGTAGATTTCCTAGTCATGGACATCAAGCCCTCTTACAACTGCTTGTTGGGAAGGCCACGATTCATTCAAGCCAGGTCTTGTGCCTAAATCCTTTGCACTGCTAAACCGGTTAGTAATGTAAAACGGACCGGTAACTATAAACGCTAAAGAAGACATCATAGCAACTATTACCAACGAAGTGCCATATCTAGAAACAAGTGAGGAGGCCATTGAATATTTCTTTCGATCCTTAGAGTTCGTAAATGCTACTTTCATCTCAGAGGGGAATGAAGTCCCGGTGCCAAAGCTATCTAAGACCACAGGGATGGGCCTACGAATGATGATAGGAAAAGAGGCTCTACCGGGAAAAGGATTAGGCAAACATCTCCAAGGAAAGTTCGGATCCGATCTTTGAAAGAAGAGAGACCGTTTTGGCTTGGGTTTCAAACCGGATGCAAAATAAATGAGGAGGGAAATAGAGAAGAAACAAGAAAGGAGAAGGGCAAGGTTGAACGGAAAGGACGTCAAGTGGGAATCAATAACATTCCCCCACATATCCCGTACCTTCGTGTCAGGAGGAATAATCTACCCAGAGAATCTTCCTCACATCAATGCCATACACGACGAGGAAACTGATCAAGGAAAACTGTTGGGCATTCGCCCGTACGAACCTGGAAGCATTCTGAACAATTAGACTGCAGAGGAATTTTCTGTAGTTTTTAGAGATTATAAAGAGTAATATTCAGAACGCACTCATTGTTTTAAGCCTAGAAACAATGAGATTTCTTTTGTGAAACAGGCTCATGTTCGGATATTTTGTTCCAATGAAATGCATCTTTAATTCTAACAAATATTTTTTCATTTCTTGTTCCCATTCATATTATGTGAATAGTTATCTTTCAATTCATTTATTCTTTGTACATCCCTTGATACCCATCACAGGTCTCTAACTATCAATGATATGAGCAACGATACTACAGATTCAAAGGTCCATTTTGAGTAAGACATGTGTTTAGAGGAATCTCAGGATTTTGAAAGTGACAGAGAATGTGACTTACCTCCAGATTTGTTGAGAATGGTAGAGCAAGAAGAAAAACATATCCTACCGCATAAAGAGTCAATGGAAATGGTGAACTTGGGAGAAGGACAAGAAGTGAAGATCGGAGCTTGTATCACGGTAGAGACCAAGCGAGACCTCATCGAGTTACTCTAAGAATTCAAAGATGTATTCACGTGGTCGTATCAAGATATACCCAGATTAAGCACCGATATCGCAGTACACCCGTTGCCCATAAAAGAAGAATACAAGCCCGTTTAACAGAAGCTTCAAAAAATGAGACCGGATGTTTTGTTAAAAATAAAAGAAGAAGTCGAGAAACAATTTAACGCCGGATTCTTGCAAGTGGTTAAGTATTCGGATTGGGTGGCTAATATCGTCCCTGTCCCTAAGAAAGATGAGAAAGTGTGAATGTGCATAGACTACAGGGATCTAAACAAGGCTAGCCCGAAAGATAATTTCTCGTTGCCTCACATCGATACCTTAGTAGACAATACGACGGGCTATTCGTTGTTCTCCTTCACGGATGGTTTCTCAGGATACAACCAAATAAAGATGCATCCTGAAGTTATGGATAAGATAACATTTGTGACCATGTGGAGGATGTTTTACTACAAGGTGATGCCGTTTGGGCAAAAAAACGCAGGAGTGACATATCAGAGAGCCATGGTAACTCTATTTCACAACATGATGCACAGAGAAATTGAGGTTTACGTCGACGATATGATCGCCAAGTACCAAACTGAAAAGGAACATGTGCAGGTCTTAAAGAAACTATTCTTGAAGTTGAGAAAATTCCAGCTAAAACTTAATCCAGCAAAGTGTACCTTCGGAGCTCGATCTGAGAAGTTACTCGGATTCGTGGTCGGTAAAAAGGGGATTGAGATTGACCCAGACAAAGTCAAGGCCATACAAGAGTTGCCTCCACCACGTACCCAAAGAGAAGTTAGAGGTTTCTTAGGAAGGCTAAATTACATCGCTCGGTTCATTTCACAACTGACTGAGAAATGTGACCCCATATTCCGTCTTCTTAAGAAACGCAATCTGGGCACGTGGGATGAAGAATACCAGAAGACCTTCGACAAAGTAAAGCAATACCATCCAATGCCCGAAGATTGACACCGCCTCCTCCAAGTAGGTCGTTAATCCTTTATTCTGAGGCTTTCGATAATTCAATGGGATGTGTGCTTGGTCATGATGACGAGTCGGGAAAAGAGAGAAGGCAATATGCTACCTTAGTAAAAAATTCACTGAGTGTGAAACAAGGTACTCACCAATCGAGACACTGTGTTGTGCCTTGATTTGGACAACTCGAAGATTGAGACAATATATGTTGTATCATACGAAATGGCTCATCTCGAAGCTAGATCCTCTAAAATATATGATGGAGTCTACCACTTTGAACGGAAGGATGGCCAGATGGCAGATTTTACTTTCTGAATTCGACATAGTCTATGTAAACCAAAAGGCAGTAAAAGGGAGTGCAATAGCGGACTTTTTAGCTAGTAGAGCCCTTGAAGATTACGAGCCTTTAGACTTCAATTTCCCTAACGAAGATTTGATGCATGTGGCAAACACTAGAGAGGGTGCCTCAGAAGATCATCCTTGGAAGCTAAATTTTGACGGAGCATCAAATGCCGTAGGCAATGGAATTGGGGCAGTTCTGATATCCCCAAAAGGAGACCATTACCCATTTACTTGCAAACTGGATTTCGATTGCACTAATAATATGGCTGAATATGAAGCTTGCATCATGGGTCTCCGCGCCGCTATCGAACATAAAATCGAGTATTGAAGTGTATGGAGATTACATACCGTAATCTATCAACTTAAAGGGAATGGGAAACCGAGGATTCAAAGTCGCCATCTCTAAAAGATTGGCCCAAGATTTGATCGAGAGTTTGCGATGTCACTTTCCATTATTTACTCAGAGACGAAAACCAGATGACCGATGCTCTGGCCACCTTAGCCTCCATGGCCCGAATAAATGAAAATGAGGATATGAAGCCTATACGAATGAGCATTCATCAGGACCCAACCCATTGCTACAATATTGAGGAAGAAGAGAAAATTGGCCTACCATGGTACCACGATATACTGTGGTATATAAAAAATCGTGAGTACGCGGACCAAGCAACTGAGAACGATAAAAGGACGTTGAGAAGACTAGCTTGTGAATACGTCACGGATGGAGAGGTCCTATACAAGAAAAGGAAAGATCAAGTCTTTCTTTGAGATGTGTGGATCTTCAGAAGCTAAGTTAATCTGGAAGAAGTCCATGAAGGCGTCTGCGGAACTCACGCCAATGATTTCATAATGGCGGACAAATAATGAGGTTTGGATATTATTGGTCCACCATGGAAGGAGGCGCATCAACTATGCCAAAAATATCATAAATGCGGTTATGGAGACAAGATTCATGTACCTCAGTTACCTTTACGTTATGACTTCCCATAGCCATTTTCCATGTGGGGCATGGATGTCATTGGACCAATCTCACCAAAGCTTCAAATGGGCATCGGTTTATCTTCGTGGTCATCGACTACTTCACCAAGTGGGTAGAGGCCGCCTCATATGCTAACGTCACTAAGTCGGTGATCGATCGGTTCTTGAAGAAAAAAATTATTTGTCGATATGGAATGCCTGAGAGGATCATATCAGACAATGCATTGAACCTAAACAACAGCACAATAGCGGGAGTTTGCAGCTAATTCAATATTAAACACCACAATTCATCTCCGTATCGTCCAAAAATGAATGGGACAGTGGAAGCGGCAAACAAAAACATCAAAAAGATAGTGGGGAAGATGACCGAGACTTATAAGGATTGGCATGAAAAATTACCGTCCACGCTCTATGCTTATCGAACGTCTGTCCGAACCTCTACTAGGGCAACGCCTTTCTCATTGGTCTATGGGATAGAGGCAGTTCTACCTATTGAAGTGGAAATACCTTCTCTTCGAGTATTGTCAGAAGTGAAGCTGGATGAAGCTGAATGGATCCAGGCTCGATATGATCAATTGAACTTAATTGAAGAAAAGAGATTGAGGGCTATCCGTCACGGTCAGATGTACCAAAAGCGAATGATGCGAGCTTACAACAAAAAGGTTCGCCCAAGGGAATTTCACGAGGGGGACCTCGTGCTGAAAAAGATCCTTCCCATACAAAAAGATTACAGAGGAAAATAGATGCCGAACTGGGAAGGACTGTATGTGGTAAAGAAAGCTTTCTCGGGAGGTGCACTGATTCTGACTGAGATGGACAAAAAAATTTTACCTAATCCCGTGAACTCAGATTCAGTTAAAAAATACTTTGCTTGAAATGGAAGAGGCCAAGGTGAAAACCCGCAAAGGGCACTTTGAGACTTTAAAAAAAAACTGAGAGGCCAAGGTGAAAACCCGCAAAAGGGCACCTTGAGACCAAAGGGCTTTTGAGTTGAAAACCCAAAAAGGGCGGCTCGAGTTTTGAATGGACACGTCGCGATCTTGCAACGCTAGAATCAATAGAAGAGGAAGCACGTTGCATATCGGGGCATCGACAAAACACTTTGAGTCTTCTAAACGCATGGCAGGCTCAAAGCAGTCTTCTTGAAGTTTGTATATAGAAGCCCAATTGGTGATGTCTAGGGCGTCTGATCCATGTTGTTCATTTTACTATTTTTGGGTTCTTTTTCTCCGTAAAAAAGAGATATGTTCCCAGTTAATTTTTCTTTGTTTCATAGATAATTCATTTTAACTCTCTTTGAAATCGACCTACTGTTACCCATCATTAACATGCTGCATTGAAACAATAATTGATGAACTAACAATTTCACAAAGGAAAGTTCCACGTATTACTTCGAAAATCTCTAGATAAAACAGGAAACCGAGACAGGATAATTTTTAAGAATTTCCACGAACACAGGATAAAGACACTGGAGAAAGAGGGTCTTAATGGAGACCGTTTCTTCAAAGTTCCTCGTCCGATTCAGTAATTGTGGCAGGGTGAATAATGTTACTTGGTCACTTAGAAAAGGTATGATATGCCAATTTTCGATAAGGAAAAATTCAAAAACCCTAAATTGCTGAGGAACGAATCCAAAACAAACCAAGGCAGGTATTCTTCAAGTAGAAATTGTGACTCCTGGGGAAGACAGCTAGAAGTCAATATAGGGCCGTGTTCCGAGGCCTAAAATGGGCTTTGAAATTTCCAAAGGGGCAAGTCATTCATGCGAAAACGTTTACTGCAAGGGAAACAAAGATAAAACATTGACATATAAATGAGTGATAACACCTTGAATAGGAATCATACTCATAACATTTTAACTCGTTCCAATCATGGCATCCTAATCATTAGGCATGAGCATGTACTCATTCTGCAGGTTATGTCCTTAAAAGGACACTATAGGAACAGATGAGGGAATGGCAGATCTTGTCTCCCTGAATTTGTAGGAAGCAGATCGAAGATAACAGTCTGGTGGTCCTTGAGTTTGTAGGGATCAGATTGAAGATAGCGATTTGACCTTCCGAAGTTGCGGAAGCGGATCGAAGATATCGATCTGGTGGTCCTTGAGTTTGCGAGGATCATATTGAAGATAGCGATTTGACCTTCCGAAGTTGCGGGAAGCGGATCGAAGATATCGGTCGATGGTCCTTGAGTTTGCGAGGATCGATTGAAGATAGCGATTTGACCTTCACGAAGTTGCGGAAGCGGATCGAAGATATCGATCTAGTGGTCCTTGAGTTTGCGAGGATCGATTGAGGTAGCAGATTTGACATTCACGAAGTTGCGAAGCGGATCGAAGACATAGATCTTATCTCCTGAATTTGCGATGAAGCGGTCGAAGATAGAAAGTCGGCGTTCACGATGTTGCGGGAGCGATTGAAAATAATGATTTGGCGTTCTTGATGTTGCGAGAAGCAGATTGAAGATGGCGAGATCTTCTCTCCTTGAAGTTGCAAGAAGCGATTCAAAACAAGTCTTATCTCCCGAGGTTGCGGTGGAGTAGGCGATGACGATTAATCCTATCTCCACGAAGTTGCGGTGAAGCGGATTAAAACAACGAATCCTATACCTCGAAGTTGTAGTAGGTAGGACTAAATCAATTACAACTACAAACTTTATCTTTCAAGGTTGCGATAAAGTGGATCAAAGCAACAAGATCATTTGATTTGAATGAGGCTACGAAGAAAAGAGCACCAAAAAGTTAAAACCAATGAGGCCGGGCAAAATTGGTCTTTCTTATGTCTTTGCTCTATTGCCATTACGACAATGAGCAAAAGGGCAACATACAAGCCCATTTTGCCCGGCCCAAACCCAAAACCAATCTGGAGCCCAATTACAAAACCAATACGGACCCAAAACTAACCCTAAACCCAAGACCTAAATTACCTAGCCCAAAACCTAACCATTAAACCCAAATAAAAAAATAGAAAAACAAAACCTAACCCTAATGCAATTGGCAGCAACCTAGGGCCACTTGCTCGACATTCTAACGCCACCACCACACCCACGTCGCGTCTCCACCGCCCAAGAGCACCTGTAAACATTAAACGAGAAGAGACAGAAAGTAGCGAAATGTAAAGAGTTTAGGCTATAAAAGCCTAATCAATTTCTTTGTAAAGGGATTATTTTTTTCCCCTCTTTGATTAAATGCAAAAAACAAAATCAGAAACAAAATACTAATAAGAATAAGCAATTAGAATTTCAAGGAGACAAAATCGAGAAGAAAAACGCCTAAAAAATCAAATCGAAAACCCAAGGTATTTCTTTTTCTTTTCATTTTCCTCCTCATTTACGAATCCGTTTTCTCTTCGTTTATGCATGAATAAAACATGAGACATTAAAGGGTAAAGAAAACAAATGTAAAAAAAAGGGAAAAAGAGGAAACTTTTACCCTAGCGCACAAGACGATGGCGATCACGACGTGAGGCAAGCAGGCATGATGGGCTGACAGCCGGGCGGTGTCGAAGAAGAGACCCTGCAGAGAAAAAAAGAGAATCAGAAAATTTTTTTTAAACACACAGCTCAAATGATTTTTTTCGATTTTTGGTCCTTAAATAGCCCTCAAAACAGCGTCGTTTTGGGGTTGACCTTTAACCCCAAAACGACGTCGTTTCACCTCAAGACCATGCGTTGACCGACCCGCCTCGGGATCCGCATGTTTTTTCGTTTATTGGGCGATTGCCCTTTTGGTCCTTCCGCATTTTAGTATTTCAAATTAAGTTTACAATATTCGCACATTAGCCACGAAATTTTACGGTTTAGCGATTTGGTCCCTCCTCAAAGCTGCGTTTAAATTTCGGAAAATTCCTCTTTGGTCCCCACTTTCACTGCGTGTGTTTCTAGCCCGAACTCCTATTTTATTTACAATTTGACCAAACTTCCATTTTAATGCAATTTAACCCTTTTTTAAATTATTTTGCAATTTTATTATTATTACTATTATTTAATATTTTATTTTGTCATTATTATTATTATCATCATTATTATAAGATATATTTTCTTAGTTTAATACTATTATCATCTATTTGATTTTTATTTATCTATTTATATTTATGTTATTTTATATATATTTTAATTCTCACTTACATAATTATCACATTTTATATATTTCTACTTTTATTTTTATGTTATTGTTAAATTATTATTATTATCATTATTATTATATTTACTATTACTATTATTATTATTATATTCACTATCACTATTATCATTATATTTACTATATTTATATTATTGTATGGTATATATTTTGTATCATTATTATTATTTTATTATTATTCCTATACTATTACCATTATTATTATTATTATTATTATTATTATTATTATTTACTTTTTTTACCATCATTATTACTATTATTGCTATTTTATTATTATTATTATTATTATTATTATTATTATTATTATTATTATTGTTACTAGTGTGTTAATACTATTATTATCTATTTTATTATGTCATTTATTGTCATTAATTAAGTCAATATTACTTGTTTTGTGTTTTTTTTTCGCATAACATCGAATTTTCCCTTTATTATTTGTCATATCAGTTTACCCAATGCATCAAGTTTTCAAATAATTGATACTTCATATTAAGGGTTTGAGAAAATCGTGCTCTAACTTACTGGGTTTCGATTTTTCTTGTTCAATCTTAATAACGGAATACCTTTTTTAAATCGTAATCAAGCTCCGAATAAAATATTTAATCCCGGATATTCGAAATGTCGCGCCCTAACTTACTGGACTCGACATCTAGATACTTCGGATAAGGTTTTTTAAAAATAGGGGCAATATTCCTAATTTGGACCTTCGGGAAAATGAGCCTTAACTTACTGGGTTCTGTTTTCTCGTTGGACAAATGACGGGAGATCCTCTTTAAATATAAAACCAAGTTTTAAAAGGCGAGCTTAGTTTCGGGAATCTAAAGTATTGCGCCCTAACTTACTGGACATGATGCTTTATCTCTTCGAAAATAAGAGAGTCTTAACGTCCCTTTCGATCCCTTCAAGTTTTAGAAATCAAAAGTATCTATTTTCGAATCATTTCAAAGTTTTCAACATTAGGACATCGATCAATCAATTTGGTACCAATTTTGGGCGTATCGAGGGTGCTAACCCTTCCTCGTGCGTAACCGACTCCCGAACTCGTTTTCTAGATTTCGTAGACCAAAATCGTTGTTTTGATAAATCAAACTGTTTATTAAAAACAACTATTTTATGAGGTGGCCCGATCACACCTCATCACTAAAGATCGGTGGCGACTCCCTTCTTTTCATTTTTTTTAAAAACCCGAGTCGACCGCATCGTTTACTGTTTTATCAAAAAATAGTTACGACAATATACATAATTCAATTATAAATAATATAATTTCAATAACTATAATTAAAATTAATACTTATAAAATATAATTAAATTAATAATTCAAATATATTCAAATTTAAATCATAAATATAACCTTTATAAAATCATCTAATTGGAAAATATATGTAATCATGGTCTCCAAAATTTACGTAGAAAATAATAGTATTATAATTCGATTTCTAATGGTTTCAGATTGTATATTTTAAAATTTCTTTTTCACCAACAAATATCTGCTATCCTAAATCATAATCTGAGTAAAGAAGAATAGATTACAAAAGGTGTTGATTTGCAAAATAAAATAAAATCAATACAAATTTTAAATCAATGAAAAAATTGAACATAATTAGATAAATTTCACACATCGTAATTACGCATTGTGAAACTCAAAACTCACACAAAGTAATTGTGTATAGTAAGACTTGAACTTTTAGGTACTCAAGAACTCTAAGCCAACCTTTGCCAATAATATCAAGGTCTTATTGGTTAATTAGTATTGAGAAAACCAATCTAAACCGAAGTGTTTTGGACGGTTTATAAAATAAAAATTGTAATTACCTTAGTTCAATTGAATTCTATTTTTATCTAATTTATAATTAATTTTAATTTTTATGATATAATAATAAATAATTACTTGAAAATTTAATTCTTATAAAAATATTTATGAAAAAATTTAAAACTTCACTAAATAATATAAAAAAATCATAAAACAATGCGTGTTTTGTTAAAATATATTTAAAACTCATGTCTAAAGGTATAGAAAAATCGTATCAAATTATCAAGGACGATTTGAGAAATCCAAAAAATAATCCAAATCATTTGAATTAAACTCAACCACTAACAACTAATTGGTATGATCTTTTTTTTTTTGATGAATTATAAGAAGAGCGTAAAACCCTAATAACAATGTAATTAACGTAACTTGAACTCAAACTATACTTGAGACAGTGAACACATTAACCATCATATTAACATATGAGATTAATTGATGATCCATTTTAAATAGCTTGCAAATTAATCAAATACCATTACACTCAATTGTACTTTGATAAGTCTTAGACTTTGAAATTTGGATGGTTAATTGAATTCCAATTATAGTAAACCCATATAAGAAAGGAAAAAAACCAACAAAAAAAAAAAACAAGTTTTTCAAAGAGTACATGTATTTGAGTATTGAATTTCATCTCTATATATTAATTTCCATTTAGATACGTATGGGAGGTAAAGGTGGAGCACGGTTTGAATTTTAGACCTCCAGTTTTTCAACCTATTAATTATCATTAAACTAATTTAAATTCAGAAATAAAAATAAATTTAATCGTTAAATATCAAAATGAATTAAAAATATATAAATGCTAAAATAAATCTATTTATCAAATTTACAATCCAAATATTATATATCTCTTTTCTTTATTATATATATTCTAATATTCTACAAAAAATCCTCTTAATCAATGCAATAAATATCTCCGACGACTAGGAGCAGCATGCTTTGACCCAATTTTTTATTTATTTATACAAATAAATACTCCACGACTTATACTTAATTTATTATCTGGTTAATTGCTGTTGGAATTTTAGTTGAAATGTGGGTTTGAACGTACATTTTATTATAGGGATTAAAAGAATTATGTTAGTAGTTTAAATATGGTATTCAAAAATATTTGATAATCTTTTAAGAAAATTTTAGATTCAATTTTGGCATTCTCATGTCATGATTATAAAATTTCTTTCAACCATTGGTAACAATGTCTTTGAATGAACCCACAAGACTATGACAGTTTCTTCCGTCTTTCAACTTTCTTTTAGTTGGTCTTTTTGTCAAAGACTTGCGAGTTTATGTATAAAGTAGAATGTTATTCGTTTGTAGAACAATTACCTATAAGTTAATTGCACCAGGGATCTTAATCACTCTCATTTTAGGTTGGTGTCTAAGTTTCAAAATATTCTAATTACATCTCTAAACTATTAAGATTATATCATTTAAGTCCTTCTACTATTAAAATTATTAATTTAACAATTAAATAAAACATAAAATTTAAAATGAAACTCTTAAATAAAAGTAAAACATTGTCACATCATTTTTAAAAGAAAAACAATAAAATAAAGAGTGAACGATAAAGCTTATATAAAAACTTTAAAACTTCAAAACTAACGTTTTACAACATTCATTCTCATAATATTCATTTTTTCTTTAATATTATTATTTTAAATTATATCACATAAAATATGACATCTAATTTAACGGTTAAATTAACTATTTTAATAACAGAGTAAATGAATTTAATAGTTCCCATTTATATACAAATGAATCATAAAACAACTAACACAAAAATTAATAGAAATAAAAGAGAATTAATGATCTAACCAAATAAAAGTGTAACAGAGAAGCTCTTGCAAGTGGATTTGCGTGGACTTTGGGAATTGAGAGCGTTCAATATCACAGTTCTATAATATTTGCTTAAATTCTTCAGTCTTTCGTCATGTTTGCGTAACAATCAAAGGCCAAAATTTTGCCTCTCCTTTGATTTTCAACGCCCTGACTCTTGTCTTACTGGAAAATTTTAAGAATAAAATTCCTCAACGCCGTCAAAATTATATAATTTCTATTTACAAGTTTACCAAGAAAGTTTCAACCATTTCTCCACTATACATATCGAGACTTTTCCCTCTTATTTTCTCACCAATCAAACAGTACATTTCGTCAATTAAACCCTTTTCTTCAATCTTCAACTGATTTCTCGAGTGGCTCCTAGTTTCAATAACGAGAGCTCCCTTTTTAACTTTGTTGTTCGAGATGGAAATGACGTCAAAGGAATAGTGGATTCTGGCATATCAAAGGTGTCCACACACAGATTTTACGGAAAAAATTTTTGAAAAAAAATTACAGGCAGGGAAGAAAAAAAATTTACTATGTCGAATTGAATTAATTACAAGAGGAATAGACTATGTCTATTTATAGGCTTGTAAAATTATATTCTAATAGGAGAGTAGTAAGATTGAAACATCTTATTCTAATCAATATCAAATAGATGGAGTTTAATAAGGTTTAAAAAACTTTATTTAAAATAAAATAAAAGAAGTGTACTTCTATAGTAATTTTTATTTTATTTTATTTTATCATTGTATTTTATTTAAATAAAGATTGGGTCACTTAATTTTAAAACAAATGATGCTGAAGCTCTTCAACAATGGCCTATTGAGTGCAAGAAATGAACTATATATGCTCTGCATTTTCTTTTCCTTTTTCCCTTGGCATTTTGAAATCTAATTAATAGAGATTGATATAAATATCCATACTCTTTGTAGGGATGTTGCTCTTCAATATTTGAAGACATCACATGAGATGGTGAGGAAATTGTTTGAAGCTTTGCTGGGAAACCTTGGAGTGGAACTGACTCTAAATTGATGCATTCATCATAAAGAAGATGGTTAATATGAACTTTTATTCGACATGTCCTGACCCTAAATTCACGGTTGGTGTAGGACGTGGTACTCTTACAATCTTACTACTAGATGGAATTGGCGGGTTATATGTAAAGGTTCCAGAAGATCTAGACATGGAAAAGAAAGGGGAATGGGTAGAGATTCCTCCTATTCCCCGAGGCTTTAGTCATTAATGTTGGCAATATGTTATAGGTACTAATTAAAACTTACTTTGATATTTCTTTCAATTTCAAGAATTCACAACTTAAAGATATTATGCTTTAATTTAATTCCTAATTATTATGTTTTAAATTTGTTTTTATTCAGATATGGAATAATGGAAGGTACAAAAGTGCTAAACATAGAGTCCGCACTACAAGTACAAAATCAAGAGTGTAGATACCAATATTTACAAGCCCACTACCAAATCAAAAGATTACACCATTGCCTCAAGTGGTGAAGAAAGATGAAGTGACTCATTATAGAGAATTTATGTTTTTAGATCATATGAATAACTTTTTCGAAAACGCACATTATGACAAAAAATTCTCTTGAACTTGCACAAATCAACTCCAAATGAAGTATTACATAAATTCTATTCATGCTGCTATTGATTATAGAAGGGCTTTAAATAGCATAATTTTTTCTTTACAATAATAAAATGAAGATTTAGGTACTATACCACATCTCTTCTATTTGTATTTTTAATCAAAAGAATTAACTAAGCTTCTTAATTGTAATTGAGATTCACAATTAAACTTAGGGTAAATTATATAAATGTTTACTTAATTATGCTCACGTTTCTATTTTGGTTATTTAATTTTAAATTTTTTAATTTAAGCATTAACATTTGAATTTGTTCTTATTTTAGCACTCGTTGTTAAATTGATAACAAATCTAATCCTCAATACTTACATATTCTATTAATTTGATCATAATTCTAAACAATTCAATAGATTTAACCTCATATTTACAAATTCTATTATTTTAATCTTGAACTTTCTAACCAAAACTTTCAACTTTTAAAACATAAGCATTTCACATCTATAAATTTGTAAAACCCCAAAAAAAAATCACTTCATTTCTATTGATTAAGATAAGTTCATTTCTTGAAACTTCGAGTTCAAAATTAGTGATTAAAAGAGAAATCTTAAATTTTTGAACTTTTAACCTTTATTTTACCGATTAAATATTAGAAACCAGAGATAAATTTAATTAGAACAGAACCCAAAATTCTAATAATGTTGGGAAAAAAATGAAATCTCCTTCAAATAAAATAAGGATGAACTCGTCGATCTAGTTCAACAACATTACTCCTCCCAACACTAATCATAACGCTGGTTTCTGGGAATTATGTATTTATCTGCAAGTAAAAAAAAAAAATCTATCCATATAAATATTAGCTTTGTTAGGTTATATGGATTTATCTGCAAGTAAAAATTATAAAAGTCAAGGTGTTAAGGACAAAAGATAATCAAATCTATGTTCAGAAGATAATTGTATCAGTTGGATAAACACGAAAAGATTGTAAAGAAGGGGATGAGTGATGATCCATTTTGAATAACTTGCAAATTAATCAAATACCATTACACTCAATTGTTCTTTGATTAGTCTTAGAATTTGAAATTTGGATGCTTAATTGAATTCCAATTATAGTAAACCCATATAAAAAGGGGGAGAAAAACAACAACAAAGAAAGTTTTTCAAAGAGTACATGTATTTGTGTATTGACTTTCATCTCTATATATTAATTTCCATTTAGATACGTACGGGGGTAAAGGGGGAGTACTTTTCGAATTTTAGACCTCAAGTTTTCTAAGGAACCTATTAATTAAGTTTAATTATGAGATGGGATAATTATTTTAATAAAAATTTTGGATTTTGGAATTTAAATGCTTAACTACAAAATTGATACTCTAAACAAGAGCGAAGGAGGAATCGAGATAAGATTATAAAATTTGAAAGAATAAAATTACAAATTTTGTGCTAAAAATATATAAAAAGGATTAAAATATAATTTTTTTTTTCCATTTTATCAGAAGTTAAAAAGTTTAAATTGAATCTTATAATTTTAGGGAGGGGCTATAAAGCAATTTTTTTATGGAGTCAAAGGCGGCCAAGACCTCTACTTACTGTTTGGCTATGTTCCTGACGGTTTTTTTTTCGTATTTAAAATTATTTTTATTTAAAGTGGTATTTAAACTATTAATTTTGTCTTATTTTATTCAAAAGTATGGCATCCAATAAGTATGTACCAAGTGTTGTGTTCTTATTGGTTGGTATTGTATTTTAGATTTAAATGAGACAAACTTGATAGTTTATGTTCTACTTTAATTAAAAAAAAACTTTAACTATTTAAGAGAGAAAAACAACATAGTTTGAGGGCTAATTTTGCATTTAAGCCAAGTTTAAAACTTATTTTTGATATAATGCCTAGAATTACTCATAATATTTTTTAATTCTTAAATAAGAGGATAAACGCACATTAACTAACACTTAAACTCACATTTTCCTGTCAATAATATGGATAAAAATATTTTAGGTTGTTGGATGTATAAAACAAATATGAGTTTCTGAAATCAACAATATGATTGATTTTTGGATCACCTATATGTCCACATGCTGGATAAAAATATTAAGCCATGAACATGGATTTAGGAAAAAAAAAGAAAAAGAAATAGCAATCCCTTTAAACAATGGACAATTTGATTTTATATTAAATATTATATAATATTATAGGGTAATTTATATAGGTTTCTTTATCATAATAAATAGGTCAAGAAATTATCCCACATCTTATTTATTTGACTTTTATTTTTCAAGCCAATTGAGCCTGTTTGACAAATTTGAAAATTAATTACTAAATTTAAATTATAATTTATTTAGTATATTATTTAAAAATTAGACCACTTGGTAAATGCAAATTTTAAATTATGAAAATTTTATTTTTTAAAAGTATTTGACATTATTTTAAACAAAGTCAAAATTTAATATTTAAAAGATAATATAATGTTAAAATAAAATTAAAAAATATACATTAAATTAGAAGTAACTTCTTATCTACATTTTCACAATTTTTATAGAAAAAAATCAATCATTTATTTTTATTATAAATTAAAAAGTTTAAAATATTATATCATTAAAATATTAATTTAAAAAGCCAAACAAGCCTTTCTTTTTCTTTTCTTTTTTCCTTGATTGAGAATCAAACATGTTCTTGTGCTTGCTTTTATTTACTGTGAAGAATATCTTCAAAAACTAGGCCAAGCCTAGCAGCCTTTATTTCTCTTAACTGTAAAAGAAATAATCATTTTATTTTCCCAACTTGTCCATTATTTTCAATCATAAAACTAAAGCATTTATTAACTCCCATTAATTTTTCTTTTCTAATAACAATTCAAGTACTGTTTGTTTCATATAAAACTGATTATACACCCTTCTTCTTCTTTTTTTGTCAGTTTAATCATTAGTTTAAACGTTAAATATCCACTCAAAATTGACGTGGGGCATATTTAAAATATATGGATTAAATTGTCAATGGGGTAGAAACACACGTGTTTATAGTTTGACTCGTGTTGTGTAAATATGCTCTTTATCATATTAGAATTGATATTTAACATTTAATTGGATGGTTAGACTGATGGAAGGACCTGGTTGATGCAATATTAATACTTTGAGCACTCAATTAATATGTTACAATAAAATTTAGAGTTATTCATAAATCAAGTGCTTTCTTATTGATACTTTTAATATTTGATTTTTATTATTTTATTATTTTTATATTTAATTTTTAAGGAAAAATCATATGTATTCAAAATTTCGAAAAAATGTAAAAACTGCAAAATGATTAATGGGGGGATCACTAATTCCGAGCCAATAAGCTCATCTCATGCACCCATAACCTATCATCCTCCATCCCTATCAGACGAGCTCATCGGATCATTAATGTTCAAAGATTCTAAAAAAGAAGAAGGTAAAACAATCCATTCAATGTGGTTTGCATGTAATAAGACTACCTAAGAGAGTGAATTCCTATTAGCCAACCAACCAACCCAACAAAAGGATAAGTGTTGAAACGACGAACCTAACACCAAGCAATCAGAAATTAAACAACCGAATTTAGAGTCATTGACCACGGATCGATTCAGTGCATGCACAATCGACATATAATCCGGCTCGACTACAACAGGATCAAGATACCAAAATTTCAGCCACGACAAAACCTCCTTGACAGTGAAAGTCTCTACTATCTTGAGACTAAACGACGCCCTTTCAAACACCCGTGAGACCCTTTATCAAGTGACCGCGACTCTCGCGAATAATCACCCCAATCCCGACAGCATGTTCATCTTCAAATATTTTAATTCTACTCCAGTCCTTATACTCATCACATATTTGAAATTTAACCCATTTACTTTTAATCTCTCTATTTTGTATTTAATAACTAAACTACAACGGATAATATTGCAAAAGGAATTTTGTTTAATTTGACTATATAGCATTTTTCTAAACAAAAAATTGCTCGCATTCCGTGGAAGCCATATAAGAAAATAAAAGTCTTAATTTTGAATTGGTGTTGAAAAGACTTACAATAGAAACTTTATAATCTCATATTCAATATTCTTATTCGCTTATTTGGCCTTCCACACATATAATATTATCTATGTGAGCCGCTTTTTATTTTAAAATGCTACATAATTTAATTTAACAGAAATTTTTGACGGTATTATTATATAGATTTCAATTATTAAATCAAAAGAGTAAAATTAAATTTATTTAAAATAAATAAAAATTAAAAATACCAACCAAGCATAAGCATAAATTGATCATATGTATATTTATGCATGACTTCTGCCTTGGCAGCTTCCTGTTACGTTTTGTACTCAAATTAATATACGTTAAAACTTCCCTTTTCTTTATTATATTCGAATATTCTACAAAACCTCTTAATCAATGCAATTAATGTTTTTCACGACTACGAGCAGCATGCTTTGACCCAATTTTGTTTTGTTTGTACAAATAAAATATTCCACGACAGAGGTGGAGACCGGGTAGGCTTCCCAATGTGGTATAATTCTCTTTTTAGTCCTTTTAAAATTTATGTGATTACAAATTAATAATGGTAAATTTATATTTGGTGTCTCTTAAACAATATTCTAACTTCGCTCCTGTTTCATGACATATATTAATTTATTAAGTATTTGATTAAGTTCGAATTTCTCAACCATATTATTACTATTGTAAATCTCTTAAATATGTGAATTCAAACACACTTAATATACTTCATTATAGAAATTAAAAGGATCATGCGAGTAATTTAGACAATCAGTGGCAATACTCTAAGAAAGCTTTAGATTCAATTTTGGCATTCTCGTGATTATAAAATTTCTAAGACCATTGGTAACAATGTCTTTGAATGAACACACAAGACTATGATAGTGTCTTCCATCTTTGAATTGCCTTTTAGTTGGTCATTTGGTCGAAGACTTCAATTTTAAATATAAAATAGAATGCTCTTCGTTTGTATATAAATTAGGGTTAGGTCGACTATATAATTGTTACTTTTTAAGAAATGAGGATTAAGTTTTAGATTATGTTTGATAAATTAAAAATAAATATTAAAAATTTAAGTGTTGAATTGAAGTTATAAAATATATTTAATATTTTTTTAAAATTAAATACGGGATAATAATGGGTAATATAATCTTAAATGAAATAAAATAAAATAAAATAAACCATTAATTTTTCTCTATTAAGTGATAAGTAAGTCTCTATCTACTTACTATTTTCTACACTTTTTGTAGAAAAAATTCTATCCGGGATTATTAATGCTATTAAAATTAAGTTGTTGAAAATATTAATTTTTAATTGATTAAATTTTTCAATACTTTTATCAAATATGTCCTTAATTTTTTTTTTCCTCTCAGTCAATTAATAAGGATTTTATTAAAAAGTGAAAGAAAGTCCCAAATAAGCCATACATGACTCGCATGCACCGAGCAGACACAACATTAACATCGAAGGCAACCAGAGCAGTGCACAACTAATCACAACACTGGCATACCTCAACAAAATCGCAGACATTAAACTCTAGAACCAGGCATAGGATGCCACACACCAAAACAACGACACACCTCAATAAAGTCCCAAACATGAAACATAAGAGTCAGGAAAAGAGATGGCACACACCAAAAATAACAATGTGACACTACTCAACAGAAAAAACATTTGAGAGCTGGACGCTCCCAGTTTAGCAGGGCCATCAGTAAAACCATTTGGTTCACAATGTACCTTGGTTTCTAATAATTTCATATAAAAAAGTACAATTTACATTGTATAATGGAATTTTGATCATTGAATTAGTTTTCTTCTTGTTAAACTTTAGACCTATTCCTAGGTCCAATCTAATTTATAACAAAATATTTACTAGTCTAAAAGGTTGAAAATAAAAATTCAAAAATCAATTATACAAAAATTAATTTATAATACATGATATAATTTTGGATGAAGTTTTGACCACTCAACTATTAATTTTTTGATTTTGTCACTCAAATTTTTGAAATTAAATATTTTAGTTGATGGAAAGATGATATGAGTTTTTTTTTACTGTCTTACTAAAAAAATTAGTCCTTCAATATTTATACATTATATCAAGTTCATCTTAAATCTAAAAAATTCAACAAATACTAGAACCTCTCTTACTCTCGGCTATATACACTCCCAACCCTCCGTCAACCACCATACACATTGCATCACCATTTTTGTATGGACATGCAAGCTGCACAGTCCAAATTATGCTAGTTATAGTTGTTTTAATTATGCTTGTGGAATGATTTTCGATATGGTGGTTGGATTTGTTTTGGCAAGTTCTTTTATTTGGTTTCTAGTAGAATTTAGTAGTGAATGGAAGTACATGAGGAATATGAATCAGCTAATGAAGAAAATACTTATGTCTCTAATCCTGTTACAACAAAAAATGGAATAGAGCAGGATGTAACAGAGTAGCAGACTTTGATGGAAAGATTTGTCTTGAAAAATGAAAATTTTTGTAAGGGGAGCTCCTCTGATATCTTTGCCTAAAAGGGGGAGAAGTAGCAGCAAATGTTCGAAATGAGGATGGTGATTGTAAAAGATTGTTGCTTCATGCTTTGCCAGAGTCGATATGGTGTAGCAAACGGATTTGTTGCTTATCTGGTGTTCTCTTTATGCTACTTTTTGTGGTTTTTGTTGATACTAGATGGGACTTGTGTGGATTATTTGTCATGCTCTATATCTCTTGAAATTACTTTGGAAAATGTGTGTATGCTTGATGGAAAATGTGATGAGCAATCATATTGACAAGGGAAGTGTATGGTCGAGCATGGCTGTATTTCTTAGGGGGAGATATATTCTAGTTTTCATTGATTTGTTCAGATTGTGTTAATTATTTGCTGTTGGTTTTGTCAAAATGTCAAAGAGGGAGATTGTTAAAACTTTGATTGTTTCTTTTGTCCCATTTCACATTCGAACAACATATAGAATAACAATTTTATATAGTGTTGGCATGTTTGATTTTTTAATTACATGACTTTTGCTTCAATTTTGTTTAGCAGCAAATGAGGAGGTATAGAAGTTGAAGATGGGATTAATGAGATTATCTTTTAGTCTATTGACTTGGAAGAGAAGGATGAAGCTTTAAAGTGTTAAAATGCTTATCCTTATCTTTCGAGAGAATTTTGAAGCTATTGTAAGACATGTTTATCAAAGCTTTTATGTGATAAATACCAAGATAATTCATTAGATGATTTTAGCTTTTAAATTAGAGTTTAAAGTATCTTAAAACACTATTGGATAATCAATTGAAAAGGCCTATAAATAAGCAGTAATGTGGCGTTACTTGTGGGCAGTTTTTTTTAATGTAAGAATAATTGGTTCAGGTGAATTGTAGAATAAAATCATCCATGGAGTAAGATTGATACATTCGAATTGAGTTAACAAATATTATGTGTTAATTCTCTCTTTACTTTCCTTTACCTTTAATTTGTTCAATTCTAACCTCAAGTAAAAACGAAATTATTTTTTCTAATAGTATTTCAATCATTAAAGTTGAAACGAAATGTATGCCGAAGGCTTTTTCAAAAATGATGGCATCACAGTAAGCAATCTAGCTTCGCAAGCCAAATTTTAATTAGTTAGTCAGATACTTTGAAACCAACATGAAAATGACCCAAGCAGGCTTCTTCATTCACAAAGGTTCTGAATCTCGTACAAGCCCTTAAAACATATAGATATGACATTTGTTCCCTACCTTTTCTTTCCAATAGTTATAAGCTACCTAAAAAGACTCCGTATCTGATGGATTGAGATTGCAAGGCCTAGCAATTAAAGCAAACTAAAAAAATTAGATTAAGCATGATCTTAATAAAATGAAGGATGAGTACTTGAAGATGCAGATGCATGTGTATGGTGGTTAACATGAGGGGTCGGGAGCTATGTATTGTTGAGAGTGAGGGAGAGTTGAGTTGTTTCTTGATAAAATTTGTTGAATTTTTTAGATCTAGAATGAAATTGATATAATATCTAAATATTAAAGGTTTAAATTTGTTATTAGACCAATAAAAAAGCATACATCATCACCCGTTTTTCTGTTAACCACAACTTGTCAAGAGAATGATTAAAATAATTAATTTCTAAAAATTAAATAACTAAATTGAAAAATTAAGAATTGAGGTTCTATTAAAATACATTGTTTGTCTATACTAACGAATTTAACACATCTTGCAATTAAATAACTAACTAATGGGAGTATGATTAAAACACATTGTTGAGGTTCGATTAAAATATATTGAAAAATTAGTAGTTGAGGTTCGATTAAAACACATCTTGCAATTAAATAACTAACGGAAGTATGATTAAAATACATTGTTTGCCGATACTAAAATTTCAACCTAAAATCAATTGAACTTCGCTATCAGTTAATTAGCTATTCTTTTCAGCAATATCATCTTGAGTTGATTTAAGAATAAACTAATTAGTTGATCACCCAAATTTTAGGATACTTTTATTTTAGTTATCCAAACATTAAATCTTTAATGGCTATTGAGTGTACATGTCACATCATGTTTACTCTTTCATTTTAGTCACTCAACCTTTAGGTCACTTTCATTTTGGCAATCCCAAAATATCATTTTTTAAGTATTGTCTGGGATAAAAAAACACTAGATTAAAGTGGAAAAACAATAGAAACAAAAATAATTAATTAAAATATTTTTAAATTTGTACTTGTTTACCCCATTGCCGAAAGTTCTATTTTTTTTTAAATATTAAAATTTTAAATTTCAAAACACCAAAATCAATTAAATAATTTCAAGATTGCCAAAAAAAAGTAATTTATAATTTTGGCAATGGGATAAACAAGTACAATTTGACAATTTTTAATGCATCATTTTAGCTTCTATCGCTTTTTTTTCACTTTAATCCTTAATTTTTTCACCCGGATCAAAACTTGATTAAAGTTTTTCTGGTATCTAAAATGAAAACGACTTAGAAGTTTAATAATAAAAATGAAAATGTAAACATGATGTGGAGATGATTTAGTGTATACAGTCTACTGCTATTAAGGACTTAAAATTTGAATGACTAAAATGTAAGTACACTAAAAGTTAAATGAAGAATGTAATAACCAATTTTAGCCCGAGCCCGTCAACCAAGGGCCACACACATTAAAACCAACTAAACCTAGCCCAAATCCAATCCAAGTGGCGCCGCAGCCTAGCCCCCACTTGCCCCTGCACCACAGTCTGGCGCCACCGTCCACCGCCACTATCATGTCACCATGGCCACTTGCACTTGCAAAACACAAAGATGAAAAGACAGAAAGTTTGTAAAAGTCACTATAAAAGCCAACTCAAAGCATTGTAACAGGGTCCTCTTTTAATCAATAAAAAAATAGAAAAAGAAAAAACATAGAGATCCAAACAAAAAAAGAAAACAGATCTGCAAATACAAAACAGAGGCAAACCAAAGTAACAAGATTGAGCATTAATGCACCAAAAATAAAAACAAAAACCGAAAGGAGTGGCGCGACGCCGGAACGCCGGACCAAGCTCGTGAAAATCTCCCCACCTTGGACTGCAGAGAGAAAAGAGGAAAGTGAGAAATTTTTTTTAAGTAGCGGGTTAAATGATTTTTTCCGATTTTAGGCCTTTTATAGCCCTTAAAACGACGCTGTTTTGGGGCTGGCCTTAAATGCCCAAAACGACGTCATTTTGCCTCCGACCCGATGACCCGACCCAAGACCAGAGGATCCGCGTGTTTTTGTGGAAGGGTCTATTTGTGCATTTGACCCTTCCGCATTTCTTCACCTTTCTAATCCAGTTTTTCTTATTTTTAAATCTGCCCCAGTGTGTTTTCTTCTGTTCCAATTTGGTTCTGCACAAAACGTAGTGCATGGGAGTTAGGGGATAATTTCCCAAACGGTCCCCTTTCTCTATGCGCGCTTCATTTTGGGCCCTTAGTCCATTTTTTTTAAAATTTAGATCTGTGATTTTATTCCTTTCTCAATTTAGTCCTCTTTTATTATTTTCATCCTTTTGTTAATTTAACTAACCTTATTATTACTATTATTATTATTATTATTATAACTATATTTATATTATTATATTGTACATATTTTACCTCAAGTTTATTATTATAACTATAACTATATTGTACATATTATTACTATTTTATTATTATTACTATACTATTATTATTATCATTATTATTATAACTATATATATTATTAAATTATACATATTTTGTATCATTATTACTATTCTATTATTATTTCTATATCACTATAATTGTACTATAACTTGTATATATACTTATTATCGTTATTTTAGTTTTATTATTATTTATGTTTTATTCTTTTCTCATTCGTTTTAAACTTGTTTTATTTTATTTTCCCTTCATTATTGTTATTCATATTAACGCATCTATTTCCGTGTTGATACGCATGTCAGTATTGTAATTTGTTTTTACGTTTTATTATAAACTTGTGTTATATTGATTTTGCTCGATACAAAACTGTTTCTTTTCGTAAAGGTAATATTTCTTATTTAGAAATTCGAGAGATCGTGCCCTAAAGTATTGGGTTGCAATTTTCTCGTTTAATCTAAATAACTGAATATCCTTTTAAAAAAATATACATTTTTAAACAAAAGCTTATTCTCGAAAATTTGAAATGTCGTGTTCTAAATCATTGGATGTGATGATTTGTTATCCTGAGGTAAGATTTTAAAAAAAAAACAAAGGCAATGTCCCGTATTTGGAATTTCAAGAGATCGAGCTCTCACTTACTGAGTTCCGGTTTCTCATTTATCAAACAATGGGATATCATTCTCGAACTCGAATCTGAATGTTAAAGTCAAGAGACACGCTTAATTTCGAGAGTCCAAAATATTGTGCCCTAACTTACTGAGTACGACATTTTATCTCTTGAAAACAAGAATGTCTTATCATCCACTTTCGATTTTTTTTTCATGTTCTTTTAAAGAGAGATCATATTTTTAAAATCTTTTTACAATTTTCAACTTTTGACATAGGGACATTAATTAATCAATTTGGTACCAATTTTGGGCATGACGAGGGTGCTAACCCTTCCTCGCACGTAACTGACTCTCGAACCCATTTTCTCCAATTTCGCAGACCAAAAACCTTGTTTTAGTAAATCAAAATGTTTTATTAAAACAAAGGTGATCCGATCACACCTAATAAAGATCGGTGGCGACTCCCTTCCTTTTCGTTTTCAAACCCAAGTCGACCCGTTTTTAAAAAAATGGTTACGACAGCTTGGCGACTCCACTGGGGACTTCGAGGGTCAGGCCATAGATTGATTGATTTTTGTCCTTTTGATTAAAGTTGGAAAATGGTTTCGAAAAAACATGCTTCTTTTAATATACTTTCAATTTTGGGTCTCATAAATACTTTGACATTGCATTGCATGACCGTTGTGGTCACACCCTTTAAGTGGGAGTGAGAAGCTATGCCTTCGTGAGGTTTTCACCTCCGCATGGGCTAGTGGATTACTTTCGGGATACATCCGTACCATGTCTTCATGAAGTTTTCACTTCTTCATGGCCATAGGGAAATGTATTCCCCTGAACCGAACTCGGTCCGTATGAGCCTATAATGGGTGAGGATCGAGGAATCTGCTGGTTCGGGTACCTCGAACTATAGAACTCAACCACACGTAAGGAGCCTAAGAACCCACCCCGAGCTGAACTATGCCAAACCTTAGTAGTTACCCAGATAAGCGTTTGTGTATTTTACATACTTTATATCTCATTCTGTGGTACTAATTGATGATGTTTTGTTTCCTCTGCATGTCATTTCTATTTTTAAGAGGCATCGATTCACGGTCAGTTTTTGAGTTAAAAAGCTAGTTATGGAAAGTGAATTCCTTGATAAAGTAGAAGACAATGCGGCCACCCGTACATGGTCAGAGCAAAGCCAAATAGAAAAAGGAGATAGCTTAGCTGAGGGATATGTGTCGAAATTATGGGATTTCACCAATATCAGTGTCACGCAGAATGAACTCCAGGAGTTGAAGGAAATATGGACCCAATGGGATGACGAGGCAAAGCAGTTGTTCTATAATACTTATGGCGATCTACATACCTGCTTGATGTCAAAATATATAAGCATTTATTCCGAGTAATGACTCAATTCTGGAATGCTGCTTATAGCTGTTTCTCATTCAGAAAAGTAGATTTGGTTCCCACGGTATAGGAATACACGACCTTACTACGTTGTCCGAGAATTCAAGTTGATAAAGCTTATTCCAAAACGGTTAATAGCCCGACTTTTACAAAGAAATTGATGAATATCACGGGAATGAGCGAACAATAGGTCTCAACTAGAATGCAGAAGAAAGGCGAGGTAAATGCATACCTTAGATATATTTGAGGGACCTGATCCTAACGCATCCTGATGCAAAGAAAAAGATTGACGTCTTGGCCTCGTGTATTTACGATTTGGTGATCTTTCCAAAAGCTCTAAGACACATTAACAAAGCAGTTATTGATCTATTCGGCCGATTAGACAAAGGGGTCACGCCTGTTCCTACCATCTTGGCTGAAACGTTCAGATCCTTGAATGCATGTCGGAGAATAGGTGAAGGCAGATTTATTGGATGTGCGCAGTTATTATTAGCCTGGTTCCATAGTCATTTTCTATAAAGTGGAAAAAGTGTCTTATCGATTTTTGTCGGAGAATTACTCCCCGTTGAAAGAGATAGTAGCTACGCCTAGGAGAGAAGACATGTCCGAAAAAAACTGTATAGTGCTCCTTCAAAACCTTCAAGAAGACGACATCGAGTGGAAGGCTCCTTGGATGATTCCCGACAAGATCCTTTATCGTTGTGGAAACTTCGATTGGGTTTCTCTACTGGGAATTTGGGGTGCCATTGCATATGTCCTTTGCTAGTCCTAAGACAGTATAGTTCAAGACAGTTGGTACCAACGACATACGGGCTGGCTCAATGCGAGTTCTCATACGAAGGGAGAGCTATAAGAAAAAGGTTAAAGAGATCTCTAGTGCCTGGAATCAGATTCATAGAATGAAAAGGTTATTCGCAGGCCCGATGATGACCCCAGAGTACAGTAGATAGAGGATTAGAAGGATTAATGATAATGTCCCTGAGCCAAATCCAGAGGGCACCCGATCGAGAGAAGAATGCTTGTGAGTGGTCCCATCAGAATTAGAGATTGTGAAATAAGATTTTGAAGGGATGAGTTTGGAGCTTGGAAAAAGGATAGAAAAGCTAGAAAAAGAAAAGATGCTCCTCAAATTAGAGGTGGATGGTCAAAAATTAGAGGCCAAGAAACTTAAAAAAAAATAAAAGGTAGAGGAGGATCGAGATAGCTTAAAGACGGAATACAAGAAGATGCGTCTGACGATAAAAAATGCTGGATTAGGAAAAACTTCGGAGCAGTGGCGACAAGAGATCCGAGAGGAAAAAGCCAGAGTTAGCAGTTGGGAGAAAAAGTTTCAAGATATGCAAACACAAAATGAGGCCTTAGAAAAAGGCATGGCAGAAATCCAAAAGGAGAAAAAGGGACTAAAAGCTAGAGTGGCTGAGCTTGGGCGGTCTCTGCACCACTATCGAAGTCAAGACTCAGAAAGCAAACTGAAATCAAGTCTGAACAGAATCAAGGAAATGAAAGGTAAGGTTAAAGAGCTAGAATCAACATTACACAGTGGTGAGCTCCGGATTGAGCTTCTGGAAACAAGAGAAAGGAGTTGGGAGGAGGAGCTTTGCCATTCTTACGAGCAAGTTAGAAGCCGAAATTACCTTATGGATGAAACAATAATCCAAATTCGAGAGGTAGCTGATCACCTACAGACTTTGGCTGCGGAAGCTGACATATTGAGTGTGACATAGGAGCTACCGCCAGGTTATAATCAAGAGATAATCTCTTTGCTTGGGAAAATCAAAACCTTAGGCCTTAGGGCGAAAGCATATTTTTAATCTGCTTTATGTAAAGGGTTTTGCCTTCTAATAAAGTTTTCTAAAATGAAATTGAATCTGAATTGATGCCTTCTTCTTGCATTCATGCATTTGCATTGCATCATCAAAGAAAGTAGATATTGATTAATATTCAGTTTCTAAATAGAAGAGTTTGTCATAAGGAAATAAATTTCTTGATAAAGTAGATTGTAATACGGTTGCCCAAATATAGTCCAAATAAACGACGAGAGAAGGCCGATGTCCATAGAAGAACGCAAAACTTGCCCGATGATTCAAGCCAACGCGGATTATTCAAGAGTTCTCACGTCTCGATTTTCTTAAAGAAGCTTATGAATATCACGGAGGATAAGTGAGTGAAGAGGTACGGCCTGAACTGAGCAACAAGGAACTAAAAGAAGCATCTATGAAGAAAGTTTACAGGACACGACCATAACATACAGATACGAAGAAAAAGACTGGTGTTTCCACTTGGATTATGATGAAAAAATCATATACGCAATCCGTTTTATGTAAAAAGCTTTATTTTCTAGAAAAGTTCTTCTAATGGAATTGAATTTATAATCAACGCCTATCTTTCTTTTGGCATTCTCTCTATGCATTTGAATGACATTGCATCATCTTAGAAAAGAAGTGTTGATTCATATTCGGTTGCTAAATGGAAGAGTTTGTCATAAGGAAATGTGTTACTTGATAAAGTGGATTGTAATACGGTCGTTCGAACATAAGGACATGATCGTATATGCGATCTGTTTTATGTAAAGAAACGTATCTTCTAGAAAGTTCTTCTAATAGAATCAAATTCATGATCAACACCTCTCTTTCTTTTTACATTCATGCCATGCGCCTGTATTGCATTTTATGCATTTGCATTACATCACGTTATATGCATTTGAGTCCAAAGAAAAAGCCTAATAAGTTAAAATTATAGAAGAAGAAAACAGTTATAGAAAGATCAAGAAAGGAGGATTGCGAGAGCCTCAGGTCGAGAATCGAAATGGGAACCCATAGTGTATCCTCTTTTGTCAAAAATATTTACATCTGCAGGAATGATGTACCCAGGGAGAAATAATTCACGAAGCACGTTGTTATGGATTGAAAAGGGTCTTCAGAACGTCAGTATAAATGTTGTTGACAAAGGGGATGATGCAATTGAAGATGTTTCAATGATACGCCCTTGTCCTCCTGAATTTATTTTGAAAAATTGGACTACTGTGGATCTCATTGTAGTTTCTAAGTCCTCTCCAGAGTAATGCTCATTGTTAACTCTCTTTTTGTTTGCCCCAAGTAATAGTGGGATTCTTTTGTAAGAGCTTATGTTTGCTCTTTATCATTTAAATGAACATTCATGGATATGCATTTTGGCAGTCTTTTCATTCTTGTTAACTTCATAATTATTCCTTCTTCTCATAGCCTGTCTTTACATGTACCTCATATCATGCCGTAACATTATGTTTGTTTGGTTCCAATACTTTGATGCTCCTTTATAGTTTTCTTTTCCATTCACCTTCAGGTGCTCAAATACCAACGACATGAGCAATCCGTTACAAGTTCAAATCAATTTTGAGAAAGGTATTTGTGTAGGAGAATGCGAAGCTGAGGAAAATACTGAAGATTATGTATCGTCTCCCGACTTACTAAGAATGATAGAATAATAAGACAAATAGATTCTACCCCATCAAGAATCTGTTGAGACAGTAAACTTGGGAAATAAAGAAAGGAGGCAGGAAGTGAACATTGGGACCTCCATTTCAGAGAAGACCAAGTATGATTTGATCGCCTTGCTTCGTGAGTACAAAGATGTATTTGCATGGTCGTATCAGGATATGCCAGGGTTGAACGAGGATGTAGTGGTCCATAGACTCCCACTGAAACCAGAATGCAAACCTATTCAACAGAAGCTAAGACGAATGAGACCTGAAATGCTGTTAAAGATAAAAGAAGAAGTCAAGAAACAATTTGATGCTGACTTCCTACAAGTCTCCAAATACCCAGAATGGGTAGCTAACATAGTCCTAGTACCGAAAAAAGACGGTACAAGGTACGAATGTGCGTGGATTATCGTGATCTGAATCGAACAAGTCTCAAAGATAATTTTCCCTTGCCACACATCGATACGTTGGTGGATAACACAGCAAAACATTCATTATTTTTTTCATGGATGGATTCTCGGGTTATAATCAGATAAAGATAGCTCTCGAAGATATGGAGAAAACCACATTTGTAACGATGTGGGGGACATTCTGCTACAAGGTGATGCCGTTCGGATTAAAAAATGCCGGGGCAACCTATCAGAGGGCTATGGTGATGTTGTTCCATGACATGATGCATAAAGAAATAGAAGTCTACGTCGATGACATGATTGCCAAATCTCGGGGGGAAAGAGAGCATGTCGAGAACCTCAGGAAGTTGTTCGAAAGACTAAGAAAGTTCTAGCTGAAGCTTAATCCAGCCAAGTGTACGTTTGGGGCTACCTCGGGAAAATTACTAGGCTTCATCGTCAGTGAGAGAGGTATTGAGGTTGATCCAGATAAGATAAAAGTCATACAAGAACTACCACCTCCGCGCACACAAAAAGAAGTCAGAGGATTTTAGGAGGTTAAACTACATCGCTCGATTCATTGCTCAACTTACCAACCAATGTGACCCAATTTTTTGACGCCTTCGAAAACACAATCTTGAAGAATGGAACGAGGAGTGCCAAGTGGCTTTTGATAAAATAAAACAGTATTTGTCTAGCCCCCCGGTGCTAGTACCACCAACTCTCGGGAGACCGTTAATATTGTATCTGACTGTGTTCAAAAACTCAATGGGTTGCGTGCTGGGGTAACATGATGACTTAGGGAAAAAAGAAAGGACAATTTACTACCTCAGCAAGAAGTTCACGGAGTATGAAGCAAAGTACTCGTCAATTGAAAAATTCTGTTGTGCTTTGGTCTGGGTAGTTTGAAGGCTCAGACAATATATGTTGTATCATACGACGTGGTTAATTGCAAAGCTAGACCCAATAAGATACATGATGGAATCACCTGCAGTCTTGGAAAGAATGGCACGATGGCAGATCCTACTATCAGAGTACGACGTCACATATGTGAGTCAAAAGTCGATAAAGAGGAGCGCGATAGCTGACTTCTTAGCAACTCGAACAAAAGAGGAATACGAGCCATTGAGATTTGATTTCCTAGATGAAGACTTGATGTGCATTATAGAAAAAGAGAGTGAGTTGTCAAAAGAAAGATCATGGAAAATGAGTTTCGACGGTGTATCAAATGCATTGGGGCATGGGATTGGAGCAGTCCTAGTGTCATCAGAGCGGAACCATTATCCGCTCACTGCCAAATTAAATTTTTTTGTACCAATAATGTTGCCGAATATGAGGCTTGCATCATAGGACTTCGTGCAGCCATTGAATTAAACATCACAATCTTGAAAGTGTACGGGGACTCAGCGTTGGTGATTTACCAAATCCGTAGAGATTGGGAAGTGAGAGATTCGAAGTTGGTCAAATATCGAGATCTTATTGCGGAGTTGGTCAAAGAGTTCGAAGAAGTGACTTTTAATTACTTCCCACGAGAAGAAAACCAATTGGTCGATGCCACGCCACTTTGGCCTCAATGTTCAAAGTAAATAGAGAAACAGAAATAATGCCTCTCCAAATGAGCATATATGAGATCCCTACACATTGTTTTAGCATTGAAAAAGAGGCAGATGGACGACCATGGTTCCACGATATCTTAGAATATGTCAAGAATCAAAGATATCCTGAGCAAGCAAATGAGAACGACAAAAGAACAATCAAAAGAATGGCGATGAGATTTGTTCTTGATAGGGACATCCTATACAAAAGAGGAAAAGATCAAGTGCTCTTGAGATGCATGGATGCTGTTGAAGCTAGAAAAATACTTGAAGATGTCCATGAAGGAGTTTATGGAACGCATGCCAATGGTTTCACAATGGCCAGACAGATTATGAGACTCGGTTATTACTGGCTGACGATGGAAATTGACTGCATTAGTTACGCACGAAAGTGCCACAAATGTCAAATTTACAGCGATAAAATTCATGCAGCCCCTTCGCCCCTTCATGTCAGGACTTCTCCATGGCCTTTTTCTATGTGGGGCATAGATGTTATAGGGCCAATTTCCCCAAAAGCTTCTAATAGACACCGATTCATTTTTGTGGTCATAGATTACTTCACAAAATGGATAGAAGTCGCTTTATTTGCTACTGTGACGAGGATCGCAGTTTGTAAGTTCTTAAAGAAGGAGATCATATGTCGATATGGTTTGCCTGAGAGAATCATTTCAGATAATGCTTCGAATCTAAACAATAAGATGATGAAGAAAGTGTGTGAGCAATTTCAAATAAAGCATCATAATTCCTCACCCTATCGCCCAAAGATGAATGGAGCAGTAGAAGTTGCTAACAAAAATATTAAGAAGATTATTGGGAAAATGACTGAGACGTATAAAGACTGGCACGAGAAACTACCATTCGCTTTGTATGCATACCGCACATCTGTGTGTACATCTACGGGAGCAATTCCTTTCTCTCTAGTCTATAGAATGGAAGCTGTGCTGCCCATCGAAGTTGAGATCTCCTCTCTGCGAGTCTTAATGGAGTCGAAACTGGAAGAATCAGAATGGGTTCGAGCTCGATATGACCAGTCAAATCTCATCGAAGAAAAAACACTTGAAGGCGATCTGCCATGGACAAGTGTACCAGAAGAGAATGATCACGGCCCATGACAAGAAGGTGCGGCCAAGAGAATTTTGCGAGGGAGAACTTGTACTGAGAAAGATTCTCCCAATACAAAAAGATTTTCGAGGAAAATAGGCACCAAATTGGGAAGGGCCATACGTCGTAAAGAAGGCTTTCTCAGGTGGAGCTTTGATTCTCACTGAGATGGATGGAAAGGAGTTACCTAATCCAGTGAATTCAGATGCCGTGAAAAAGTACTATACCTAAAAAAAGAGATCAAGATGAAAACCCGAAAAGTGCATCTTGGAAAAAAAGAAAGAAAAAAGAAAAAAGAAATCAAGATGAAAACCCGAAAATGACGTCTTGGTAAAAAAAAAAGGGATCAAGATGAAAACCCGAAAGGGCATTTTGATAAACAAAAGATTAGGATGAAAACCTGAGAGGGCATCCTAATGAAGGGGGTTCAGACATAAAGAGCAAGACGATTTGGACAGTGAGTCAAATGCCAAGATTATAATAGTTGAAGCAGATTCAGAAGCTCAAAATCTTCTACACAAGAAGCTTTGCTTGAAAAGATCTAGGATGAAGAAATGTGGAGAAGTTCATGCGTTGAATATCTAGAGCATTTGTAACAATTGAACATGCTTTCCTTTTTTATAATGTTTTCTTTATTGAGCTATTCCTTGTCAATTTTCTTTACTTATTGCTTTTGAAATAAATATGAATGTGAGGTATCCCTTTTATACCTACTTTGCCGTTTTCATGCATCTCATGATTGGTTCATTTAAATGATAAGTAGTGAAATTACATACTCTAAACAAAAAGAATGTTGAGCATTACCTGGATGAGAATTTGGTAAGTGCAAGAGCCTCAAAGCAAGGACAAAGTTCAATAGGGGCAAAGGGAAGTATACGAGAAACGCGAATTACTCGTAAAACTTAAGGACGGGTACAAAACCGAAAGAAAAGTCAAAAGTCAAAGTAATGAATACAGGTCATCATGAAAGTCGTGACAAAAAGAGATACATGACAAACAAGCCCAGGGCGCATGGCATAATCATGTAGGTATAAAAGCATTTAAGACAGACACGTGTATATCATGATAACCTCATGCATGACACATACAGGTACACCAGTAAAGCAAGAAGTTTTGACGATAGTTGTACCGAACCAAGAAAAAAAAAAGACATCCGAGTTCCACCAGATAATATGTTTTGAAATTCTGATTGCAAAATATCAACTCATAATACGAGAAGTGAGTTGAGCCTCAGGTCACACGCTGAGGTGTTTTTCAATATTTATTTTTCAAAATATCAACTCATAATACGAGAGGTGAGTTGAGCCTCAGGTCACACGCTAAGGTGTTTTTCAATTTCTGTTCAAAAATCAACTCACAATACGAGAGGTGAGTTAAGCCTCGGGTTGCACGCCGAGGTATTTTCAAATTCTGTTTTTCAAATTCTGTTTGTTTCAAAAATCAACTCATAATGCGAGAGGTGAGTTGAGCCTCGGGTCGCACGCAGAGGTATTTTTAATTTCTGTCTTTCAATTTCTGTTCAAAATTCAACTCATAATACGATAGGTGAGTTGAGTCTCGGGTCGCACGCCGAGGTATTTTTAATTTCTGTCTTTCAATTTCTGTTCAAAAATCAACTCATAAGGCGAGAGGTGAGTTGAGCTTTGGGTCGCATGCCGAGGTATTTTTAATTTCTGTCTTTTAATTTCTACTCAAAATCAACTCATAGTACGAGAGGTAAGTTAAGCCTCGGGTCGCACGCCGAGGTATTTTTAATTTTTATCTTTTAATTTCTGCTCAAAAATCAACTCATATTGCGAGAGGTGAGTTGAGCCTCGGGTCGCACGCCGAGGTATTTTTAATTTCTGTCTTTCAAGTTCTGTTCAAAAATCAACTCATAATATGATAGGTGAGTTGAGCCTCGGGTTGCACGCCGAGGTATTTTCAAATTCTGTTTTTCAAATTCTGTTTGTTTCAAAAATCAACTCATAATGCGAGAGGTGAGTTGAGCCTCGGGTCGCACGCAGAGGTATTTTTAATTTCTGTCTTTCAATTTCTGTTCAAAATTCAACTCATAATACGATAGGTGAGTTGAGTCTCGGGTCGCACACCGAGGTATTTTTAATTTCTGTCTTTCAATTTCAGTTCAAAAATCAACTCATAATACGAGAGGTGAGTTGAGCATCGGGTCGCACGCCGAGGTATTTTTAATTTCTATCTTTCAATTTCTGTTCAAAAATCAACTCATAATGCGAGAGGTGAGTTGAGCCTCAGGTCGCACGCCGAGGTATTTTTAATTTCTGTCTTTCAATTTCTGTTCAAAAATCAACTCATAATACGAGAGGTGAGTTGAGTCTCAGGTCGCACGCCGAGGTATTTTTAATTTCTGTCTTTCAATTTCTATTCAAAAATCAACTCATAAGGCGAGAGGTGAGTTGAGCCTTGGGTCGCATGCCGAGGTATTTTTAATTTCTGTCTTTTAATTTCGCTCAAAATCAACTCATTGTACGAGAGGTGAGTTAAGCCTCGGTCGCACGCCGAGGTATTTTTAATTTCTATCTTTTAACTTCTGCTCAAAAATCAACTCATATTGCGAGAGGTGAGTTGAGCCTCGGGTCGCACGCCGAGGTATTTTTAATTTCTGTCTTTCAATTTTTGTTCAAAAATCAACTCATAATATGAGAGGTGAGTTGAGCCTCGGGTCGCACGCCGAGGTATTTTTAATTCGTCTTTCAATTTGTTCAAAATCAACTCATAATACGAGAGATGAGTTGAGCCTCGGGTCACACGCCGAGGTATTTTTAATTTCTGTCTTTCAATTTCTGTTCAAAAATCAACTTATAATGCGAGAGGTGAGTTGAGCATCGAGTCGCACGCCGAGGTATTTTTAATTTCTGTCTTTCAATTTCTGTTCAAAAATCAACTCATAATGCGAGAGGTGAGTTGAGCCTCGGGTCGCACGCCGAGGTATTTTTAATTTCTGTCTTTCAATTTCTGTTCAAAAATCAACTCATAATACGAGAGGTGAGTTGAGTCTCGAGTCACACGCCGAGGTATTTTTAATTTTTGTCTTTCAATTTCTGTTCAAAAATCAACTCATAATACGATAGGTGAGTTGAGCCTCGGGTCACATGCTGAGGTATTTTTAATTTCTATTTTTCAGTTTCTATTTTTCAAAAAAAAAGAAAAAAGAAAAAAATCAACTCATATTGTGAGAGGTGAGTCGAGCCTTGGGTCGCACGCTGAGGTATCTTCAGTCTTCTTGAAGATAGTAAGGAAGCAGTTTGGAAAATTTAGAATTCTTATTTCCCCGAAGTTCCCGCGGAATAGGTTGAGATTACAAATCCCGTCTCCCTTAGTTTACAATGAGGATCAATTCTTATCTCTTTGAAGCAAAGAAGATTGAGTGGAGCGGATTAAAGCTACAGGTCTTCTCTCTCTGAAGTTTCAGTGGAGCAGATTGAAGATAGCAGGTCTGGCATCCTTGAAGTTACAGGAACAGGTTGAAGACGTCACATCTTATCTCACTGAAGTTGCAACGGAGCAAATTGGAGCTGCAAGTCCCATTTCTCCGAAGTAGCAGTGGAGTGGATCGAAGCTACAAGATGTGGTAGACTGGAATGAGGTTACTTAAAGAAAGAGCACCAAAAAAAGTCAAGACTTGGCCAAGACCGGGCAAAAATTGGTTCTTCTATTGTCTTTGCTCTACTCTCGTTTCACGACAATGAGCAAAGAGGGGCAGCTGTAATAACCAATTTTAGCCCGAGCCCGTCAACCAAGGCCCACACACATTTAAACCAACTAAACCTAGCCCAAAACAACAACCCAATAAACCCAAGCCCACATCCATTACAAACCCTAATTTTTCAGAAAAAAAATAAGTAAAAAACAAAACCCTAGCCCCCTAATCCAAGTGGCGCCATGACTTAGCCCCCACTTGCCCTCAAGACTACATCCTGCACCACTGTCCACCGCCACTATCATGTCACCATGGCCACTTGCACCTGCAAAACACAAAGAAGAAAAGACAGAAAGTTTGTAAAAGTCAACTATAAAAGCCAACTCAAAGCATTGTAACAGGGTCCTCTTTTAATCAATAAAAAAAATAGAAAAAGGAAAAAACACAGAGATTCAAACAAAAAAAGAAAACAGATCTGCAAATACAAAACAGAGGCAAACCAAAGTAGCAAGATTGAGCATTAATCCACCAAAAATCAAAATAGAAGCCGAAAGGAGTGGCGTCGTCGGAACGCCGGACTGGAGCTCGCCGGAAATCTCCCCCACCTTGGACCTGCAGAGAGAAGAGAGGAAAGTGAGAAATTTTTTTTTTAAGCAAGCAGGTTAAATGATTTTTTTTCTGATTTTTAGGCCTTTTATAGCCCCTTAAAACGACATTGTTTTGGGGCTGGCCTTAAACGCCCAAAACGACGTCATTTTGCCTCTGACCCAATGACCCGACCCATGACCAGAGGATCCGCGTGTTTTTGTGGAAGGGTCTATTTGCACATTTGACCCTTCCGCATTTCTTAACCTTTTTAATCCAGTTTTTCTTATTTTTAAATCCGTCCCAGCCTGTTTTCTTCTGTTCCAATTTGGTCCTGCACAAAACGTAGTACATGGGAGTTAGGGGATAATTTTCCAAATGGTCCTTCTCTTTGCGCGTTTCATTTTGGGCCCTTAATCCGTTTTTTTAATTTAGATCTGTGATTTTATTCCTTTCTCAATTTAATCCTCTTTTATTATTTTCATCCTTTTGTTAATTTAACTAACCTTTTATTATTATTATTATTATTACTATTATTATTATTATTATAACTATATTTATATTATTATATTGTACATATTTTACCTCAAGTTTATTATTATAACTATAACTATATTGTACATATTATTACTATTTTATTATTATTACTATACTATTACTATTATCATTATTATTATAACTATATTTATATTATTATATTATACATATTTTGTATCATTATTACTATTCTATTATTATTTCTATATCACTATGATTGTACTATAACTTGTATATATACTTATTATCGTTATTTTAGTTTTATTATTATTTCATTTTATTCTTTTCTCATTCGTTTTAAACTTGTTTCATTTTATTTTCGCCTTCATTATTGTTATTCATATTAACGCATCTATTTCGTGTTGATACGCATGTCGAGATTGTAATTTGTTTTACGTTTTATTATAAACTTGTGTTATATTGATTTTGCTCGATACAAAAGCTGTTTCTTTTCGTAAAGGTAATATTCCTTATTTAAAATTCGAGAGATCGTGACCTAAAGTATTGGGTTGCAATTTTCTCGTTTAATCTAAATAACTGAATATCCTTTTAAAAAAAATATACATTTTTAAACAAAAGCTTATTCTCGGAAATTCGAAATGTCGTGTCCTAAATCATTGGATGTGATGATTTGTTATCCCGAGGTAAGATTTTTAAAAAAACAAAGGCAATGTCCCGTATTTGGAATTTCGAGAGATCGAGCTCTAATTTACTGAGTTCCGGTTTCTCATTTGTCAAATAATGGGATATCCTTCTCGAACTCGAATTTGAATTTTAAAGTCAGGAGACAAGCTTAATTTCGAGAGTCCAAAATGTTGTGCCCTAACTCTCGAGTACGACATTTTATCTCTTGAAAACAAGAATGTCGATCATCCACTTCGATTTTTTTTTCATGTTCTTTTAAAGAGAGATCATATTTTTAAAATCTTTTTACAATTTTCAACTTTTGACATAGGGACATTAATTAATCAATTTGGTACTAATTTTGGGCGTGACGAGGGTGCTAACCCTTCCTCGCACGTAACCGACTCCCGAACCCGTTTTCTCCAATTTCACAGACCAAAAACCCCGTTTTAGTAAATTAAAATGTTTTATTAAAACAAAAGTGATCCGATCACACCTAATAAAGATCGGTGGTGACTCCCTTCCTTTTCGTTTTCAAACCCAAGTCGACCCGTTTTCAAAAAAATAGTTACGACAAAGAAATTATAATATTTTGGTTGGAATGACCAAAATGAACCCATTCAATGGTTTACCATTGATTTAATACTTCGAAAAATCATCACACAATTAAAGCAAAATTTGGTAGAAATAAAACAGAATTAGCAATTTCCTTAAAAATTAAAAAAAAAAAAACAAACAAACAAGAGCAAAAAAGACTTGACGATATAACCAAATAAAAATGTAACAGAGAAGCTCTTGCAAGTTGATTTATATATATTGGCTCAAACGCAAGTGGATGAGCATAGACTTTGAGAATTGAGAGCCTTCAATCTCACAATTCTATAATATTTTCTTAAATTCTTCAATCTTTCATCATGTTTGCGTAACAATCAAAGGCAAAAATTTTGCCTCTCCTTTGATTTTCAAACGCCCTGAATCTTGTCTTACCGCAAAATTTCAAGATTAGAAATTCCTCAACGTCGTCACAATTATCATCTAATTTTTAATTACACGTTTACCAAGAAAGTTTCAACCATTCTTTCTCTATATATATCGAGACTTTTTCCCTCTTATTTTCTCACCAATCAAACAATCTTCCGTCAATTAAACCCCTTTCTTCAATCTTCAACTAATTTCTCCAATGGCTCCAAGTTTTGAAGATGGCAACTCACTTTTCAACTTTGTTGTCCGAGATGGAAATGGTGTTAAAGGAATGGTGGATTCGGGCTTGTCGACGGTGCCACAGGCTTACATGCAACCACCGATAGAGCGAATAGACAAAGATAAAGCTCGAAAACACGGGCAGCCCCCGATTGATTTGTCGAAACTCGGTGGCCCCGAGCACGACGAAGTGGCTAAACAAATTGTTAGAGCTGCTGAGAGTCTTGGATTCTTCCAAGTTGTCAACCATGGAGTTCCTGTTGATCTACTCGAGTCTCTTAAGGACACCGCCCATGATTTCTTTAGCTTGCCTGCTGAGAAAAAGGCTGTTTATCGTGCTGACGTTAGTCCGACTCCATTGGTGAAGTATGGGACTAGCTTCGTGCCACAGAAAGAGAAAGCATTGGAATGGAAAGATTATATCCTCATGCAATATACTAATGACGTCGAAGCTCTTCAACATTGGCCTGAAGAAATCAGGTGATATTATCTATCTATTTATCTATATCCGAGTAACCAATTTTCATATATATTATCATCATTTATGCTAAACCTTTTTTTTTTTAGGGATGTTTCACTTGAATACTTGAGGACATCGATGAGCATGGTAAGAAAATTGCTTCAAGTTTTGCTGGAAAATTTGGGGGTGAAACCGGAAGACTCAATGATTGATGTACTCGTTGATAAGAAAATGGTTAGCATGAACTACTACCCCACCTGTCCTAATCCGGATCTCACCGTCGGAGTAGGACGTCATTCTGATATGGGTACACTTACGATTTTATTACAAGATGGAATTGGTGGTTTATATGTGAAAATCGAAGAAGACTCGGAGTTCGGAAAGAAGGGAGAGTGGGTAGAGATTCCTCCTGTTCCCGGTGCCTTGGTCATCAATGTTGGTGATATGGTACAGGTATATGCCAAATATTGAATTTAGGTTTTTAAGACCTATTTTCCTTGAATACAAACCCAAACTCAAACTTAATATTACACTATATTAATTTGTATTTTAATTGCAGGTACTAAGTAACGGGAAGTACAAAAGTGCAGAGCATAGAGTCCGTACCACAAGTACAAAATCAAGAGTATCGATACCTATATTTACAATGCCAAATGTAACAACAAAGATTGCACCTTTGTCTGAAGTGATCGAGAAAGATGGAAATGCTCTTTACAAAGAGTTTGTGCTCGCTGATTATTTGAAGAATTTTTTCAGTAATGCTCACGATGGTAAAAAATCACTTGATTTTGCAAAAATCAATTCTGTTTAATTAAAATTCGAGGAAATTTTTTTTCCTAGATTATAGTTCTTCGTTTACCAATAAGTTAAAAGTGATTTCTACACTAAAAGTCCTTGGTCGGCTTCGTCGTGTTAAAGCTTGACAAAAGGTTTTTTTTCCTCTTATGTAATTAGTGTTTGTTTAATTTAAAAAAGAAATGCTAAAAGTTCTAATGTTGTGCATTTTGTAAGAGGTTGACTCTATTTCAGCCTTTGACTTGACTAATAGTAATCTGATTTAACATAAAAATTGTTATATTTTTTAAAAGTTTATAATTATAATTACAATTATAAACAATACATTTAAATAATTATAATTTAAATTAATTATTATGAAATACGATTAGATCAATAAATAAAATAAAATTGATTAAGAGAGCGCACATTATTTATAAAGAGTGGGAATTGAAATGAAATCTTAAAGTTTACGAAATTTTAACTTAGTAATTAAAATTTGTTTAAATTATTGATATATTGCGTTCTTAAAAACATATAAATGTTTGAATTTTAAAGACAACATTATTAAAAGAAACAATTACAAACTCTAAACATAAATTATAAAATAAACATAAAAAATATATAAAAAAGCTTATTTAAATTATTTTTATTAAAAATGGCTGGTGGGCATAATATATTACGAAGAAAAGACCAAAGGCATTGCCTTGGCCAAACCCCAAACATCCACCGAATACATTTAAAACACTACAGCAAAACAGACTTTTAGCGGCGTTTTTTTGGGCATTTAGCGGCGTTTATAAGCACTACAAAAAGTATTTTGGCGCTTTTCTAAGCGCCACAAAAACGCCAATAATACAATCACGAATTTTTGCGGCATTTATCAAAAACGCCGCTAAAGATCCTGACTTTTAGCTTTAGCGGCGTTTGTGATAAAAGCCCCGCTATAAACCATGGTCTTTAGCGGCGCTTCTTTTAAAAACACCGCTAAAAGTCTGGGGCTTTAGCGGCGCTTATAAAAAAACGCCGCTAAAAGTCAGGGCCTTTAGCGGCGCTTTCCCAAAAAACGCTGCTAAAAGTAAGGGCCTTTAGCGACGCTTTCTTAAAAACGCCGCTAAAATTAAGGGCCTTTAGCAACACTTTCTTAAAAACGCCGCTAAAAGTCATGGCCTTTAGCGGCGCTTATCCAAAAAACGCCGCTAAAAGTCAGGGCCTTTAGTGGCGCTTTTACCAAAAACGCCGCAAAAATTTCTTGACATTTAGCGGCGCTTTTGTACAAACGCCGCTAATTTGTGCTGATTTAAAAAATAAAATTTTTCAATATTATACCCTCCCGCACTAAAACCAACCAATAACAAGATATAATTCCAACGCAAAACAACAAATTTAGCATAAAAATCACAAGAATACATTAATTCTAAATGATACTTGAAATTTAATAAATTAAATGAATGATAATCGAAAATATTGTAACAATAATGTTAAATGTAATAATGTCAAAACTTCTTACAACGAAAAACTAAATGTCTAAGATGGCGGTTTCATGCATCTTGAAACATCTGCATCATATCTTTGAAAATTTGGTCTTTGGAGCTCTTCGTATTTTACATTACGCTTTCTGCTAGCATCGATCTTGCCTCTGCCTCCCTTGCATTTGCCATTGCCTCTCTCACCTTCTTCTTGCCTCCCTTGCTTGTGCCGCTTCGCATCCGCTCTAAGCTATTCTTTGGAGTTCTTCATATTTTCTTTGAACATCGACAATTTGTCGCCTCTGCTCAACCGTGCTCTCTTGCATCCGAGCTATCTGGTTTTGTAGCCTCGAACTTGAGACGAGATTGACCCCGGAAGGCATGTCTTCTGGGAGGCGGATCAAAATATTGGGTCGGGTAACACGGATCTTTTAAATCGAACCCGACCATACCTTTCAAGACCAAAAACATCGGTGATAATTCTATTAAAAATATACTAAAGATTAGCGAGAACTATCGATCGAAGCGATCGTACCTTCGGGACCCAAAACATCTGTAATAATTACATTATCAATCTCCTCAAGATTAACAGAACTATCGATCAAGCGATCGCTTCATACTCGGCCTTCTTCTCCTTTAGTTTATCCTAATAAATCAATGAAAGAGTTAGAAAGCGAAATATATAAATAAGAAAGAATGCAACATAATTGAACATTATAAATTTAAAACTATAAACGATGAATTAAACTATTATAATTAAACGGTAGAAATATTTATAAAAATAAAATTTTATTAAGTAAATATACCAAAATTTCTACGACTTGGATGTCATCGGAGATCCATCCTTCTTTCTATCGTAATGTCAAAAAGCTGAACGCGTCCAACTTTTTGACCGGTCGAAGTTTCCTACATTTTAGCAGAAAAAATATAATTTAATAGTATAAAGTAATTAATATTTGACTGAATTAATAAATTATAATACCTCGGCGTCAGCTACACAAGCAAAACTTCTAGAACACGCCAGTATCGTGAATTTTTGTTTCGTGTCATTGCTTATTCCAACTCGCTCACGGTCCTACATAATGCAATTTGAATTATATATATAGTAAATACTATAAACCAAATAATTTATACGATTTTAGATGTACGTAATACCTCTCCTTTTTTTGAATTCCAAAATCTAACTTGATCTTCCCATTGGTACCTCAACATTCCCGGTGGAACATTTCTTAATTTTTCGTCGAGGCTTATGTCTTTCTTAAAATATTGTTTTTTGAGCGTGCTTTTATTGTCTCTCTATTTTTATCCAATGTCTTCTTAACATAGTCATCGAGACCTCTAAATTAAATCTACCTCGAAGAAAGAAAGTATAAAAGTTAATATAAATGAAAATTAAATTAAAGTATTATAAATTACATTCACGTTTTATTACCTTAATATTTTCGAGGGCTCGATTTTTGTTGGCATCGGGAATGTGATGCCATGATTAAAAGTTAATGGGCAACATATTGGGATTTCGTGCTAAAATGCCCAAATAGCCTCCTAACAATCGAGCTTCAGATCCAACAGTGGCCATCATTGTTTCTCCTTACTTTAACACGATCGTTAGGCTCTAAGTCGTATAAATCTTTAAGTAATGTCGTCCCCGACCTCTGCAAGCGTCCCACCACCTTCAAATGAAAAATGATATATTATTATATTAAAATTGAAAAATGAATCAATAATAAAATTCAACATGCATGTAAAATAAACTTAACATTACTTTCAAATTCTCCAGGCTCGTCATCTATGTCCGGCAGAGTAGAAGATCCAACAACTGTTTGCTGTTCACTACTATTGGCTTCTTCTAGATTTGGAGTTTCGCGAACAATATTTAAATCTCGTAATCGTCTTCTAGGCATTTTTCCTGCAATACACATGAAAATTATATAACATGACCAACATGAAAATTATAATATTACATATAAATAATAAATCGTTAAATCTTAGTACATCATATTTCGTAAATATCTTCGTCCACATCCTGACGAACCCATTGAAATTGTTGACTAGTACTAGGGATATTTTTAGTTAAGTCTTGTTCTGGAAAAGGCAAAGTTTCTGATCTTTCGACTATGTCATCTCTACTTCCACTGCCAATGTCAAAGAAGTCTCTAGGGGTGTTTCAAAGTACAACGTACCAACCCTTATCAGTTGGATCTTCCGAGTAAAAACTTGTTTAACTTGAGAAGAAAAACATACGGCTCGTCCATCAGTTGTTCTCCGGTGTGAATTAATCGAGAGAAATTCACCATTGTAAAGCCATATTGATCGTTTTTAATTCCGCGAGCCGTATTTACATCAGCCCAATCACCTCGAAATAGGACAACTTTGCATTTGCCGTAATAATCCAACTCAATGATGTCGATAATAAGTCCGTAATATTCCAAATTCCCTCGACCGGATTCATCCCTAGCACTAGCATAACTTGTAATCGAAGAATTAACAACAATTACGTAATTTTGGGTTCTCCTCAATCTCGCGATACCTTGTATGAAATCAGATCCGTTGATGAGGAAGCCACTATATCTTTAACTATTCATTTGGACCTTGTGAAAGCCATTTAACGTCGTCATTTACTTCATTCGACTCCAAACCTATTGAGTCAAAAGTAAATCGAGTAATTATGAATGTTATGAGAAAATATTATTACTTGTCAATGAAAATTTAAATTGCATACCATTTGGCTTAACCATTCATGGAATGATTCTGCGAACAACTTATTAATTTATCGTCGATTTAATCTTGAGATCGTGAATGAGCTCTCAATATTTGTTTGTACTCACTACGGTAAAAAGGTTTTACTTTGTTAGAAGACAAACAAATCATAATTGATGAGTATTTATCAAATTGTAGAACATACTTCAAATGGTTCCATTGAATCGTGATGAAAAGAACGATCGATGTGCTTGGACCCACGATCTATCGTCTAATTACGTAATTTTGACTCTGCCGATCGGTTTTCAAACTTTGAAATAAATAAGTTTCACCAAATTATGATCTGTGAGCCCAAGATTTCTACTTGGTCATTTATTCTTGTTTCAACATCTTCCAAATACCTCGAACGAAAAGTCATACATTCCTCCGCCAAGTATCCTCAACAATTGATCCTTTCGGATAACGCTTATTGCGGCGAAGATGACTTCAATTTGGAAAGGAACCTAAACACGATATACAACATTATCAAAAGTTGGAAATAAAGGCATTTAGTGAATGAATGAATATTTTGCAAATAAAGTAAGACCTTTTAATGGGATACATCCATCGATAGAAAAGCAGGTCCACCAAGAAGTGCTTCACGCGGGAGATGAATTAACAAGTGCACCATGATAGTGAAGAAGGAAGGCAAGAATATCTTCTCCAGATTGCATAAAGTTAATGCGGCTCGATCTTGTAGTCTCTCAAGTTCTTGAACATTCAAAACTTTACCACAAATGCCTTTCATTATATTTGATTCAATTACGAGAGCAGTCACATTTTTCAACATACAACACCGTATAGCAACCTGGCGATAAGTCTTGCATCAATATGTGATAGTCATGCGATTTTAAGCCATATAATCTTCGATCCTTAAGACTCACACATCGCGATATATTTGATGCATACGCATCCTGGACCTTTATATCTTTCAACACCGTATAGAACACTTCTTTCTCCATCTTTGACATTGAAAAAATAGCAGACGGCAACCGATATTTCATATTCGGAAGTGCTCGGTGATGAAGCTCACTCCGAATTCCCATGTGGACTAATCAAGTCGACTCTGAAGATTATCTTTCGATTTTTCATCGACATTCAAAATAGTCCCAATGATGTTCTCGCAGACATTTTTCTCTATGTGTATGACATCAAGGTTATGGCGTAAAATTTGATGCTCCCAATAAGGCAACTCGAAAAAAATACTTCTTTTTTTTCATAAGTCCGCCTCATTAGGATCATCCTCTTCATTAGATTCATCATCAGATTCATCCCTAGATCTTCTATTTCTATGCGGGTTTGCTGGTTGATTCATCTTCCCATAAATGAAATTCATATCTTTCAACATTAACAATATTTCGGATCCACCGGTCTGCGAAGGAGCTGATCTGAACTCTTCAGTACCATCAAACTGAGCACTCTAAAATTTAAATGTATGATTTTTCGGTAACCACCGACGATGCCCCATGTAAGAAAACTTCTTCCCATTATATAACCATTGCGAACATGTCTGCGCAGCACAACACGGACAAGCATAACATCCCTTAGTACTCCAACCAGATAAATTAGCATAAGCCAAAAAGTCGTTAATAGTCCATATTAATGCCGCACGTAAATTAAAGTTCTCTTTTCTTATTGCATCAAATGTCTGAACACCAGCCCATAGTTGTTTTAACTCGTCAATAAGTGGCTGCAAATAGACGTCAATATCATTCCCCGGCCCTTTCTCTCCAGGTATAATCATAGACAAGATAAAAGAATATTGTTTCATGCAAACCCATGGAGGCAAATTGTAGGGAACAAGCACCACAGGCCAAGTACTGTACGTTGTGCTCATAATTTTGCAAGGATTAAATCCATCGGATGCTAGCCCAAGCCTCACACTCCGAGGATCGCTTGCAAAGCTTAGAAATTTAGAGTCAAAACATTTCCAAGCAAAAGAATCTACAGGATGCCTTAACAACCCATCATCGGTTCGTCTATCACGGTGCCACGTCATTGATTTGGCTGTCTTCGACGACATGAAAAATCGTTGAAGCCTCGATATAAGGGGAAAATACCGCAAAATCTTAACTAGCTGCTTCTTTGACTGTGTACCGTGTTCATCCTCGTTATCGTCCTCTGTATTTCTATTAATCCAACGGGTTTGGTCGCATACATGACAACCTTTGTTGGTTTATCCGTCGCCTAATACAACATGCAATCATTTAGACAAGCTGTGAATTTTGTTGTATCCAAGGCCCAAATCCTTTATCAATTTCTTCATGTCTTTGGAAGATCGAGGATTTTTACAAGCGGAACATTTCTTGCGAAACTCTAACAACATTGTCAATGAGTTTCCGGTCCACCCCCAAACATTTCAAGTGAAAAGAGCGAATCTGAATGACAATTTGGAAAATTTTGATCCTCATACGCTTCTTCATTCATTTTACCAAGTAACGTGTAGAACCTCGCCGCTTCTTCATTTGGTCGTTCATCCGGTACACTTCTTTCCCCTTCGGTGAAAGTATTTCCTCCAAAAGTATGATCATCGATTGCACCCAAGTCAGGTGGAAATGACCCGAAACCATCACTGCGCATATTAAAAGCATCCCGCAACATGTTTTCCATGTTATCGTCACTAACATTCGATTGAAAGCACTATGAGGATACCCAGATTCATCGATGAAGATGCTCCACTAGATGTAGACTCGCCATGAAAAAACCATATTTTGTACCCCCGGACAAAGCCATCAACAACTAGATGTTCGTAGACCACTTCACGATAATGCCAGTTAATATTGCAACACTTCTTACATGGGCAAAGAATCATATTCTCTTAGCTTGCATTTTGAAATCGAAATTGAGAAAAGTTTCTACTCCATTTCGATAGTCGTTGCTTACCCTTGATAATTTCATCCAACTCCTATCCATTTCAGTAGTTGTTGAAGTCTAAAGTTGACAATAAATTATACGGCTAAATTGTTAATTAATAATTTATGTAAATAATGCTATGGAATTTGATCTTAAAATTAGATAAGTTATGTATTCTATAAGATCCATCATACGTGGCATTGTTACACCTAGGAGGATCCATTATATCTAACAGATGAGATATAAGGTAACCCGTCGAGTTTCCAAACCTATATACTTTGAATCCTTTTGTTTTTAAATTATACAAGTATTATGTAAGTTATGAAGTTTGATCTTAAGGAAAATTATGTAAGTTATGAAATTTAATCGTCAACTTATGCAATTTATGAAATTTGATCTTAAATTTGGATAAGTTATGTATTCTTTAAGATCCATCATACGTGGCATTGTTACACCTAGGGAGGATCCATTATATCTGACAGTGAGATATAAGGCAACCCGTCAGGTTTCCAGCCTATATACTTTGAATCCTTTTTTTTTTAATTATACAAGTATTATGTAAGTTATGAAGTTTGATCTTAAGGGAAAATTATGTAAGTTATGAAATTTAATCGTCAACTTATGTAATTTATGAAATTTGATCTTAAATTTGGGTAAGTTATGTATTCTTTAAGATCCATCATACGTGGCATTGTTACACCTAGGGAGGATCCATTATATCTGACAGTGAGATATAAGGCAACCCGTCAAGTTTCCAAATTTATATACTTTGAATCCTTTTTTTTTTTAAAATTATACAAGTATTATGTAAGTTATAAAGTTTGATCTTAAGGGAAAATTATGTAAGTTATGAAATTTCAACTTATGTAATTTATGAAATTTGATCTTAAATTTGGGTAAGTTATGTATTCTTTAAGATCCATCATACGTGGCATTGTTACACCTAGGGAGGATCCATTATATCTGACAGTGAGATATAAGGCAACCCGTCAGGTTTCCAGCCTATATACTTTGAATCTTTTTCTTAAAATTATACAAGTATTATATAAGTTATGAAGTTTGATATTAACTTAAAATTAGGGGTTAAGGGTTATAGGTTAGAGGTTTGGGGTTAGGGTTTAAAGTTAGGGTTTAAGGTTTAGAGTTTAGAGTTTAGGGTTTAAGGGTTTGGGTTTAAGGGTTAGGGGTTTAAGATTTAAAGTTTTAAGGGGTTAGGGTTTAGAGGTTGGGGTTTAGGGTATAAGGTTTAGAGTTTAGGATTTAAGGGTTTAATAAATGTTATATTATTTCGATATTTAATTTGGTAATTGTTTAGATCTATCATACGTGGCATTGTTACACCTAAGGAGGATCCGTTATATCTAGCAGTGAGATATAAGGCAACCCGTCAGGTTTCCAGCCTATATACTTTGAATCTTTTTCTTAAAATTATACAAGTATTATGTAAGTTATGAAGTTTGATATTAACTTAAAATTAGGGGTTAAGAGTTATAGGTTAGGGATTAGAGGTTTGGGGTTAAGGTTTAGGGTTTAAGATTTAGGGTTTAAGGTTTAAGGGTTAGGGGTTTAAGATTCAAAGTTTTAAGGGGTTAGGCTTTAAGGGTTAGGGGTTTAGGGTATAAAGTTTAAGGTTTAGAGTTTAGGGTTTAGGGGTTTAATAAATGTTATATTATTTTGATATTTAATTTGGTAATTCGTTTAGATCCATCATACGTGGCATTGTTACACCTAGGGAGGATCCGTTATATCTAACAGTGAGATATAAGGCAACCCGTCAGGTTTCCAGTCTATATACTTTGAATCTTTTTCTTAAAATTATACAAGTATTATGTAAGTTATGAAGTTTGATATTAACTTAAAATTAGGGGTTAAGGGTTATAGGTTAGGGGTTATGGGTTTGGGGTTAGAATTTAGGGTTTAAGGTTTAAGATTTAGGGTTTAATGGTTAGGGGTTTAAGATCTAAAGTTTTAAGGGGTTAGGGTTTAAGGGTTATGGGTTTAGGGTATAAGGTTTAGGGTTTAGGGGTTTAATAAATGTTATATTATTTCGATATTTAATTTGGTAATTCGTTTAGATCCATCATACGTGGCATTGTTACACCTAGGGAGGATCCGTTATATCTAACAGTGAGATATAAGGCAACCCGTCAGATTTCCAGCCTATATACTTTGAATCTTTTTCTTAAAATTATACAAGTATTATGTAAGTTATGAAGTTTGATATTAACTTAAAATTAGGCGTTAAGGGTTATAGGTTAGGGATTAGGGGTTTGGGGTTAAGGTTTAGGGTTTAGAGTTTAGGGTTTGGGTTTGGGTTTAAGGGTTAGGGGTTTAAAATCCAAAGTTTTAAGGGGTTAGGGTTTAAGGGTTAGAGGTTTAAGGTATAAGGTTTAAAGTTTAGGGTTTAGGGTTTAGAGGTTTAATAAATGTTATATTATTTCGATATTTAATTTGGTAATTGTTTAGATCCATCATACGTGGCATTGTTACACCTAGGGAGGATCCGTTATATCTAATGTTGAGATATAAGGCAACCCGTCAGTTTCAAACCTATATACTTTGAATCTTTTCTTAAAATTATACAAGTATTATGTAAGTTATGAAGTTTGATATTAACTTAAAATTAGGGGTTAAGGGTTATAGGTTAGGGGTTAGGGGTTTGGGGTTAGGGTTTAAGGTTTAAGGTTTAGGGTTTAAGGTTTAAAGTTTAGGGTTTAAAGGTTTGGGTTTAAGGGTTAGGGGTTTAAGATCCAAAGTTTTAAGGGGTTAGTGTTTAGGGGTTAGGGGTTTAGGGTATAAGGTTTAGAGTTTAGGGTTTAAGGGTTTAATAAATGTTATATTATTTCGATATTTAATTTGGTAATTGTTTAGATCCATCATACGAGGCATTGTTACACCTAGGGAGGATCCGTTATATCTAACAGTGAAATATAAGGCAACCCGTCAGGTTTCCAGCCTATATACTTTGAATCTTTTTCTTAAAATTATACAAGTATTATGTAAGTTATGAAGTTTGATATTAACTTAAAATTAGGGGTTAAGGGTTATAGGCTAGGGGTTAGGGGTTTGGGGTTAGGGTTTAGGGTTTAATGTTTATGGTTTAGAGTTTAGGATTTAAGGTTTAGGGTTTAAGGGTTTGGGTTTAAGGGTTAGGGGTTTAAGATCTAAAGTTTTAAGGGGTTAGGGTTTAGGGGTTAGGAGTTTAAAATTTAGGGTATAGGGTATATAGTTTAAGGTTTAAGGTTTAGAGTTTAGGGTTTAGGGTTTAGGGTTTAAAGTTTAAGATTTATGGTTTAAAATTTAGGGTTTAAGGTTTAAAGTTTAAAGGTTTAGGTTTTAGGGTTTATAATTTAGGGTTTGGGGTTTGGCATTTGGGGTTTGGGTTTTGAAATGAAAATATAAAAATACAAAATATATAGAACTTATTAAAAATTTAAAATTACAATAAATTTTAAAATTTAAAAGTACTTAATTTTTAAAATATTAATAATATAAAACAATTATAGAAAAATAAAATGAATTATTAAACAATTATAATCTTTTTTTAAAAAAATTTAGCTCAACACGAAAAATTATATATTTTAGTTAAACTTAAGTAACATGAACAAATTAATAATTATTGAACTAAAATTAAGTTTTTTTAGTTAAACTTAAGTAACATGAACAAATAGTTTTAATGACCTTAGCTCCAATAACATGTCAATTTTAAGGTTTTAAAATCAATTTTGGTAACTATATTTTTCGAATTATAATAAATCAAATCAAATGAAATTAATACTAAAGGATGTAAAACATTTAAAATTTCAACTCAATCAACTCACCTCGGATGAAAAAATAAAGCCGCTACCCAGTAGTATAAATCCACAAGCGAAGAAGGTTAAAATGCGGTTTGTTTCCTTCAACAATTGTAGACAACGACCTCTGGTTAGCCCATTTATACACGTATATAAGATTTTACACATTATTTTATACAAAAGGAACACAATATAATTTGCAAGAACACAACACTTTAACTTAAATTCTAACTTAAATTCAAGTTCAACCATAAGTTATCATAATTGAAATTGAGCATAAGAATCAGCATTTAAACATCAATTTACAGCATTTAGACACCTAAACTTACAACACTTTAACATCCCAATTAACAATAATTATACACCTCAATTATAGCAATAAACATCTCAATTTCAGAACTAAACAATACAATTTGCAGTACTTAAAACACTTCAATTTACAATATGTAAACACTTAAATTTGCAGCACTTTAACACTTCAATTCATAGCATTTAAATACTTCAATTTGCAACACATTAACACTTCAATTTGCAGCACTTAAACACTTCAATTTGCAGCAACACAACACTTTAACTTAAATTCTAACTTAAATTCAAGTTCAACCATAAGTTATCATAATTGAAATTGAGCATAAAAATCAGCATTTAAACATCAATTTACAGCATTTAAGCACCTAAACTTACAACACTTTAACATCCCAATTAACAACAATTATACACCTCAATTATAGCAATAAACATCTCAATTTCCAGGAACTAAACAATACAATTTGCAGTACTTAAAACACTTCAATTTACAACATGTAAACACTTAAATTTGCAGCACTTTAACACTTCAATTCACAGCATTTAAATACTTCAATTTGCAGCACTTAAACACTTCAATTTGCAGCACTTAAACACTTCAATTTGCAGCAACACAACACTTTAACTTAAATTCTAACTTAAATTCAAGTTCAACCATAAGTTATCATAATTGAAATTGAGCATAAGAATCAGCATTTAAACATCAATTTACAGCATTTAAACACCTAAACTTACAACACTTTAACATCCCAATTAACAACAATTATACACCTCAATTATAGCAATAAACATCTCAATTTCAGTGAACTAAACAATACAATTTGCGATTACTTAAACCACTTCAATTTACAACATGTAAACACTTAAATTTGCAGCACTTTAACACTTCAATTCACAACATTTAAATACTTCAATTTGCAACACATTAACACTTCAATTTGCAGCACTTAAACACTTCAATTTGTAGCACTTAACACTTGACATTTGACAAAATGATAAAGAAGTAATTCAAAAGAAATAAAACAGTGGATAAAATTCTTGCAAGCCTTGGACATGATGCAAGAGGGTGCATATATATTCATATGTTCTTTTTTTCCATTGCAAGCCACTAATTGAAGTAAACAAAAATGATAGGTTCTAGAATTTGGACCAACCTCAAGAATCTGGGGCCATTCTTTTCCAGTCAACTGCATTAGATACAAAAATGGGTCATGTTAAGTATGCATCGCTTCATAATAAAATTTAAGAACAGGTAAAAAAAATTTGCTCCTAATTTCATAGCAATAATTGGAAGTGGTTTCATATTTTCAAATGGTTCTCACAATATGAACTACTAAAACCATTTGAGGCAACTCCTACGTTGCTTAAAAAACTAAATTTTACCATGTGCAAAGCTGTTTAATAATAGTAATATGACTTTGTTTATTGAAATATAAATTAAAAATTCTGAAACAAAATCTTCACATTATCGGCACAATGTTGAAATATTCCATTTGTTAAACAATTTTTCATGTAAGGGTGGCTAAACTAAAGGGTTGTGAAATCAATTCCTAAGATAAGTTTGGAAGGTTAAATACATCGTAGACACAAAGGAGCATGGCATCGCCCCCTCTAAATTTTGGCTTCTTCTCCCACTTTCAATCCATTATATTATCTCTTCCCCCAATACCTATTGTACAACAAATCCCGGAAGTTTTCGCTGAGAAAACTAAAATAAAGAGTGGGAATACTACTACCCGTATAGATTACAAAAAACCACCCAACTTTTTCTTCTTTGAAAATGAATAAACAGAACCATCCAATTTTTTTAATCAGATACAAACAAGGTTTGCTAACTTTGAAGATTAGAATCAATTGGGCATAGTAACCCTATTAGTAAGAGTATCCCTATCAATAGATTACTGGGATTGATCATTTTATTCTAAATAAAAGAACGTCGTCGGGTGGCTTTTGTCCCGGCGTAGGTGACCTTAAGCCTTCAATCAAGAGTTTGAAATACCAAACAAAAATGGTTAAAGTAAAATACCTCACGAACCCAAGTTTCGGTGGCGGCGGTGGGGAGAAGATGACGACGATGACAGAAGGCTAGCATGAAATTTGGAAGAGTTGATTCATGCACAAAGGGTTAAGGGTTGTTTGCGGCGCCTAGGGTTAAACGTTTTATTTTGCAATGGCGAGAGAAGAGTCGAAGTTGATTTGGAAGGTGGGAAATTAGGGCAAAAATTACAGAACAAACTTGGGGAAATTGGGGAAAAAGTTGGGAACTTGGTGAAAATAATCGGGCAAATCGAAAAGGGTAAACGATTCATTTAAGTTGGACATTTTGCGGCGTTTAACATAAAACGCCACTAAAAATGTGGCTAAAGCTAAAAACGGTGTCGTTTACATACAGTCAGAAACATAATTGCGGCGTTTTTAGTAAAAAAAGCCACTAAAAGCAAATTTAAAAACGGTGTCGTTTCAAGGTTCACCTTATTTGCGACGTTTTATTTAAAAGCGCCACTATAACAAAGCTTAAAACGGCATCGCTTTTGCACAAACCGGAACATATTTGCGGCGTTTAACTTAAAAACGCCACTAAAAGCACAGGGTACAAACGTTATCGTTTTGCCTTAAAACATATTTTGGCGTTTATACACCAAAAGCGTCGGTAATTCCCGATTTTAGTGGCGTTTCAAAGAAAACGCCGCTAATACCTAACAAACACAACTGAAACGACACCGTTTTGGCTAAAGTGGTGCGTTTTGGCGGCGTTTTTTTGTAAAAAACGCCACTAATGTTTTAATTATTTCTTAAATTCCATAAAACCATTAACCTCTTAATACTTAATTAAACCCTAAATATATATACATTGAAATTTTAATTTTGATTTAATCATACACATTATTTTAAAATATAATATACATCAATTTATTTTTTATCTTGAGTAAATATAAATTTTTATGTATGCAATAATAAAAATGATGTTAATAATATCAATAATTATGTTTATATTTTACAAGATTTGGATCAAATTAAAGTTCATGTATGCTTTTAGGATTTAACACATTTTGATATGTATTCTTTTAAAATAATAATTTATATTTATCTTTTTTTATTATTCTAAAAAATCTAAGATTAATTCCTAAATCCATAACCCTAACCCCTAAAAATTATACCCGACCTAAATCATACACCCTTAAACCCTAATTAAACTATAAACTATACACTATAAACCATGCATAGTATCCCTAAACCCTAAACAATTGAAATAGTAACTCGTAGAACTTAAAAATTAAATTATAACTCCTAAACCTTAAACCATAAAACAATAACCCCTAAAGATTAATTGGCCCCAAACCATATTACTCCCGTAACCATTAACCTATTCCCCTAAACCCCAACACTTAAACCGTAATCCATAAACATGATCCAAAACCCATGATCTATAAACCTTTAAATAAATAATAAAACATAAACCCTAAACGAGAAAACACTAAACCCTAAACTAAAAACTCTAAACCCTAAACTTAATTTAGAAACCCATAAACCCTAAACTATAAAACATAAACCATTAACCCAAAATAATGAACATTATATCATAAACCCTAAAACTATAAACTATAGACATTAAACCTTAATTAAGTCCTAAATCATTAACCCTAAAATAAAATAATCTTTTTACGGCGTTTCTATAAAAACGCCACTAAAGTTCAAAAAATTTGCTCAAAATTTTGTGGCGTTCCACCAAAAGCGCCGCTAATGCTAAGACCTTTAGCGGCGTTTTCCCAAAAGCGCCGCTAATGCTCAGACTTTTAGCGGCGTTTTCACAAAAGCGCCGCTAATGCTCAGACTTTTAGCGGCGTTTTCACAAAAGCGCCGCTAATGCTCAGAATTTTAGCGGCGTTTGCCTAAAAGCGCCGCTAATGCTCAGACTTTTAGCGGCGTTTCCCTAAAAGCGCCGCTAATGTTCAGACTTTTAGCGGCGTTTCCATAAAAGCGCCGCTAATGCTCAGATTAGCGGCGTTTTACAAATAACGCCATATATGTCCTTTTAGCGGCGTTTTACTAATAAACGCCGCTATTGATCTTTTTTTTGCGGCGTTTTCCTTTAAACGCCGCTAATGTATAATATTTGCGGCGTTTTTCTTTAAAACGCCACTAAAAACGCCACTAAAAGTCTGTTTTGGTGTAGTGAAACGAAAATATAAGAAAAGGACTCAAAAGATATGATTGAATTTGTTTCGTAGATTTTAATAGGATGACTAATAACTTTTGTAGTAAAAAATAATATAAAATAAAACATTATAAAAATTTAAAAAGAAATATAGTTTCAAGGAAAATTTAATTAAGGGTTTGTATGATAAATTGAAAAATTAAATATTGAATTTTATAAGTACTGAATTGATATTATAAAATTATTTGATATATTAGCAAAAATTAAGAACTAAATATAATTATTTAGTTTGATAAAATTAAATCTTGATTTTTGATAAATTATTTTTTATAATTTTAATTTTATTAATATGGTATTATTTATTTTATTTTGAATAGTTTTAGATAAAAGTTGAAGATGAAATTTTGAATATTTTAATTTTTAATAAAATGAGAAAATAATTTATTTCAAAATTAAGATTTTCAAAAGTAAAACCAACTTAATATTTATTATTTTATTAAGTGATAAATAGCTATCTATTCACTTATCTCATTCAACGTTTTTTTTAATTTTATATTAAATAAAATTACTTAAATATTAAAATTTTCATTTTTAATAAAATTAATTTTTAATAATTTTTAAATTCACTCTAATTTAATCCAATACTAGCTTTGTATAGCTTACCATTTTGAAATATGTGATAGTTAAAATGAATTCCCATATCCATGGTTTTAAGGAAAAGAATCCTACTCTAAAATCATTTAAGTAAAAATCTTATGAGTAAAACATGCAAGCTAATTTTATTCTTAAAAAATTATTATAAATATTATTATGAGTAAAATACCCAAAGACTTTTTGTTTTGGTTTTATTATTAAAAAATTATTATAAAATATTATTATGAGTAGAATACCAAAGTGTTTATATGGTAAATTGATAATAAATTTATATGTTTATTGAATAATTAAAATTGTTTTAGAATCAATATGTAGGGATGTGAGTGAAAAGGATTATTTAATAATTTTATAAAAAATAATATAAAAATTAAATATATTTTAGTTGAACTGATAAATTTGAGAAAATAAAATTCATTAGGTTCTGTATGTATTTTTAAAGTTTTATATAAAAATAAAAAATTAAAATACTCCTCATAATGATATTTATTTTATGTAAAAATAAAAAAATTTAATAAATTCACAATTGAATTAAGATTTGGTTGAAAATAATATTAACTCAATCAAAATTTTAAAATTAGTAAAGATAAATTAAGTACCAATATTATTATAAAAATAAAAATAGATTATGTGCAATTAAAATAAAATAAAAATCTTAACTTTTAAACCTAAGTTTTCGACAACAATCTTGATGGGCAAAATTGATTATATGTGGCAACCGAATTAGTTAAGCAGATTGGTTGGGAAAATTGAATGAAACCGTTGACCAAAGAATAGAGGTCCATTTACGGGTGAACTTCGGGATTAGTGGACCAATATTTTCGCTTTCTTTCTATAAATAAATATATATTTTTTGAAATCTCGTGTAGTGGTATAATAGTTAAAATTGTCTGAAGTGTGATTTGAATTTAAATTACATTGTTATAATTTATTAAAATATATGTCTATAAATTTTGACTTTTCTCAACTTTAATAAAATTCATTAGATTTTAATGAAATTTTAATTAATATTTTAAAATATATATATATTAGGCTTAATGTTGAATTGTAAATTTCTAAAAGGATAATATTAATTTTACTAATTCTTAATTAACTACAGTAAACTCTCTTTATAATAGCTAAACTCTTAGTAGAATTAATTTTTTATTTTTATTTTAACTTTTATAATAATTTTTCACTTATAATAACAATAGTTATAGTTATTAAGTATATTCTTTATTAAATTAGTTCTCTGGTAATTTTTATCCCATACAACACACAGATTAATTGTATGTATAAATTACAAAATATTAAATTTATTTTAAAAGTTTGTACATTTTCGCAATTAATACAAAAAATGTATTCTAAATTGTATATTGGATGCTATTAAAATACTATATTTTAATATTATAAAATAATATATTATACACTATAATATGCATAAATTTTAGAATACCATATATTTTAATATGCTTAAAAGTAATAATGAATGCACATGTCATATATCTTTTAGTTTTGTTGATTTAATTCTTTTTTATTTTTAAGGTAAATTATATAGATAGTTACTTGATTATAAAAATTTAATTTTAAGTACCAAATAAAAGTTTTACAATTTAAGCACTAATTTTACTTAGTTCGATCATTTTGGTCATTCTCGTTAAAATCACAAACAAGTTGATGTGTTAATTAAGAAAATTGGTAAAATAATAAATTTAGCCTTCAATTTTATATATTATATTAATTTAATCATAATTTTATAAAAAATTTAAAATTTACAAATAATCTTAATTTAATCTAATTCTAAAAATTCAACTAAATATATAAAAATATAGAGAGAAGGTCTCCATAATGATAGATATAATACAAAATAATATTCTAAAATAATAAGTACCTAAAATAAAATAGAAGATAAACATAATAAAATCCAAAATTAACAAAATCATCTAATATAATAAAAATCCTAACTGATTAAGTACAAAACAACTATTATCTCAAATTAATATCATAGCAATTGCCTTTATCCAAAAGTCCTCACGTGTTGCCTATGGTTCTTAGTTCACACCCCTTGCCTTAATTACAATCATTCATGCCACAATTTGCACAAGTTTACCCCAAATTTTATATTTTTACGACATAAATTGCACCTACAAAAAAAAAAAAAAAAAAAAACAAGATTCACTTAAATTAGTAGCAACCATATCCATATTTTATTAGAATTAGTGGTAGTATAGTCACCCACAAGTATTTTATATGTTTGTAGGGCATATGTTCAAACTCTATAGAATGTAAATGTTCACATGCGCTTGTGAGTTATAATTGATGTTGTTTAGATTATTGGGTTAGGGAGTGATGATGCATAAATTTAGTGACCAAAGTGTAAATTTATAAATTTATTAATAATTCAGTGATCAAACTTAACTTTTTGAAATTGAGTGGTCAAATTGTAAATTTACCTGTCCCGACCTTTGACGTCTATTAGCACTTAATGGGCCAGTGATTAACTTGTAACCATCAAACAATTCAATGATCAATTTGCAATATTTTCAAACTGAGTTACCAAAATGTAAACTTACTAATATATGAGTGACCTTTGGTAAAATTTACCCAATAGAATTATAGAGACAACGTGTCTGAATTCTCAATCGTTTCTGAATTCTGACTCGTCCCGAACTAGTTCCTCGGGAAGAAGCTAGAGGACAGGTATCCCTCAGCTCATGCCAATCTATCTGCTGGTCAACATTATTGGTTTTATCACCATATCCCAACCCTGAAAGTTCTCTGCAAATGGACGGCAAGGAAGAGTTTCTCAAGGAATTCGGTGACTTTTACGGCTACCCCAACGCCCCTAAGTCCATCGACGAAATTCGTTCCACCGAGTTCAAGCGATTAGAAGGTCAATTTTTTTCCTTTATTCAATTTTCTATTGATATTTTATATTCCTTTTATTGTTTCAAGTAAGAAATAATTGAAATTTCAGAAGATAGAATTGGAATTTCGAGTTTTTGTTTGATGCTTTGGGTTTGGGTACTTTGATTAGCTATTTTTGAGCTTTGGGTACTGTAGATACTGTGTATTTGGATCATGCTGGAGCAACCCTTTACTCCGAGTTGCAGATGGAAGCTATCTTTAAAGATCTTACGACTACTGTTTATGGAAATCCTCGTATCCTCTTAACTCAAAAGCTAGTTTTGTTTTTTTCTCTGAAATTCGATGAAATTCCAACTATTCGTATTGACTAATATCTTCCCTATTGTATGTTAATCTTATAAATGATTATGAGTTCTTTAAAGCACTGAGTAAAATCCCTTTAGCAAGATCCGCACTGCATTAGTTTGGTTTTGATTTTTATCCTGAATTGTATTTTTGGACGGAAAAGCTAGAAATTGGTTCAGTTAATCTGTTTTGAGAAGTATTATCTTACCATGATTTGGAAATACAAGCCCTTTAGGAATATCTGGTACTGGTTTTGGTTCGTTTTGATTGTGACATTGCAGTAACTCAGATTATTGATGTGGTTTTTGGCTGAAAAGCTGGAGGTTCCTACTCTTGTTTCAGTTTGGGTCATAATTTTATTGTCTTATTCGTGCTTAGAAATAATAGGGACTTATATAGAACTGTGTCTTATGTTCTTCTTGACTACTTCTATAAGATAGCCAAAGTGATTCTAGTTCAGCCACTAGTGATATTGTAAGGGAAGCACGCAGACAGGTACCACGAATGTTACTTTACTTTGTTTTCTGTTGTTCTTCTTATTTCTTTGCTGAAATTTGTTTTAAAGTTTCTCCATTTCAAATGGCCCGGTTTTATTTGGTCTATGAAGTCATAAATAGTTTATAGGTATTGGTAATTGTGCTCTAGTTCAATTTGAAATAAATTATCATTTTTTAATCTGTGGTATCAGAATAATTGTCTTTTATTTTTGTATATTTTTCTTGCTATATAGGTCCTCGATTACTGCAATGCTTCTCAAAAGGATTATAAATGTATATTCACTTCTGGGGCAACAGCTGCATTGAAACTCATAGGGGAGAACTTTCCCTGGAGCTGTAAGAGCACCTTTATGTACACAATGGAAAATCATAATAGTGTACTTGGTCTTAGAGAGTATCCTGCCACTTCTAGTTTTGGGAGTACTATCATAAATTCTGGCCAGTGCAATCATGTTTTGTGTGTATGTGTGTTTTCTTTTTTTCTGTTCAGTTCATCTTATATCCACAGTGATATTACTTATATAGAATGTTTTGTTTTGTGTATTATATGACAGAAAAGGATCAGCATTTTTGTTCCTTCTCTTAATATTCTTGAATCTATAACTTTGTGTGTCCTTAATAATTTATTAGATATGCTCTCAATCAAGGAGCTGCAGCCTTTGCAGTTGATATAAATGAGGCTGTGGATCAGGATGGAGCATCTAGAAGCTCTCTGACTTCATTTAAGGTGTTACAGCATCCAGTGCAGATAAGAAATGAAGCAAAAGTTTTGGAAGGGGAGCTTACAGGTAACATTTGGATAAATATGTTAACTTAATGTACTACTGATACCTGTTTGACAAATGATTCAGGGTGAAATAACTAATATTTGCATATTAATTTGGGTCTCCTTTGGTGGATTCTATACCTGATATCTAGCTGAAAGAAGCCATTAGATAAAAGTTCTTACTATGGAACTTTATGCAGATGCAAGGATATCATGTGTGGCTGCACATATCATCATGGTCAAGGTCATTTTGGCAATAGGATCTGATTTTCTTAGATAGCTTAATTTAAATCTCCTTTACATTTTGGTGGGTTGATTGTGTACTATTTTATATTAGGAAGTTTATTACCTTTTGTTTGTTAGTAACTCTCAGCAGGGGTCGGGTACTCCTTAATTGATTCTTTGTCTGTAACTTTCCAGTACACATTAATCACTGTTCATAGGTATGTGTTCACCAATCACATTTGGATCCTCTGCATATGGATGGTGGTGATAGATGTGCTGGAAAGTAATAGATAGAAAAGTAATGTAGGGGAGCCTGATCCCAAGATATGAACCCTTGGTTAGTGCATTTATAAATGAGCTTTATTAAAAGGATTCTATGGATAAGAGTTCAGGAAGCATGGCTCTGTATCTTCTGCCTTAATTTATGGATAAAACTTGAATTTTGTCTAGGTCAGACTGATAGAAGTCATCTCTAGGATTTCCTTACTGCATCCATCTATTTGTTAATTTGCAAACCCTGCTACTCTCATCCATGCTAAACCCTGTAAGTTCTTGTAGAAACCTATCCTTTTATGTTTTCTGGCTTCAACTTAACTCTTCTTTTGTTCTGGGGTTGTTATTTTGGTTTAATTAGCTAAATTTCCATAAAACATCTTTAATCCATAGTCAATTCTAGGACATTGTCATATTGGAGATTTAATTCAGTTTAAAATTTGTCCTTTTGTACATGTAACTTTATTTCAAAATGTTGGATTTCTGTTTGGTACCATATATTGAGCTTCTTGTGAAGATAATTTTGGCTGTTACTAATGTCGACTGCATGCTGGAATTCTTTTTCTCGCATATAGATCACTAATGCCAATTTAACTAATATATATAATGAGTGAAAAATGATAACATGGAAGACTTCCAAAAGGATTTCTGTATTTCTTTCTTATCGGTATTTTTTGCTCAACAATAAGAGGTCTACTAGTAAATACAAAACATAAGAGGTTTATCTTATTGGATGCATGAGTAAAGAAAATGGAAATGTTGTTTTTGAAAAACCATAATAACTTTTTTCTTGAAATAATAACATAAGAAGATGAAAAGCATATCCTTGTTTTTGTCATTGCCACTTTTTAGCGTCATATCTTTTCTTATTGTTGCAGGTGATGCTTACAATTTATTTGCCTTCCCCTCAGAGTGCAATTTCTCTGGAATGAGATTTAGCCTTGATTTGGTGAATAATGTTAAGCAAAATGCAGAGAAATTTTTGGAAAGCTCTCCATATTCAAAGTATGTAGCTTTCATACTGTGTTTCTAAATATGTTTGTCTGCTTTTTACCACTAATAACAGAGCCTGATCTGAAAAGGGCAACTTCTATGCAGTTTCTGTTCTGAACACATAAACCATAATGAAATAAACAGTTCAGGTTAACCAAAATGGGGAAAAGATGAAGGAATCAGACTTACAAAGGAGTCTGTGATAACTGAGATTTTCTTGCTCATTTAATTCAGTTTTAATATGATATTTTCCCCATAAGTTCTTTTCTTTCTCATTAAGTAGGTTTTGTTAATTTAACTAAAAAATCATCCTTGATCAACTAGGATAGCAATATTTTCCCATCTTAGAGGTCTGTGTGTAATCTAATCATTTTCATTTTCAACTAAAAATAGTGATTAAGGAAAATTTATGTTAAGAGTAGTAGCTGTAGCTGAAATAGGCTTATTTTCTATGGCAAGGAAGCTGCATATTATGTGTAAATATGTTATGTTGTAGTCAAATATGATTTTACTTTACTCTTTGCTCTTAATGTCTAGAAATTTCGAAGAAGCAAATATCAAAATAAAAAGCACTTAATTATCTCGTCTTGCTGCAACAAAGACCGAAGATGGTACCAACATGTTTATATTTGTTTATAAAAGGCATTACAGGCATGAGGAAGTTTAATAGTGATAGCTTAACACAGCCCTGAAGCTCTTTCTGCCTTATAAGTTTCTAAAATTTAGTCCTACTTTGATCATATGATCCATAATATATTACTAATCATGCAAAAGGGAAAGCTGCATAAAACCTATTTTTAACATAAGAAACCTAATAATTTCTCCGATTTGGTAGAAAAGTTCTAGACCTAGAAGTTTATTTAATGTAATGCTTAAAAAGATAACTAAACACTCATAGTCTATGTTGATACTTGAAGTCATTATTTTTAAATGTGCTCTTGTTTCTTTGAAGACTTCATTTTAAATGTGCTTTTTGTATGTAACCTATTAGACATTAGCTTTTTAACAATTGATTCTGACTATTCCCGTCACATATATTTGGCCACTGTTTATAATTAGGGGACATTGGATGGTCTTGATCGATGCTGCAAAGGGCTTTGCGACACAACCTCCCGATTTGTCACTTTATCCTGCAGATTTTGTTGTAATCTCTTTTTATAAGGTAATGTATAAGACCATTCTAAACTTTTTGGCGGGTAAATATTAACTCCTTTTTTATCCTGAAAAGGGAGCAAACCAGAAGAACCTAATCTTACATAATGTTGTTTTGCCATTGCATTGTCCTGAAGTTGTTTGGCTATCCAACTGGACTTGGTGCTCTCATAATTCGAAATGGTAAGTAGCTGAGTTTGTAGATTACTGGTTTCTGAAGTTAGAGCCTGATGGTGGTGTTAGGAGTTTTTTGTACACACTACACAATAGTAAGATAGATGCTATCAGATATTTTTGCATGTGCATGTGTCTAATTGGTTTGCTGTAATGAAGAAAGGAATCTTTTTCTGTTAAGCATCATTCATTTACCCTTTTATTTCTTTGATTGTAACAATGGAGCTTGGACTTCCCTCTTCTTTCTTGTTTTCTGTTTTTTTTTCAAAAGAATGAGTCTTTCTTCCATAAAAGATCTAGATTGGTTGACATTGCCTTTGTTGCCTATTCAGTTACGGCTGATTTTACTGTTTCTGACAATGTGGATCACCCCTGACAATAGCAGTTTGATTTTTCAAATTGGATCTAGCTAGAAATTTCTGGAAACAGAAACATTTGATGAGTTGTGAAAGAAATAGATATAATGAGTTTTTTAATTCCCATTAAACAATGGGTTTTGGCATTCATTTATTGCTTGATTTATGTTTCTCTTTCTTTACGTAACCTCTAGACAATTCCTGATAAGTAAAACAAAGTTTAAGAACAGGGAGTCTTTTTCATTATGGTTTTCTAATATCCGTTTTTCCTTTTCTTTTTCTTTTAGATGCTGCTAAGTTATTGAAGAAGACCTATTTCAGTGGAGGTTTGTACTTCGAAGTCTTATTGATGGACATATTTAATGTAGTTGTTTTGTTAACTATAAGTTTTACAGGCACTGTTGCTGCTTCAATTGCTGACATTGACTTTGTTAGAAGAAGAGAAGGTGTTGAGGAGCAGTTCGAGGATGGCACCATTTCATTTCTTAGCATAGCATCTATTCGTCATGGATTTAAGATATTCAATACCCTCACTACATCTGCAATGTGCTGGTATGCGAAAATTGATTTCTTCATCTCTGAAAAGTGCAAAGTTCTATTAGGATTATCAAGCTTTAAGTTTATTGTCTATTATATATATCTTACATCATTCTGAAAGTTCACATGATAGAACGTTTTCCTCTTTATTCTTTCATGACTATTTTTCATGTATATTGTGTTTCTGTTTCCCATGCATGGTTATTTATAAGTATTTCATGACTTTGATTTCTTTGTGGCCAATGATGGTCATTGTTTGATTACTCTCTCAAGTTTCATCTTGCAAATAACTCAAGATTCTTTTCAAGTATGGAATGCCAAAGTTGGCATGTTTGCTTCTATAACTAAATATCAGGCCTGGCCCTGGGGGTTGTCTGGAGGTGCAGCCGCCCAAGGCCCAAGGCTGAAAGGGGTCCAAAATATTGTTTTCCAGTTTTTAAGGGGTCCAGAAAAATTTTTTTTTAACCAACTTTTAAGGGACCTAAAAAAAGTTTTCTCCAACTTTTAAGGAATCTAAAACCCCATTTTATTGTTTTGCCTAGGGCCCAAAAATGTCAAGATCGGGCCTGCTAAATATTATGAATCATGCTTTTCCGCATTGGTTTTGCACTATGGTTCCTGTAGAATATGCAGGAGTATAATTCTGCTTTGCTTTGGGTTTTATTCACAATGTACTTCTGACATTTTCTGATCAGTATCAAACTATCAATGTGAAATTGTAAATAATGTTTCCTTCAGAGAGGGTTATATAAATCTGTCTTCGCAAAATGTTTTCATCTGTTCTGACATTATGTTATATTACTGTTTTGTTTTCACATGGCATGTTAAAGTAATTTATAGGGATGCCTACTGTTAGCATATTGCCCCCCCCACCGCGTGTCTTACACTGTTCTCTTTCAGGCATACTATGTCACTTACCAAGTTTTTGAAGAGGAAGCTCTTAGCTTTGCGACATGAAAATGGAGAAAGTGTCTGCACTCTTTATGGCAATTGTCCTCTGAAGGTTGGTCACATAACTTAAAAGTAGTAGATAGACAATATGTCCCCAAATAAGCATGAATTGTAGCATGTTATGACAACTTCAGATGTACTAAAAATGGAAAAAGGAAAAAGATGGGAATCTTCTTGTGTTCCTTTATTCTTGGTTTCAGTTTAAGATACATTTTATTAGAGGCATTTCAATATTCCTACTTGATACATGTCATATGCACAGTTCTTTCAGGTTGAACAATGCATGTTACTTTGCATGTGGCATGCCGATACAATTTTTTGTTTATAGTTTTGTAGTCTGGTCTGTTTGGATGTTTGAAGCTTGAGGCTATTAGTTGCTTTGATAGTGCTTTCCATTCTTTGCTAGCATTTATTTTTCTGGAATTACTAACCAGTTCTAAATGGTTTGCAACTCTTCCCATAGGTTTCTAGGCATGACTGTGGCTCTATCGTCTCGTTTAACCTGAAAAGGCCAGATGGCTCTTGGTTTGGGCATCGGGAGGTGGAAAAATTGGCATCCTTATATGGAATTCAGTTACGGGTAAACACTGATACAATTTGTAGAGAAACCATAATGATATAAACAAACAGTGATTTATGTTCTGGTTTAGTGATTGCTTGCTAAGTGCCTTTGTGTTTTTCTCCCTGGCTCTTAAATACTCAGACCTTGAGTAGTTGGGCAAGAGAAGTATGCAAACATCTTTATATTTCATAACCACAAAATGCTTCGTAATAACATGAGGTGACTTTTACTGCATCAATTTAACTGAGGCTTGCTTGAACAATGTTCTAGGAAACTGGCAATTATTGATCTAGGGGAAGATTAAAGAAATAATTGACTGCATGTGTCTTATTTGTGACAATAATTCATTTGTCTTTTCCTTGCTATTTTGTTGTAGACAGGATGCTTTTGCAATCCTGGTGCTTGTGCAAAATATCTTGGCTTATCTCACTCAGATCTTCTTTCTAACTTAGAGGTATACCTTTCTTTTGGTTGGTTCATGATCTTTTTACTATATTTTTGGGGTTGAGGTATATGGACTTTGTTTACTGGAAGTAAAATAAGCCTTGCTTTGAGTTCAGGCTGGGCATGTTTGCTGGGATGACAATGATGTAATAAATGGAAAACCAACTGGAGCAGTTAGAGTATCTTTTGGTTACATGTCTACTTATGGAGATGCTAAGGTAGTTGTTCTTTTGCTACCTTTGCTTTCTGCCCTTTATTTCTATTCTAGAAAAAATAGGTGATCTTTTCTTTATTATATCGATGCATCAGCTGTGGGGACTGTTGATTTTCAGTGTTGCCATAGATGATAACTAGTTCAGATATATCTGTTGCATGTTTCTGACATTCTTTCTGTTTGATTGTATTTACTAACAGTTGCCTTTTTCCACCCAATTTACAGAAATTTATTGATTTTATAAGAAGTTCCTTCATATCCATGCCAAGTGAGTTTGAGAAATGGTACTTGTTCAGATCAAAGTCAATTCCATGTCCAACTGAAGGTTATTTAATGTTTTGGTTCATGTTATACCTCCAATGAAATGAAAAGTATATATTAGATTTGCAAACTCTCTTTTGCTCCATTCCCAAATTATTTCCACTGTGAACTAATGTTATTAGACTGATAATAATCACAGCTATAAGTTCAATTTAAGTTTCATGAATATCTATATTATAATAAACAGAAATGAGCTAACTGAAAGAAGAGTGGAGGAAAAAAGAATGCATGAATAGAGAAGTGTGGGGAAAATCTCAAGTCTATACAAACACTAGGCAGCAATCTCCAAATAATGTAGTTATATGAGTTCTTTTAGACTGTTATAGACCACAGGAATTTGAAAATTTGAAATAATCTTGTATTATTTGAACTTTTGCCAATGGTAGATGCTCCAAAAAACCTCACATTGTGCTCGTCTATTATTATATGGTACTATTTTAGATGGATTCTGATTTTCTATGTAGATTCTTCATAAATTTCTCTTATTTGGTACTGTGATAGCAGTACACTTTTGCTGTCCTGTTTTACAGGGACTACTGTACATCCTTAGTTAAGTTAGCATGGTGCATCACTTTGGTTTTCTTTTCCTTTAAATTCAAGGGGAAAAAGAAGGGGGAGGGGTTTCTATGTTGCAAACGTCCATATTCTGCTACTGGCTTTTCTGCATTTGCGGCTAACATTTTGTTGTTTCTGAATTACAGGCTTTGAAGATCGACTATCAAGTTCTGCTTGCCACCTTAAGTCTATAACCATCTATCCAATAAAATCATGTGCAGGGTTCAGTGTGAATGGTTGGCCTCTAAGCAATACGGGTAACCTCTTGTTATCTTTATGGTTAGGACATAGGCTTGTTTTATAGTTTATGGTTAAACCAACACCACATGTTCATTTTCCTTCCATTAATATACCAAAAGCTCAAACTGAACTTTTTATAACCAAGTTGATGGTTTTTGATGTTTGTATGTTATTTCCCATGGTGAGAACACTATCTTTATATCGGCCAAAGTATATGATAAAACACTGCATCTTCATGATCTCTTCCATCAAAATTTTTACACAAATTTCGACATTGTCATGATAATGGTATACTATGGTCTTGTTTTAGTTCAGTTGAGGCCTATTGATTCCTATTAGCAATAGATTTAAGTAGGAATCAGGCATTGCTGAGCAAAGGGATGAATATATGATACCTTAACCTAAAACTGAAGCTAGTTCCATCTCTATATGCTAGCCATAGTTTGAGGTCTTGCATCTCACCCAAACATGTGCATGCTCTGAATGAAAAATAAACAATGCTTTTTTGTTTAAGATTCTAATGTCGAATCCTCATTGTTCTTTTTTATGCACACATGCATGGAAGATCTTTGCTTGCTGATTTCTTTATCTGTCTATGATATAGATCTAAAAGGTCTGTTCACTATATTACCTGTCAATGCAGGTTTGCAGTATGATCGAGAATGGCTTCTTAAAAGCTTGACCGGTGAAATTCTTACACAAAAGAAGGTTAATAGTTTCTTTGCATAGAAGAGTCCTGTACCTTTGCATGTTGTTTTTGTATTTTATATTTTTTTATCCTAATTATTGGTTAATATTTTGCATTTTATGCAATGAAAAATATGGTGGCTCACAGCCTGCTTAGATGATATTCTTCTTAGCAATTCTATTTGTTATTTTCCTTAAAAAAATTATATCTTTTTTATTTCTTTGATAGTTTTGCTGAAAAAAATCTTAATGCATGTGAATATTTATTTTTGGACGGAATTTTTTTTCCCAAATGATTTTTTAAGATAAATTATTTTTATCCTGTTTTGTTTTGTAGGTTCCTGAAATGTTCCTCATTAAAACCTTCATTAACCTCAATCAGCAGATATTGTCTGTAGAGTCACCCCGTTGCAAAAGGAAATTGCAGATCAAACTAGACTCCGATTCATATCTTCCTGGGAAAGAAGAGTTTTATTTGCAGAGCCAAAGGTGTGATATGATAATACCAATCTTCATTTTTACTAGTTTATTATTTAATATGTTGGAATGTGATTTGCATTTGTTTTTCGAGCTTCAAAAGTTCTTAAAGTTAAAAATTTTATATTAAAGTACTTGTTGGTTAAATATTTATGGAGAATGGTGGGCTGTTGAGGTGTCACATGGGTTAGACCATGGATAGGCCGGTTTCCTATATTTTGATATTGTTATTTCCAATGTTGCAACTTAATTGTTATTTCTTGATTATCAGATATGAAGTCCAGTGTTATGAAAATGAAATCAACCAATGGTTCAGTGATGCTGTTGGTCAACCTTGTACTTTAGTGCGGTGTTGCCAGTCTGAGTATTGTTTCTCTTTGAACAAGAACAGAAGTATGGGTATGTGCAGAGATGTGAACAGTAAGGTGAATTTTGCAAATGAAGCTCAGTTCCTACTGATTTCCGAGGAGAGTGTGTCCGACCTCAACAACAGACTATGCTCAAGTATGTTTCTCACTGAACTCATTTACTATCATGAAAGAAGCTGAAAATGGCATTCAGTTTAGATTCTTCGTGGTTTTAGTGAAGATCACCCATTCAGTATGATTTTGTCCAACACAATTTTTTCTAATTCTTTTCATATTTTCGGGAAATCCTACCCTGGCATGTCCAAATGTGTACCGGACAAAGGTACTTAAAGAATAGTGAGTCTATAGCAGCTTAAGACACAGCAGCTTCTACTATTGGAATTTCCTATGTCTCCTTATTTGATGGCATTTTCACTTCCAAATGACTTTGCTTAAAAAATATTTATGGTATATTATTTTTCAGCCCATTAGATTGATTCAAACATCGCAATCCTCCAGCCTCCAACCACACAAAAGATATAAATGAATATACGCATATGTAGTAGGCACACTAATGTGGCTCGTTGTATTTTATGTTACTTTTATTGTATTCATTTTTCCTCTAATCATGTTATAATACCTTTGTTCAACTTTCACATTCATCACATTTTAGATTCTTGCACTGATCTCTATATTAGCAAAGGGATACTTTTCAGTTTAAATCAGAGCTTTTGGGTCAAGTCATCATGCTAGTGCATTCTCCTTTCAGTTTTATTAATTCTTTTCTGTTCTTTAAAGTGATACATTACATCTACATACTAATTTTGTGGTCTTCAGAAACTCAAAAACTCTCTTGTGCTGCCCCACCTAACGTAAACCCGATGAGGTTTCGGCCCAATCTTGTCATATCTGGAGGTGAACCATATGCTGAAGATGGATGGAGAAATCTTAGAATTGGGAACACATATTTTAGTGTAAGTTCTCCACCTTTAATTGTATTTTACCTATATCCAGACGATAATGCATGTTAATATTCTCTCTTTTTTCCTTCTTTTATAAAAATCCAATATATATAAACTTACATCGATCTTGTTTATCAGTCATTAGGTGGTTGCAACCGTTGCCAGATGATCAATTTTTATCAGCAAACAGGACAAGTTAAGAAGACAAATGAACCTTTGGCAACTCTAGCATCATACAGGAGAGTAAAGGTTAGCTTATCATAAATCTAAATCGATGTCTCTAGCTTTTTTCGGCTTTTCAACTGCAATGTGAGTGATATTGAGTTTCGGTTGATTCAGGGGAAGATTTTGTTTGGGATATTGCTGAGGTACGATCCTGGTAATAAGGCTAGGCTGGATACAAATTCATGGCTTAAGGTAGGAGATGAAGTTCATCCAAATTCGGAATAAAAGGTGTTAAAACAAAAACAAGAACATAATAGAAGCACGTATAGGGAATATTGCATACTCCGAATGCGGTGGCATACGCATTCCTACATAACACGACCACAGGCCAGACAGCACGTAAGCAATTTTTTGTTATTCCATTCCTAGCAAAGAAATAAATGTCAAATGACGAACGGTATACAGATATCTTGATTACAATATCGAAACAAAGGTTGTTGCTTTATTTGATGCAAGTCTTCTGAAATACTTAATGTTTCAGCCAACTCTGGAGTTCATTGCTGTTCAAATTGTATTATATATAAAAATAATATTACATTGATTTACATGTAGCAAAATGATGAGCATTTGCAACTTGATTCATTTCTTAGCATGATTGCTTCCTAAATGGGCTTTAGTCGTTTGATTAAAAAAAAGTTTATTTACCATATATGTATTAACATGAGAAATGAGAAAAACCTATATACTCATTTTGAGGAATAAACAGTACAATCATTGGTAAATAGATTACAAATCATGAAATAAATATATCTTGCTTTATTTTAAGCATCAACAACTAAAACATAAATATTATTGTTAAAATATTCAACAAGAAAAACACAAGAATAATTGCATGAAATATCAATTTCGCTTAAAATGGAGAATCCAAGTCTTGGTACATGCCATCATTATTATTTTCAATTTCATTAATCTTGTTCGAATATCATCAAAATGAAGGAAACATTTCATCTTCAAGTGCTAACATTTTGTGACTCCTAAAATTAAAATACAAAAACATTTAAAAATATTTAAATGTAAAAACAAACTAAAGATGATAAAACATTCACTTATATTTATTATAAATTGATAAATATGACATTTACTACAAGATAATATAATTACCTTCATATATGCTTCCCAATAGCTATCTTCCCATTGTTATCCCATCCAAAAGCATTACTACTATGTTCATAAATAAACTTCTTCCTTTGTTTTTCAAAATCGTAAGCCTTGAATATATGTTAGACTTAGTTTTCAACTTATATCCGGAATATTTCTTCTCTAATATCTTCTTTGAAAATGGTAAATAGCCTTACCTAAAGCTACAATTAAACATTGTATGTTCCAATGTTGTATAGATCTATCATGCATGAAATAAGTTTAAAATCTTTAATTTTATTCCAATGTCTTCTTGTACTTTTGAATGGCTGTTCGTAAATTTATTTTATTTAGAATCTTCTCTGTCTGTTAACTTTTAAACAAAATGATAACACGATATTGCATAAAGATATACTCAAATAGTGAAAATTTCAAAGTTACATAAAAATATAAATAAAAAAATGTATCATTTAATAGATGGTTTAATAATAAAAGGTTTACTTTAATGCAAAATATATCATGTACTAGACCTGATCATGGATCGGGTTACTTGACTTGACTTGAAAGTCTGTCCGAAAAGTGGGAGGGTCTAGACAAAAATATAAACTCAAAAAATAGGCTTGGAAAAAAAAACAAGGCACGTTTTCTAAACGAGACAAGCCTCAAGTAAGCTTTTTTTGCCCAATTCGACCCAAATTTGAAAAAAAAAAACCTGCTGATTTTTGTCGTCATTTTCACTATTTGTTGTTGTTTTGACATTGTTTTGGTGTCGGTTAATTATTATATTGATGCTATTTTGTTGTTATTGTTTAAATATTATATCTCTTATTTTATTATTAATTTTGCTACTATAAGTTGCACTTATCTTAATGTTATTTAAGTATAAATATTTTTAATTTACTTTTAATTTTTTGAAAAATATTTATTTTTATATTTTAGTGTACTTGTTATATTATATTTTAATTTTTTATATAAAAATAATAATATAAATAAATTTAATATGGATGGGTTGGGCCAAGCTTGGATTTTAGCAATTTTATCCGGGTTAGGCTTGGGTAAAATTTTAGATTCATTTTTTAGGCCCAAATCTAAAATTCTAGTGAGGTCTAACCCGGCCTATGATCAACCACAAACACTTTAATGAAAAGATTTACACAATTACAATGAAAAATCCCCGTGCAAGATTACTTGTCATCTATAGTTTTCACATTTGATTAGCAAGTTATGTTTTAAAAATTTTCAATTTACTTTTGGGTTCAATGTTGGTAATTAAATATATTCAAAGAAAAACCTAAAAACTTTTCTTTTCTTTTTTCCTCCAAGCCATTTGCTTCTTATATTTTATTTTGCTCAGCGGCGGTGTCAGCCTCCGGGCTGGCTATCGCCCATCTTTTTTCTCTCCCATCAACCCTTCCTTTTTTTTTCTCATTCACTACACACGTAGATCTATTTTGTAGGTATCTTTGTTGTCTTCACAAGTTGTGATGGACAGATGACAATGCCTGTCGTTCGCTAAAACTCCATCGGCCACTAGTAGTTTTTCTTGGAAAGTGGGTGGCTCTTTGGACCCGTTTTGTCTTAAGTTTTATATATTTTTTTGTTTTTCCATTGTTTAATATGTCTTCGGGTTTAGAAGTTTTTGCTTGCTCTTGTAGCACGTTTTTTAGTCTTGTTTATGCATGTAATCTTAGTTTTACAAGTGATTTTAGGGATGATTTTATTGTTTTCCTCTCTAATTTGGTGAATGCTCGATTCTTTTATCGATTTTTGCTCACCGCTTTGGACCATTCGGGGCTGATTTCCTTATCGTATTAAGTGTTTGCAATCATTTCAGATATGTTGTGCTTGAGTTGTGACAAAACCAATTGTCAACGTGTCATAATGGTCTATTGGTGCAGAGGCTAAAGCCTTTGTTGCGTTGGTGCAGCTTGTCCTTCACTATCTACAACGAATGTTTGCTTCTTCTTCTTTTTTTTTTTTTGAATTATATGGTTTCATTCATTGAATGAATTAATCAATTTATCTTTCAAAAAAATATTGCTAATTAAATCTATTTCATCATTTTCATTAGCATTCATTCGATCATATTGGAAAATTTGGACATCATATATATAATAAGGATAATTACATGTTATTATCTACTATTATGATAGGTTAGCCCAAATTAAAGTGATCTAATTTGGTTATAATTTTATTGGGCTTTTAATTATTAAATAAAGTATGTGATAAATATGTGTAAATACTCTTCTAATCAAATTCTAATTAATGATGGGCTAATTAGAATTTGATTAGAACTAATATGCTAAGGTTATAAATATTAGGGTTATGGTCCCCAAATTACACATAAGATATCTTTTCTAATATCCCATCATTAGGAAAGAGAGAGCATATATTCTTTGAATTTCTTGTGTGCTAATTTGGAAGATCAAATCCCCAAGATCAGGCAAAACTTCAAGAAATTCATGGATTCAGATATGCTTCGCATTTAGTTTTATTCTTAATTTATTCTTGATGATTTGACATGATAGATCCTGGTTTATTAAGTTTTATTTTTAGATTTATTTTACAAATCTAACAAGTGGCATCTGAGCTTTGTCATGTTGAATCATTGAGAAAGAATTTATTCTTTATGAGTTTGATATTTTAATATTATGTTGAATCCTTGAGATTCTTGATAATTTTGGGTTTTGATTCTTTAAATAAAGTTTTAAGGTTTTATAAATATAATCTAGTTTGATATTTGCAAGGCATGTGATTATTATTTTAATCTTATATGACATTTAAATATATATATATATATATATATTTATAGAAATTGATTCATATATATGTTACATTATATAATATATGCATACTTTGATTGGTTTAATGCATGTTTTGGAAATATTATATATATATATATATATATATATAATTATCTTTCAAATTTGATTGAAAGATGAAATTAAGGTAAATATTTTGAAACAAATAAATTGATTTTGGCTTTTAATTAAGGATGTCTAATATTTTAAATAAATTAGTTGAAACAAAATGCCATAAAGTGATCTCTTTTGTGTAGATTAGTTTATTTGAAATATTAAGATAATTATATGTTTTTGTGATTCATGCGTTTGTTAATTGACCCAAAGGTAAGTTAATATTTGGCAAAATTTCTACGACATCTGTGGTGATAAACGTGTGACAATTATAAGGTATTTTATATGAGCAATAAGTTAGTCCAAAGATTAATTCATTGTTTGACATAATTTATTGTCAATGTTTGATTGCTACAACAAGAGTACCGCTTATTGTTAATATTGCTGTCCAAAGACTTGATATTATGTTGTGTTTGGTATCTTGAGATGGGATTAGCCATTATCCTGAATCTATTGTTTACTTATGAATATTGATTTAAGCTTGTTTTTTGTTCTATATTAAGCTAATTCATCTTCTGCTGCCACAATATCTGCTAATATAAATTCTATACCCATGCTTAATGGGACTAATTTTAAGGAATGAAAAAGGCACTTACTTATAGTGCTTGGCTGTATGCACATAGACCTTGCACTAAGGGAAGAACAACCTGCACCTCTTACTGCGGAAAGCACCCCTGATGTTAAGAGGGATTTTGAGAGGTGGGATCGTTCAAATCGCATAAGTCTTATGATCATGAAACACAACATTCCAGAAGCCTTTAGGGGCATATAATCTGAAGAGATTACTCAGGCCAAGGGTTTCCTTGATGAAGTTGAGAAACGTTTTGCTAAAAATGATAAGGTTGATATGACATCACTTCTGACTTCTTTGATGTCTATGAAGTATAAGGGTCAAGGAAACGTAAAGGAGTACATTATGGAGATGTTCCATACTGCTTCAAGACTTAAGGCACTTAAGATCAAGCTTTCTGAGGAATTGCTTGTTCTTATGGTTTTGGTATTGCTTCTTGCACAGTTTAATCAATTTAAAATTAATTATAACTGTCAAAAGGAGAAATGGACCCTAAATGAGCTCATTTCTCATTGTGTGCAAGAGGAAGAAAGGTTGAAGCATGATAAGTCTGAAAGTGCTCATTTGGCCAATGCCCCTAAAGGCAAGGGCAAGAAAAGAAAATATCAGAATGAAGCTACTAAGGGTCCAACTCAAAAGAAACAACAACAAGCTACAGAGAGTTGTTTCTTTTGTAACAAGTCTGGACACTTAAAGAAAGATTGTACCAAATATCATGCTTGGCGTGCAAAGAAAGGTATAATTTTTAATTTGGTCTGTTCAGATATTAATTTAGCTTCAGTACCTAGAAACACTTGGTGGATAGATTCTGGTGTTACTACTCACATAAGTGTTTCTATGCAGGGTTGCCTGAGTTACCGAAAGCCAAGTGATGGTGAAAGACACATCTTTGTGGGCGATGGAAAATCGGTAGAAGTGGAAGCGATTGAGCATTTTAGGTTGTTATTAGGAACTGGTTTTTATTTGGATTTAAAAGACATTTATATTGTACCATCATTTAGACGTGATTTAGTTTATGTTTCTTCGTTGGACAAATTTGGTTATTATTGTTCATTCAGAAACAATCAATTTAATTGGAACTGGTTATTTAAATACTTATGACAACCTTTATTTGCTAGAAACAATTACATCCTATAATGAAACCTTGCATATGGAATCACGTGGTATTAAACGTAAATTAAATAAGGAAAATTCAGCATCATTATGGCATAAGCGCTTAGGTCATATCTCAAAAGTTAGAATTGAACGCCTTGTGTCTGATGGTATTTTAGAGTCTCTTGACTTCACAGACTTGGATGTCTGTGTCGATTGCATTAAGGGAAAAAGACCAAAACCAAGAGATTGGGTGCCAACAGATCTTCAGACGTCTTAGAATTAATTCATACAGATATTTGTGGGCCATTCCCTACGGCATCTTGGAATGGTCAATAATATTTCATAACATTCATAGACGATTACTCACGGTATGGGTACCTATATCTTATTCATGAGAAATCTCAGTCTTTGGACGTGTTCAAAGCTTATAAAGCTGAAGTTAAGAATCAACTCAACAAAAAGATTAAAAACATCAGATCTGATCGTGGTGGTGAGTACTACGGTAGATATGATGGCTCAGGTGAATAATGTTTAGGACCATTTGCGAGATTCCTAGAGGAATGCGGTATTGTCCCACAGAACACCATGCCAGGATCACCTAGTATGAATGGTGTAGCTGAAAGATGAATAGAACTCTTAAGGATATGGTAAGGAGCATGATTGCTCATTCTACCTTACTTGAGTCCTTCTGGGGAGAAGCATTAAAGACAGCAACTTACATTCTAAACAGAGTACCCAATAAAGCAGTTACAAAAACACCTTATGAGCTTTGGACAGGTCAAAAGCCTAGTATAAAGCACTTTCACATTTGGGGATGTCCAGCTGAGGCAAGGCCTTATAGGCCACATGAAAAAAAAATTGGACTCTAAAACAGTAAGCAGTTACTTTATTGGCTATTTTGAGCGATCTAGGGGCTATAAATTTTATGATCCCATAATAAGGAATATTTTTGAGACGGGAACTACAACATTTTTTGAGGGTGTTGAGTTTGGGGGGAGAAATAAGGTTAAAGACATTTTTTTTAGGAGGAATTGGATTCTAACTCAGTTCCTACTATCACTTTTGACGATGTTCAGGTCCTTATACCTATCATTGATCAAGAAGTGAATCCAGAACCTCTAAAAGACAATGTTGAACAACTTCCCATTCAAAATGAGGTAATTGTTTCAGAAGAACAAACTCAACAACCTCAAGAACAAGTGCCATTAAGGAGGTCCACAAGAGAAAAAGAAATGCTATTCTAGATGATTATGTTGTATTTCTCCAAGAACATGAGGATGATAATGGAATGATGAAAGATGATCCAATCAACTTTCATCAGGCCATGAAAAGTTCTAATTCTCAAAAGTGGATTGATGCCATGAAAGATGAGTATAAATCTATGCAAGACAATAAAGTTTGGGAACTTGTCCCATTACTTGAAGGTGCAAAACCAATTGGTTGTAAATGGATATTTAAAACCAAGAGAGATGCAAATGGTAATGTGGAGAGGTATAAAGTGCGTCTTGTAGCTAAAGATATACTAAAAAAGAAGGTATTAATTTTACAGAAACTTTCTCTCCAATTTCATCGAAAGACTCATTTAGGATAATCATGGCGCTTGTTGCTCATTTTGATCTTGAGTTACATTAGATGGATGTTAAAACTGCGTTTCTTAATGGCGACATTGAAGAAACAATTTATATGGTGCAACCAGAAAATTTTAAGTTAAAAGACTCAAAGAATATGGTTTGTAAATTGACAAAATCCATCCATAGACTCAAACAAGCTTCTCATCAATGGTACCATAAGTTTCATCAAATAATTTTCGGTTTAAAGATAAATATTGTTGATGATTGTGTGTATCACAAATTCAATGGGAGTAAGTACATATTTCTAGTTCTATATGTTGATGACTTTTTGCTTGTCGCTAATGATATAGGCTTATTGCACGAAACTAAGAGGTTTTTATCTAAGCATTTTGAGATGAAAGATCTTGGGGACGCCTCTTTTGTTTTAGGAATTCAGATACATCGAGATCTATCTCGAGGTATTCTTGGATTATCACAAAAGAACTATATCGATAAAGTACTCAAAAGGTTTGGCATGTAGAGTTGTAGACCAGGTGACACCCCTGTCGCTAAAGGAGACAAATTTAGTCTTACTCAATGCCCTAAAAGTAACCTTGAAATTCAGGAAATGCAAAATATTCCCTATGCATCAGCTGTTAGGAGTTTAATGTATGCTCAAGTTTGTACGCGTCCGGACATTGCGTACATTGTTGGGATGTTAGGCAGATATTTAAGCAACCCTAGTATAGACCAATGGATAACAGCCAAAAGGGTTATGAGATATCTTCAGAGAATAAAAAATTACATGCTTATTTATAAGAGATCAGATCTTTTGGAAGTCATTGGGTATTTTGATTCTGATTTTGCTGGATGCCAAGATAGTAGGAAATCTACACCAGGCTATATTTACCTGTTAGCTGGAGGAGCTATATCTTGGAAAAGTGTCAAACAGACACTTGTAGGTCCATCCACTATGGCAACAGAGTTTGTAGCATGCTAGGAGGCATCAAACCATGGAATATGGTTGCGGAACTTTGTCACAGGGCTGTGTATTTTGGAGAATGTAGAAAGACCACTCAAATTATTTTGTGTGTAAGTCAGTGATCAGTATTCCAATAGCAATAGGAGTTCATCTAAGTCAAAGCATATTGACATAAAGTTCCTAGTTGTAAAAGAAAGAGCGTAAAATGGTCAAATATCCATAGAGCACATTGGGACAAACTCTATGATAGCGGATCCGCTCACAAAAGGTCTACCACCCAAGGTCTTTCATGAGCACACTGCTTACATGGGTGTTACATTGTTTGAGGATATCATGATTTAGTGGGAGTTTATATTTTATTTGTTTTCAGACATTTATGTATTCAGTTACTTTCTGATCAAAAATAAAGTATTCAGTTTATTCACTTAGTTTATTGTTTTGAAACTGACCTCACTTTAGTTTAAAGAGGACCAGTTGAAAATAGACATGTTTAGATCATATTGCATGTAATTTCCATGCTACACATCCATACTTGATCTATGTCATTTGGTTGTGTTAATATACGTGATCATGGATGGATTTAGTTACTATATATGTAATGAAAGTCGCCTTGGTTCTATGTTAACATAATTAATGGACGAGATTGTTCGGAATACCTTTTGGATATGATAGTAAAATTTTGAGCTCATAAGGTTATATAATGACATGTAATTATAAAGTAATTAGTATATATATGTGGTCCAAGTGGGAGATTGTTGGAAAATTTGGACATCACATATATAATAAGTATAATTACATGTTATTATCTACTATCATGATAGATTAGCCCAAATTAAATGTGATCTAATTTGGTTAGAATTTTATTGGGCTTTTAATTATTAAATAAAGTATGAGATAAATATTTGTAGATACTTTTCTAATCAAATTCTAATTAATGATGGGCTAATTAGAATTTGATTAGAACTAATATGCTAAGGTTATAAATATTAGAGTTATGGTCCCCAAATTACACACAAGATATCTTTTCTAATATCCCATCATTAGGAAAGAGAGAGCATATATTCTTTGAATTTCTTGTGTCCTAATTTGGAAGATCAAATCCCCAAGATCCGGCAAAACTTCAAGAAATTCATGGATTCAGGTACGCTTCCGTATTTAGTTTTATTCTTAATTTATTCTTGATGATTTGACATGATAGATCCTGGTTTATTAAGTTTTATTTTTAGATTTATTTTACAAATCTAATAGATCATTCTTAATGCACTTAAATTTTTGCACTTCTCTCCTTGTAATGCTATCCAAAAAAAGCATTTTGGGTCATAATGGGTTAGAATGTAAGATCTATTGATATCGTTCAATGTAGTTTGAGTAAAGCCAAAACATCTTTTTATAACACTACTAATGTAACATCCTGAAATTGGGCCTAGTAGGATTGAACTCAATGGGCCTTGGGTGTAGTAACGTTTAAATTTTTTTGGAGAACAAGAGATCGGCTTAAATGCAAGTTGGACCAATTAGATAAGTGAGTTTGGAAGGTTAGGGGGCTTCATGAAGTCCGGGTTCAAGTTAGGCCTTAGGAAAAATTTTGGTTTTAGGTGAAAAAACCACGGAGGTTGGCAAGTAGGCCTTAAGAATAAAATGTGGAGGAAAATGACACAAGTGGAGTGTGTGGTGTAGTGGCAAAGTGACGCCACTTAAGGACAAGGAATGATTCCACAAGGAAGGAAGGAGGTCCAAGGTTCTAGTTGTAGCGTTTGCATTCCTTTTAGATTATTTTTATTAAATGAATTTAGACCTTGGCCATAGGGTTATATTTAGTTGCACATGGTTTAAGACACAAGGAGCTGGTTGGTAAAGTGGAAAGTGGTGTGAATTGGTGATGGGAGAGCTTGGGTTGAATCTCATGAGGAGCAAGGAGTATTTATTTTATGGATTGGACGGTAAGAGTTTGATTGAATTTAAACTCATGTGAAGGATCCCACATCGGAAAGATACAAGGAATGAAGGTGAAGAGCTAGCTATATAAAGAGCATGCCAAGAGGAGGGTTAACATACCTTTGTGGGCGTTGAGCACGAGGAGTGGTCGCGCTGTTGATTTAGCACCAAAGTCCTATCGGTGTGTAACTCTCTACTCTAGTTGTAGAGAAATGCAAATGCCAAAGTGTCATTGGCATTAGTAGCCACACGAGTGTGTGGCGCACGTGTGGGGCTTCGACGTGATAGTTGAGGCCATCGAGAGTATTCTTGTGGGTTGGGTGGTTGGTAGAATGGGCCAAAGTGGGCCCAATGGGCTCGTGGGGCCAATTAGAATAAATTGTATGATGATATAGTATATAGTGAACTAGACTAGGTGGAACCTATATACGTGGCTAGATTTGTGTTAGGTGGGCCACACGAGCGTATGGGCCCGAATGGGCCAAAATCGGGTTTTAGGCCCAATAGTGCAGTGACGACCGTAAATGGTAGCAATGAGTCACTCAAGGTAACATTAGACCTTCGGGACGGCCATTACAGGTGCGTAATTATGAAAATACCCTTGGTAGGTAAATTACGAAAATACCCTTGGTGGGTAAATTACGAAAATACCCTTGGTGGGTAAATTAGGAAAATACCATTGGTGGGTAAATTATGAAAATACCTTTAGTGGGTAAATTATGAAAATACCATTGGTGGGTAAATTATGAGAATACCCTTGGTAGGTAAATTACGAGAATACCCTTGGTGGGTAAATTACGAGAATACCCTTGGTGGGTAAATTACGAGAATACCCTTGGTGGGTAAATTACGAAAATACCCTTGGTAGGTAAAATTCTTGTTATACCCTTAGAGGTTGGTTAGATTGATTATGTTGTATATTATTATTCGATTATGATGGTAATTCGTTTCATATGTTATTTGATATATGATTGTATACATGTCATCTGCATACACGTAATTGTAATATTATGTATGTTGCATGGGCATATGGGTGATAATGATAAAGGGAAGTGTTCGGTGGTTTTACCACATTATCCGTGACCTATGTCACATATTATGAATCTGGTGACTCTGTCACATTATCCGTGGCTATGCCACAATTATAAAGCGATGCGTGTGCTTGATTGCAATGACGCCTTCGATGGTGTGTAGCGGATGGAGGTCGATTTAGTAATCCCATGGTGTGTTGGCAGTGCAGGTGGTGTGTAGAGGTTGGATACTTAGGTTGGGCTAGGTTGCATTGCATACATGCTTAATATGTTGTATTTGTATGGGTTGATACATGTTCTTACTATTGGGGGTTGTACACACTGAGTTTTCGTAAACTCACCCCCTCTTTTTAAATGTTTCAGGTAATCCCTAGTTTGAGGACTTGGAGCCGACGTGGACTCTGTGGTGGCCATGCACTGTTTTCTCATAAACTTTCAGTTTCTATTTAAAATTACTTTCTAATTTTGGGATTTGGAATGTAATAAGGCCTTGGTATTTTATTTGGTTTTAGCTTTTAATTTGGTTACTACTTGTTATTAAATGTTTAATACGGGATTTTCCTAAAATGTTAATAAACAGTTTCTTTTTCAAAATTACTTACACTCGATTTTTCACAACAAATATAACGAACACGAACTTTTTAACGAACACACAGTTTTTAGACATTCCTTTCATGTGACATGCCGATCCGTTTGTAACGTTTAAATTTGGGTTTGGGGTGTTACAATTTTGGTATCGAGCCTAGGTTTCAAAAACTTCTACTGTGGGTTATGGGGTTCAAAAAAAGTTTTCAAAAGTTTGTTTGAAAATACATGTTGTCCGGAAGTATGGCACCTTGAGTCTCAAGCATCCAAACTGTAAGTTCCCTTATTTTATGTTTGTTAAGACAATGTTATTCTTGTATTTTGGTATTTATTTTGTGTGTGCTGGTTTGGATATAGAAATTGTATATATAAATATCGATTTGCTTTTGTGTTTAGATATCTAGTTGTGAGAAAGAAGTTTCGAGATTTGGTTTATTAGTGTTATTAGATCAGAGTGCGCAGCATGAGCGTAGTGTGGTAGGTTAGGATGTGTGACTGTTAGTTAGTTGGAAATTTCGAGGATGAAATTTCTTTAAGGAGGGTAGATTTGTAACATCCTGAAATTGGGCCTAGTAGGATTGAGCTCAATGGGCCTTGGGCGTAGTAGCGTTTAAATTTTTCTGGAGAACAAGAGATCGGCTTAAATGCAAGTTGGACCAATTAGATAAGTGAGTTTGGAAGGTTAGGGGGCTTCTATGAAGTCCCGGGTTCAAGTTAGGCCTTATGAAAAATTTTGGTTTTAGGTGGAAAAAACCCTGGAGGTTGGCGGGTAGGCCTTAAGAATAAAATGTGGAAGAAAATGACACAAGTGAAGTGTGTGGTGTAGTGGCAAAGTGACGCCACTTAAGGACAAGGGAATGACGCCACAAGGAAGGAATGAGATCCAAGGTTCTAGTTGTAGCGTTTGCATTCCTTTTAGATTATTTTTTAAATGAATTTAGACCTTGGCCATAGGGTTATATTTAGTTGCATGGTTTAAGACATAAGAAGTGGTTGGTAAAGTGGCAAGTGGCATGAATTGGTGATGGGAGAGCTTGGGTTGAATCTCATGAGGAGCAAGGAGTATTTATTTTATGGATTGACGGTAAGAGTTTGATTGAATTTAAACTCTCTTGTGAAGGATCCCATATCGGAAAGATACAAGGAATGAAGGTGAAGAGCTAGTCAGAGACGACCCAAATTGCCCTACCCGACAAACAAATAAAATCCAAATTTTACAATCCAAACAAAACCAAACCCAAATAAAAATAAAAAAAGAGGCCCAAATGGCTCAAAACCAACCCAACTCTCACCAAAACAAAAAAAGGAAAACCCTAACCTAGCAAGCACCTAACCCCCACCGCTCTACCCACCGCCAAACCCGCCTGCCACGCGCAAAGACTGTCGCCTCCTCCACGCTCCACTTACTCCCATGCCCCGCAAAAACGAAAAGAACACATAAAGAAAAAGAGAATAAATATGCAAAAATATATACTTGTAAACGGCTATAAAAGCCAAGGTAGAAACCAAGTAAGGAGGTTTTTTCTTTTTGAAATCAATACAAGAAAAGAGAAGTTTTAAACACAAAAAGCAGCAGATCTAAACACAAAAAAAAAAAAAACAACACAAAGGTTTCATTGAAACCGAAAGAAACAGAGGCCCGAGGTATTATTTTTTTATTTTTATTTTTTTCCTCATTTTACGAACCTGTAATCTTCGTTCATGCATGAAATATTAAAACTGGGAAAAGAAATAAACACATAAAAAAGGAAAAAAGTTACCTCTTTTTGAATTTTACCATCAGGTACGGTGGTTTTATGGCAAGGTTTACATGGCGTGATCTACCAAACCCTCCGAAAATCGCACCCCCCCTTTTTCTGCAGAGAAAAGAAAAAGAGAAAGGACTTTTTTTAAAAAAACGCACAAATGATTTTTTTTAGGGTTTTTGGCCTTTAAATAGCCTCCCAAAACGACGTCGTTTTGGGTCGACTCTTAACCCCAAAACGACGTCGTTTTGAACTCCGACCAAGATAATGCGACCGACCCGCTCCTGGGGATCCGCGTGTTTTTGAAGGGAAGGGTTAATTGCACAATCAGCCCTTCTGCATTTTTGTGTTTTTAAAATCCAACTTTTAATTATTGCAGAATTGGCCCAATAATTTTTCGCGGTTTGCGATTCGGTCCCCCTTCAAACGATGCGTTTCAACTTATGAAAAAATTATCTTTTTGGTCCCTCCAGTCTTTTCACGTGTGTAAATAGGCCTTTTTTCTTTTATTTTATTTCGAATTAGCCCCTAAACTTTTATTTTGAATGCAATTTAATCCTATTTTAATTGTTTTGCAAAATTTTTAGTCTTTTGTTATTATATTAATATTGTTACTATCATTATTATATTTTTATATTTTATTATTAATGCATTTCACTAACTTTATTATTATTATTATATTATTATCATTCGTTATTTTGATTATATACTTATTATTATTATTTACCATTATAATTATTTTATTATTAATATCATTATTATTTCTCTAACATCATTATTAATATTTCTATTATTATTATTACTACTTATATTTATATTTATTTTCTTGGTTTAATACTATATTATTATGTTTATTACTCTTATTTAATATTATTACTTTAAATATTATCATATCTCATCATTATTTATCATTTTATTTTAACATTATTATTATTTTGTTTGTATATTTATTATTATATTACCCATTATTATTTATTTTATTTCTAATATCATTACCACATTGTATCATTTTTATAAGTTATTATTATTGTATTTATTATTTATTATATTGCCTATCATTATCATTATATTTTTACTATTATCGTAATACTTTCACTTTACCACCACCTATTATCACTTTTCCTTTGTTGTTATTATTGTCAACATTCTTATCACTCGTTGCACTAATCTTTCCCGACATCTCAATTTTCATAACAATCGATATTCCAGATTGGCAATTCGAGTGAGTCGAGCCCTAACTCACTGGGTTCAGGTCTTTTCTCGTTTAAAGCTAAACAATGAATATCTCTTTTGAAATTGCAATTTTAAAACAAAATACTTAATCTCAAAATTCAAATGTCGAGCCCTATCTTCTTGGACTCGACATCTAGATACTTTGAGATAAGTTTCTTTCCTAAAATAGAGGCAATCTTAGTATTTGAAATCTCGAGAAATCGAGCCCTAACTTCTTGGGTTCGATTTCTCATTTGATTTAATAATGAAGATCCTCTTCAAAACGAAAATCAAGTTTTAAAAGACGAGCTTAGTTTCGGAGTCTAAAGTATTGCGCCTAACTTATTGGACATGATGCTTTATCTCTTCGATAATAAGAGAGTCTTAACGCCCTTTCAATTCCATCAAATTTTAAAATAAAAGCATTGTATTTTCGAACCCTTTCAAAGTTTTCAACAAAAGGACATCAATCAATCGGTTTGGTACCAATTTTGGGCGTGTCGAGGGTGCTAATCCTTCCTCGCACGTAATCGACTTTCGAGCCCATTTTCTCAAAGTTCGTAGACCAAAACATACTATTTTTGTAAATTAAATGTTTTATTAAAACAAAGGTGATCCGATCACACCAAACAAAGATCGGTGGTGACTCCTTCCTTTTTTAAAAAATCGAGTCGATAGCGTCGCCATCGCTTTATCAAAAAATGGTTACGATAGCTTGGCGACTCCGCTGGGGACTTATTCGTTGAGAGTCAGGCCATAGATTGATTGATTTTTGTCCTTTTGATTAAAATGGTTTCGAAAAATTATGCTTTTTTTAATGCACTTTCAATATTGGTCTCGTAAATACTTTGGCATTGCATTGCATGACCGTTGTGGTCACACCTTTAAGTGGAAGCGAAGCTATGCCTTCGTGAGGTTTTCACCCGCATGGGCTAGTGGATCGCTTTGAATACATCCGTACCTATGTCTTCGTGAAGTTTTCACTTCCGCATGGCCATAGGGAAATGTATTCCCTCGAATCGAACTCGGTCCGTATAAGCCTATAATGGGTGAGGATCGAGAATCACTGGTTTGGGTACCTCGAACTTTAGAACTAAGCAAGATATAGCAAACCCTAGAGCCCACCTTAGGTAGAGCTATGGCAAACCTTAGTGGTCACCCAGATAGGCGTTTGCTTATTTTACTTGCTTTATATTCCATGGTACTAACTTGTTGTGTTTCTTTCTTTTTGTGCATATCATTTCATATTTTAAAGAGACATCGATTCACGGTCCGTTTCTGAGTTAGGAAGCTGGCTATGGAAAGCGAGTTCCTTGATAAAGTGAAAGATAATGCGGCATTCCGCATATGGTCAGAGTAATGCCAGATGGAAAAAGGAGATAGCTTAGTCGAAGGGTATGTGTCGGAGCTATGGGACTTCACCAATATCAGTGTCACGCAGAACGAGCTCTAGGAGTTGAAAGAAATTTGGACTCAATGGGATGATGAAGCGAAGCAGCTGTTCTATGGTACTTACGGTGACCTGCCTTACCTGTTTGAGGTCAAAATAGACAAGCACCTGTTCCAAGCAATGACCTAGTTCTGGAATGCCGCTTATAGCTGTTTCTCCTTCGGGAAGGTGGATCTGGTTTCCACAGTAGAAGAGTATACGACCTTGCTACATTGCCCAAGAATTCAAGTTGACAAAGCTTATTCCAAGGCGGTTAATGGCCCAACCTTCGCGAAGAAGTTGATGAATATCACCGGAATGAGCGAACAGTGGGTCTCAGCTAGAATGCAAAAGAAGGGCGAGGGTAAATGCATACCCTGGATATGTTTGAGAGACCTGATCCTGGCACATCCCGATACAAAGAAAAAGATAGACATCTTGGCCTTGTGTATTTACTACCGTAATCTTCCAAAGCTTTAAGGCACATTGATGAAGCGATTATTGATCTATTCAAACCGATTAGACAAAGGGTCACACCTGCTCGCCATCTTAGCCAAGCATTCGGATCCTTGACCGCATGTCAAGAATGGGTGAAGGTAGGTTTATTGGATATCTTGCAATTGTTATTGGCTTGGTTCTATAGTCACTTTTGGAAAATAGAAAGTGTCCATCGGTTTATGTCGAAAATTACTCCCCGCTAGAAGAGATAGCAACCACGCCTAGAAGAGAGGATGTGTTCAAGAAAATTGGATCACGCTCTTTCAAAACCTTCAAGAAGACGACATCGAGTGGAAGGCTCCTGGATGATTCCCGACGTGATCCTTTATCATTGCGGAAGCTTTGACGGGTTCCCCTATTGGGAATTTGGGGTGCCACCGCCACGCCTTTCTTGGTCCTAAGACAAGATAGTTCAAGACAGCTTTGTACCAACAACCTACAAAGCTAGCTCAATCGCGAGTTCTCGTATGAAGGGGAAGCTATAAGAAAAGGGTTAAAGAGATCTCTAGTGTTCGGAATCGATTCACGTAATGAGAAGATTATCTACGAGCCCGAGGACGAATCCCTAATACATTGAATGGAGGGCTAGGAGAGTCAATGATAACATTCCCGAGCCAAATCCGTAGCGCTTTGCTCAAGAGAAGAATGCATGCGAGTGGTCCCGCTGAATTAGAGATTGTGAAGCGAGATTTTGAACGGATGAGTTTGAACTCGGGAAAAAGATAGAAAGGTTGGAAGAAGAAAAGATGCTCCTCCAGTTAGAAGTGGACGGTCAAAAATCAGAGGCTGAGAAACTCAGAAAAGAAAAATAGAAGGTAGAAGAAGACCGAGATAACTTGAAGACGGAGTACAAGAAGATGCGCTTGACGATAAAGAACGCAGGATTAGGGAAAACTTCAGAGCAATGGCAACAAGAGGTCCGAGAGGAAAGAGCCAAAGTTAGCAGTTGGGAGAGAAAGTTTCATGAAATGCTGACAAAAGGAAGACTTAGAGAAGGAGACGAAGACCAAAAGAGAAAAAAGGATTAAAAGCTAAAATAATGAGCTAGGCGGTCTCTACACCACTATCAAGTCGAGACTCTGAAAGCCAACTAAAGTCAAGCCCTAATGTAATAGAGGAAATGAAAGGTAAAGTTGAAGAGCTAGAATTGGCATTACATAGTAGCGAGCTCCGGATTGAGCTTCTGGAAACGAGAGAAAGGCATTGGGAGGAGGAGCTTCGCCATTCTTGCGAGCAAGTTCGAAGTCGGGACTACCTCATGGGTGAAGCAATAATCCAAATTCGAGAAGTAGCGATCACCTACAGGACTTTTGGTCATGAGGTCGACATATTGAGCATGAGATATGGGCTACTACCGGGTCATGATGAAGAGCTAATCTCCTTGCTTGGAAAAATCAAAACCTTAGGTCTTAGGGCGAGAACATATTTGTAATCTACTTTATGTAAAGGGTTTTGCCTTCTAATAAAGTTTTCTAAAATGAAGTTGATCAGAATCGATGTCTTCTTCCTGCATTCATGCATTTGCATTGCATCATATTACATACATTAAAATTTATAAAAAGAAGCCTAATTGGTTAAGATTATCAGAAATAGGAGAGAGGAAAGAGGAAATTTGGGAACTGAACATTACTACGGGACTCGTGCTAAGACAAAGAAAATGGATCAAAGATTTGAACAATTTCAGAAGGAAATGCAAGAACAGATGTAGGAACAAATGATGAAACTCCAGCAAGAAATGAAGGACCAAATGCTGGAGGCTCAGAGAAACATGATAGCACAGATGGCCTAGATGATGAATGCAGTAACAGACAAAGAGAAAGGTCCAATGCCTCCGGTCGATGAGGATAGCGAAGGTGCTCCCCCGGGTTTTACCCCGCCACATGCAAGAGCAAGACCTGAGGAGTATGTCCTAAGGCCACCAATTACGATTAAGCCCCAACAAGGGTAGGTGGATGCTAGACCACCCACGAACTCCCACGTTGGCTCAGGATCCAATCCAGGAGATAACCCGCCTAATCCTGTTGTACCTGATTTAGATTTGACAGAGAAAATAGGGGCGAGAGAAGAATTTTCAAAGCAGTTAGAGGATCGTTGTAGGTGGTTGAAGGAAAAGTTCAAGGCTTTGGAAAATATCGATCACCACCATGGAATTGACTAAAAGACTTGAGCACGGTTCCCATTTGGTGCTTCCCCATAAGTTCAAAACGCCAGAGTTCGAGAAATACAACGGACTAGTTGCCCCGAGGCGCACATCACAATGTTCTCGCCTGGATGGATGGCGGGCACCTTAATAATGACCGATTCTTCGATTCATCGTTTTCAAGACGATGGTCTGCCTACCGCCAAATGGTATAATCGGCTTAGTCGTGCCCAAATCAAGACATAGAAGGACTGCACAGCCTTCATGAAACATTATGGCCATGTGGTGATATTGCTCTGATAGAATCACGCCCAAAATATAGAGAAAAAGCCGCGAAAGTTTTAGGCAAGATGCCCAATGATGGAGAGAGGTAGCGAGACAAGTCCACCACCGCTTTTGGAAAAGGAGACAACCATGCTCTTTATAAATACGTTAAAAGCTCCTTTCATTAATCATATGCTGGGAAGCGCCACTAAAAGCTTCTCAGACATCGTGATGTCAGGGGAGATGATAGAAAATGCAATCAGATGTGGCAAGATAGAAGTGGGAGAAAGTACCAGAAAAACAATCCCAAAGAAAAGAGAGAACGATGTAAATAACCTAAGTAAAGGTTATCCGAAGCCTATCACTGTAAATCAGCCCAAGGCCGTAATTGCTGATCATCAGGGCTCCTCTAGGCAGGAATCCAATACAAAGCAGAACATGGAGAAAATCCAAGTCACGCCAATCCCAGTCACATACAAGAAAATGTACCAGAACTTATTCGATGCACATGTTGTTTCTCCACATTACCTAAAACCCCTGCAACCCTCATACCCTAAGTGGTATGACGCGAACGCACAGTGCGAGTACCACGCAGGGATTGTGGGGCATTCAATAGAGAACTGTCTTGCTTTCAAAAAACTGGTAGAAAGACTCATCCAAATGGGCGTTATAAAAGTAGACGATACCCCCAGCGCGGGGCACCCGCTGCCTAATCACGAGGTCAATATGATAGGTGAAAACATGAGAAGGAGAGTTAAAAGGGATGTTGATGAAGTAAAGACTCTGATGAAACAAGTTTGGAAAGAAATGATGAAGAGAGGATTAGCTGTATCAAGGCCAGTAGGAAAGTATGAAAGAACAAGAAGAGGTTGCGAGTTTCATAACATGGAAGGGCACGGAATCCAGGACTGCATTGAGTTCAGAATTCTGGTACAAAGACTAATGGACAATAAAGAGCTGGAGTTTTTCGAGATTAATGAAGGCCGAAAAGAAAGAAGCATTTGCGTGTTGGAAGATGAATCAGCAACAAAAGCGGCGAAGGCTAGCTATCCTTTGGTCATTATCTCGCGGCCAAAGAACGATGGAACCAGGATAGAGACAACTCTGAAGATTGTGATTTGTAAATCGACGGTCCTTTCAAATGAAGACAACAAAGAGGTTCCCCAGAACTCTAGCTGCAACCTGACGATTCCTAAAATAGGGGATTCGACCCGCACTACGAAAGGAAACCAGGAGCCTCCGAAGATTGTGATCCGAAGACCTACGACCTTTTCGTATGAAGATGACGAAAAAGTTCCCTGGAACTACAACTGTAATGTGACGATTCCTGGGAAAGGAGACTTGTCCAAGATCGCAAAGGGAAACCAGAAGTAGGCTCTATACACGAAGTGGGAAGCGTTACTGACACAGCAAACCCACTGGATCGAGCTTGCAAAAGGGAAAACCTTGGTGGGCTAACAAAAGAGGAAAATGCGACTAAACAGAAGCTCCTATAAATGAGCCAAATGAAGGAAGACGAGGCTAGGGAATTCTTGAAGTTTTAAAGCATAGTGAATACAACGTCGTGGAGTAATTGCATAAAGTAAATGGCTCAGATATCCATGCTTGACTTATTATTAAGCTCAAGCGCACCGCAATGCAATCGATGAAAGTATTGAATCAAACTTATGTTGCTAATGACATCACCGTTAACAAACTGGATCGTCTAATTAGTAATATAAGTGCTGATAATTTTATTTTCTTTAATGATGATGAGATTCCGCCAGGAGGTATGGGTTCTATCAAGGCCCTCCACATTACTACACGGTGCAAAGGATACACACTACCGGTGGTACTAGTTGATAACGGATCGGCTCTCAATGTCCTGCCATTATCAACGTTGAATCGGTTACCCATTGATAGCTCTCACATGAAAGCTTGCTACAATGTAGTAAGGGCATTCGATGGAACTGAAAGGAAAGTCATGGGAAGGATCGAAGTACCTCTTTTAATCGGCCCAAATACATATGAAGTGGATTTCATAGTGATGGATATCAGGCCGTCGTATAACTGTTTGTTGGGGAGACCTTGGATACACTCAGTGGGAGCAGTCCCCTCATCCTTGCACCAAAAATTGAAATTAGTCACAGAAGGCCATTTGGTAACTATAAACGCTGAAGAAGACATCATCGCAACAGTAACCAACGATGCGCCATATTTAGAAGCAATTGATGAAGCGACTGAATGTTCATTTCGCTCTTTGAAATTCGTCAACGCAACGTTTGTCATCGAGGGAAACAAGATCCCAGTGCCTCAATTATCCAAAACTACAAAAATGGGTTTGCAATTAATGGTCGAAAACGGGGCCGTACCCGAAAAGGGACTGGAAAGGTGTCTCCAAGGAGGAATCGAAGTCCCAAGATTGAAAGAAAAAAGAGACCTCTTTGGCTTAGGATTCAAGCCGAATGCCAAGCAAAAGAAGAGAGAGTTAGAAAAGAAGCAAGAAAGAAGGAAAGCGTTTGGGCGGAAATGAGATTAAATGGGAACCGATGATAATTCCTCATATTCGTGAGACCTTTATATCGTGAGGGTTATCCATCCGGACGAGAAACATAAAATGAAGAAATCGTGCATGTCAACGCTATATCCGAGGGGAAATTAAGGAAGAAAATCGGAATGGCATCCGCCTTATGAGCGCAAATGCGTTCTAAACAACTGATTTGCGGAAGAGATTCTCGTAGCTTTTAGAACTCATTCGAGTAATACTCAGAACACACTTATTGCTTTAAGTCTAGAAGCAACAAGAGTCCCTTTTGTGAAATATTATTTTGTATAAGGCATCGTTATTTTCAATAAAATACATCTCCGCCATCTTTTGAGCAAATTTTCTTTTATGTTCATTTCATTCATTCATTATTCTTTCTTTAGATATTCTTCTAAACATTTCTATTCTTCATTTATCATACCAATAAACATGCCTAGATTCTATGATTCTATGAGCCTTTATTCATTTCCATAACAGGTCCCCAAATATCAATGATCTGAGTAACGCTACCGATGACTCAAAATGTCCTTTTGAGCAAGATATGGGTGCGGAAGATTTTCAGGATTTTGGAGATGACCAAGGCTGTGATTTAGCTCCTGAACTGTTAAGGATGGTAGAACAAGAAGAGAAACAAATCGTGCCTCACAAAGAATCAGTGGAAATAGTGAACCTAGGAGATGGGCAAGAAAAGAAAGAAGTGAAGATTGGAGCTAGCATCACCACAGAGACAAAGCAAGACCTCATTGAGTTACTCTAAGAATTCAAGGATGTCTTCGCATGGTCATATCAAGACATGCCCAAAGTTAAGCATCGATATCGTGGTACACCGCTTGCCCATAAAAGAAGAATACAAGCCACCCAATGTAAACTTCAGAGGATGAGGCCGGATGTTTCATCGAAAATAAAAGAAGAGGTCAAGAAGCAATTTGACGCAGGTTCTTGCAAGTGGTTAAGTACTGGAATGGGTAGCCAATATCGCCCCCGCCCCTAAGAAAGATGGAAAAGTACTAATGTGTGTAGACTACAGGGATCTAAACAAGGCTAGCCCAAGGACAATTTTCCGTTACCTCATATCGACACCTTAGTGGATAATACTGACGGGTTATTCATTGTTCTCATTTATGGATGGCTTCTCGGATACAACCAGATAAAGATGCTTCCGAAGACATGAATAAAACCACATTCATAACCATGTGGGAACCGCTTATAAGGTAATGCCATTTGGGTTGAAGAATGCGGGAGCAACATATCGTAGAGCCATGGTGACCCTATTCCATGACATGATGCATAAGGAAATTGAGGTTTACGCCGGCGATATGATTGCCAAGTCTCGAACCGAAAAGGAGCATATCCAAGTCTTAATGAAATTATTTTTGAGGTTGAGGAAAGTCCAACTAAAGCTTAACTCGGCAAAGTGTACCTTTGGAGCCGTGTCGAAAAGCTGCTAGGATTTATAGTCATGAAAAGGGATTGAAGTTGACCTGCATAAAGTCAAGGCTATACAAGAATTGCCTCCGCCGCACGCAAAAAGAAGTTCGAGGTTTCTTAGGAAGATTAAATTACATTACCGGTTCATTTCACAACTAAGCGAGAAATGTGACCCCATATTTCGCCTTCTTAAAAACACAATCCGGTGTGTGGGACGAGGAATGTCAAGACCTTCGACAAAGTAAAGCAATACCGTCCAATCCTCCAGATTGACACCGCCTAATCTAGAGAAGCCTTTGATCCTCTATTTGACTAAGACTTGATAATTCAATGGGATGTGTACTCGGCCAAAGCATGATGAGTCGGGAAAGAAAGAAAAGGCAATATACTACCTTAGTAAAAGTTCACCGAGTGTGAAACAAGGTACTCACCAATTGAGAAAATATGTTGTGCCTTGGTCCGACAACTCGGAGACCGAGGCAAGACATGTTGTATCATACGACCGCTTATCTCAAGCTAGACCCACCGAAATACCTAATGGAATCAACTACTTTGAGTGGACGGATTGTCTGATGGCAAATTTTACTTTTCGAGTTTGACATAATTTATGTAAACCAAAAGGCGATAAAAGGAAGTGCAATAGCGATTTTACGCTAGTAGAGCTCTGGCGATTATGAGCCTCTAGAATTGATTTCCTAATGAAGACCTAATGTACGTAGCAACCACTGAAGAAGATACCACGAAAAGTCGTCCTTGAAAACTGAACTTCGACGGGGCATCGAATGCTATGGGCAATAGAATTGGGGCAGTTCTGGTGTCCCCAAACGGAGATCATTACCCATTTACTTGTAGGCTGGATTTTGATTGTACAAACAATATGGCAGAGTATGAAGCTTGCATCATGGGTATCCGTGCCGCTATAGAACGTAAAATTAAGGCACTGGAAGTATACGGAGACTCTGCATTGGTAATTTATCAACTTAAAGGAGAATGGGAAACGAGAGATCCCAAATTGGTCGAATACAAAAGATTGGTCCAAGAACTGATCAAAGAGTTCGAGGGTATCACTTTCAGTTATCTACCAAGGGACGAAAATCAGATGGCTGATGCTCTAGCCACATTGGCTTCTATGGTACGAGTAAACAACAAGGAGGATATGAGGCCTATACAAATGAGCATATATGAGGCCCCAGCCCATTGCTACAACGTGGAAGAAGAGGAGCAAAATGATCACCCGTGGTATCACGATGTACTACAATACGTGAAAGATCATAAATACCCTGATCAGGCAACCGAAAATAACAAAAGGACATTGAGAAGACTAGCTTGTGACTATGTCTTAGACGAGAGATCCTATACAAAAGGAGAAAGGATCAAGTGCTATTGAGATGTGTGGATGGCGCCGAGGCTAAGCAGATCATAGAAGAAGTCCACGAGGGTGTCTGTGGAACACATGCCAATGGGTTCGCAATAGCCAGACAAATCATGAGATTCGGGTATTATTGGTCAACCATGGAAAGAGATTGCATTGACTATGCGAAGAAATGTCATAAGTGCCAAATTTATGGGGATAAGATTCATGTACCACCCTCACCTTTACATGTTATGACCTCCCCATGGCCTTTTTCTATGTGGGGCATGGACGTCATTGGACCAATCTCACCAAAAGCTTTCAATGGACATCGGTTCATCTTCGTGGTAATTGATTACTTCACTAAATGGGTGGAGGCCACTTCATATGCTAATGTGACAAAATCAGTGATCAAGAAGTTCCTAAAAAGGAAATCATATGTCGATATGGAATGCCTGATAGGATCATATCTGATAATGCGTTAAACTTGAACAACAGCATGATCGCAGAAGTCTGTAGGCAATTCAAGATCAGACATCACAATTCGTCACCATATCGCCCAAAGATGAACGGTGCGGTAGAAGCAGCTAATAAGAACATCAAGAGGATAATAGGGAAGATGACTGAGACTTACAAAGACTGGCACGAGAAGCTACCATTTGCCCTTTTCGCCTATCGAACGTCAGTCAGAACCTCCACCGGGGTAACTCCTTTCTCATTAGTTTACGGAATAGAGGCGGTTCTACCCATCGAAGTTAAAATTTCATCCCTTCGAGTATTGTCTGAATTGAAATTGGATAAAGCGGAATGGATCCAAGCTCGATATGATCAACTGGATCTGATCGAAGAAAAGAGATTGAAAGCTATCCGTCATGGTCAGATGTACCAAAAGCGGATGATGCGAGCATACCACAAAAATGTGCGTCCAAGAGAATTCCACGAGGGAGACTTAGTTTTGAAAAAGATTCTCCCCATACAAAAGGATTTCAGAGGGAAATGGATGCCGAATTGGGAAGGACCTTATGTGGTGAAAAAGGCTTTCTCGGAGGGCACTAATCTTGGTGAGATGGATGGGAAAATTTACCCAATCCCATAAATTCATATTCGTTAAAGTATTATGCTTGAAGAAGGAAAGGCTAAAGTGAAAACCCGCAAAGGGCACTTTACGGCCCAAAAAAAACGGAAAGGCCAAAGCGAAAACCCGTAAAGGGCGCTTTGAGACCAAAGGGACTTTGAGTCGAAAACCCGATAAGGGCGGCTCAAACGAAAGAGGAGGTATGTGACAATCTTTTTCCCCCAGAATTAGCAAAAGGAGGAATGTTACACCTCGGAACATTTACAAAGCACTGCAGATCTCCCAACGTCTATGATCTTCGGAAGGATCCGGTGGTGAAGCTCAGGCTGCGATATCCGGGCACCTACTTTTTCTTTTACCCATTTTTGTACTCCAATAATGTTTACTTTTGTTGATTTAAATCCAATTCCATTCTTCATAAATTCCATTGTTATTTTAAATTTTGAGTTGTTTGTAATTGAAATAACGACCCATGGACCCATAATGCTTCCATAAAAGGAGTTCCACCTATTACTCTGAAAGCCTCTAAACAACAGAGGAACCTAAAACAAGGCATTGTTTAAGAATCACCACATTTAGGGTTGGAAACGTTCAAGGAAGAGAGTCTAAAATCATGACTATCTCCCCAGATTCTCTGACATAGGTAACAAATGAAATATTGCGTCTGTGTCATGACCTCGACGAGCGAACGAGCAATTACAGCCCTAAGCTTTTAAAAAAAAATAAATCGTTCTCATGACATCCTGCATTCATGCAAATGTCCTCCGTAATATCATTTAGTTAAGAGCATTCGGTTTATTACAATCATTGTATCTTAACGAAAAATCATCATTCTCATGACATTTTGCATTCATGTAAGTGTCATCCATATCACACGTAGTTAGGAGCATTTGAGTCATTCTGACCATAGCATCCTCACCATTTGGCATAAACACAAACATATAAAATCGAGTCTACAGGATATGTCCCAGAGGACGGTGTAGCAACACTATTGAAGATTGTCTTATTGCCTTGACCAAGCGATGGAATAAGTTGAAGATTACCTTATTGCCACCGACCGCCAGGTTGGAATAAGTGGAAGATTGTCATATTACCATCAACCAAATGATGGAATTGGTTGAAGATTGTCCTATTGCCATCAACGGTGGTGGAATAGGTTGAAGATTGTCCTATTGCCACCGACCAAAGTGGAATAGGTCAAAATTGTAGATCTTGTCGCCTACGACCAAAGTGGGGCAAGATCGAAGGCAAATCTTGGCTCCTCAACCAAGAGGGAACATGATCTAGGCCATCGACCTATTGCCACTGACCAGCAGTGGAATGGGCCAAAAATTGTAGATCTTGTCACCCTAACCAGTAGTGGGACAAGATCGAAGGCAAATCTTGGCTCCTTAACCAGTATGGAACATGATTTAGGCCACCGTCCTATTGCCACTAACCAACAGTGGAATGGGTCAAAAATTGTAGATCTTGTCACCCTAACCAGTAGTGGGGCAAGATCGAAGGCAAATCTTGGCTCCTTAACCAGTATGGAACATGATTTAGGCCACCGTCCTATTGCCACTGACCAGCAGTGGAATGGGTCAAAAATTGTAGATCTTGTCACCCTAACCAGTAGTGGGGCAAGATCGAAGGCAAATCTTGGCTCCCTAACCAAGTGGGAGCATGATTTAGGTCATCGACTTATTACCACCGACCAAAGGTGGAATGGGTCAAAAATTGTAGATCTTGTCACCCTAACCAGTAGTGGGGCAAGATCGAAGGCAAATCTTGGCTCCCTAACCAGTAGGGAACATGATTTAGGCCACCCTCCTATTGCCACCTGACCAGTAGTGGAATGGGCCAAAAATTGTAGATCTTGTCACCCTAACCGGCGGTGGGGCAAGATCAAGGCTTAATCTTGGCTCTCTAACCAGAGAGAACATGATTTTGGCCACCCTCCTATTGCCACCGACCAGCAGTGGAATAGGTCAAAAATTATAATTCCTGTCCCTAACCAGTAGGGAGCATGATTAAGCTTTAGTCCTATTGCCTTAACTAGCAGCGGAATAGGCTGAAGACCAAAGACCACATCTTTCTGAAGAGGCAGCGGAGCAATCCAAAATAAAACAAGTCACATCCCATTGAAGTCGCAGCAAGAGCAAATTGAAGCCACATAGCGGTGGAGTGGATTGAAGTAACAAGATGCGGTAGACTGGAATGAGGCTACATGAAGAAGAGAAGCACCAAAAGTTAGGACTCAGCAAAATCGGGCAAATTTGGTCCCTCTTTATGTCTTTGCTCTATTCCCGTTGCACGACAATGAGCAAAGAGGGGCAACTGTAGACGGCCCAAATTGCCCGGGCCCAGCAAACAAATAAAATCCAAATTTTACAACCCAAACAAAACCAAACCCAAATAAAAAATAAAAAAAGAGAGGCCCAAATGGCCCAAAACCAACCCAACTCTCAGCCAAAACAAAAAAAAGGGAAAACCCTAACCCTAGCGCCGCACCTAACCCCCCACCTGCTCTACCCACCTCCAACACCCTCTCCGCCACTGCAAAGACTCCGTCGCCTCCTCCACCTGCTCCACTTACTCCCCATGCCCTCCAAAAAAACGAAAAGAACACGCAAAGAAAACAGAGCTAAATATGCAAAAATATATACTTGTGGCTATAAAAGCCAAGGTGAAACCAAGAAGGAGGTTTTTTCTTTTTGAAATCAATACAAGAAAAGAGAAGTTTTAAACACAAAAGCAAGCAGATCTAAACACAAAAAAAAACAACACAAAGGGTTCATTGAAACCTAAAGAAACAGAGGCGAGGTATTATTTTTTATTTTATTTTTTCCTCATTTTACGAACACAGTAATCTTCGTTCATGCATGAAATATTAAAGCGGGAAAAGAAATAAACACATAAAAAAAAAAAAAAAAGTTACCTCTTTTTGGAATTAAGCCACCAGTACACGTGGTGGCACATGGCCAACAGCCGTGGCCTGACGATCGGTAAAACCCTCGAAAATCGCACCCTTTTTCTCGCAGAGAAAAGAAAAAAGAAAGGACTTTTTAAAAAAACGCACAAATGATTTTTTTAGGGTTTTGGCCTTTAAATAGCCTCCAAAACGACGTGCGTTTGGGTCGACTCTAACCCCAAAACGACGTCGTTTTGAACGACCAGCGTCGACCCGACCTGCTCCGGGATCGCGTGTGTTTTGAAGGGAAGGGTTAATTGCGCAATCAGCCCTTCCGCATTTTTGTGTTTTTAAAATCCAACTTTTAATTATTGCAGAATTGGCCCAATAATTTTTCGCGGTTTGCGATTCGGTCCCCCTTCAAACGCTGCGTTTCAACTTATGGAAAAATTATCTTTTTGGTCCCTCCAGTCTTTTCACGTGTGTAAATAGGCCCTTTTTCTTTTATTTTATTTCGAATTAGCCCCTAAACTTTCATTTTGAATGCAATTTAATCCTATTTTAATTGTTTTGTAAAATTTTTTAGTCTTTTTGTTATTATATTAATATTGTTACTATCATTATTATATTTTTATATTTTATTATTAATGAATTTCACTAACTTTATTATTATTATTATATTATTGTCATTAGTTATTTTGATTATATACTTATTATTATTATTATTATTTACCATTATAATTATTTTATTATTAATATCATTATTATTTCTCTAACATCATTATTAATATTTCTATTATTATTATTACTACTTATATTTATATTTATTTTCTTGGTTTAATACTATATTATTATGATTATTACTCTTATTTAATATTATTGCTTTAAATATTATCATATCGACATTATTTATCATTTTATTTTAACATTATTATTATTATTTTGTTTGTATATTTATTATTATATTACCCATTATTATTTATTTTATTTCTAATATCATTACCACATTGTATCATTTTTTATAAGTTATTATTATTGTATTTATTATTTATTATATTGCCTATCATTATCATTATATTTTTTACTATTATCGTAATACTTTCACTTTACCACCACCTATTATCACTTTTCCTTTGTTGTTATTATTGTCAACATTCTTATCACTCGTTGCACTAATCTTTCCGACATCTCAATGTTCATAACAATCGATATTAGTATTCGCAATTCGAGTGAGTCGAGCCACGACTTCATTGGGTTAGGTCTTTTCTCGCTTAAAGCTAAACAACGGAATATCTCTTTTGAAATTGCAATTTTAAAACAAAATACTTAATCTTGAAAATTCGAAATGTTGAGCCCTAACTTATCGGACTCGACATCTAGATACTTCGAGATAAGCTTTTTCCTAAAAATAGAGGCAATCTTTAGTATTTGAAATCTCGAGAAATCGAGCCCTAACTTCTCGGGTTCGATTTCTCATTTGACGAATAATGTAAGATCCTCTTCAAAAACGAAAATCAAGTTTTAAAAGACGAGCTTAGTTTGAGAGTCTAAAGTATTGCGCCCTAACTTACTGGACATGATGCTTTATCTCTTCGATAATAAGAGAGTCTTAACGCCCCTTTCAATTCCATCAAATTTTAAAATAAAAGCATTGTATTTTGAACCCTTTCAAAGTTTTCAACAAAAGGACATCAATCAATCGGTTTGGTACCAATTTTGGGCGTGTCGAGGTGCTAATCCTTTCTCGCAGACGTAATCGACTTCCGAACCCATTTTCTCAAAGTTCGTAGACCAAAACATACTGTTTTAGTAAATTAAATGTTTTATTAAAACAAAGGTGATCCGATCACACCAAATAAAGATCGGTGGCGACTCCCTTCCTTTTTTTTTAAAAAAAATCGAGTCGACCGCGTCGTTTACTATTTTATCAAAAAATGGTTACGACACTAGCTATATAAAGAGAATGCCATGAGGAAGGTTAACATACCTTGGTGGGTGTTGGGCACAGGAGTGGTCGCAGCGCGGTTTAGCACCAGAGTCCTATCAGGTGTGTAACTCTCTCTACTCTAGTTGTAGAGCGGCAAATGCCGAAGTGCTGATCACGGCATTAGTAGCCACACGAGCGTGCAAGCGCAAGCGTGCAAGCGCACGTGTGGGGCTTCGACGCGATAGTTGAGACCATCGATGAGTATTCTTGTGGGTTGAAATGGTTGGGCGCGATGGGTCAAGTGGGCCCAATGGGCCGTGGGGCCAATTGGAATAAATTGTATGATGATATAGTATATAGTGAACTAGACTAGGTGGAACCTATATACGTGGCTAGATTTGTGTTAGGTGGGCCACACAAGTGTGTGGGCTCGAATGGGCTAAAATCGGGTTTTAGGCCCAATAGTCTAGTGACGACTGAAAATAGTAGCTGAGTCACTCAGGGTAACATTAGACCTCTGGGACTGCCATTGCAGGTGCGTAATTAGGAAAATACCCTTAGTGGGTAAATTACAAAAATACCATCGGTAGGTAAATTACAAAAATACCCTTAGTGGGTAAATTACGAAAATACCCTTGGTGGGTAAATTACGAGAATACCTTTGGTGGGTAAATTATGAGAATACCCTTGGTGGGTAAATTACGAGAATACCCTTGGTGGGTAAATTACGAAAATACCCTTGGTGGGCAAATTACGAAAATACCCTTGGTAGGTAAAATTACTGTTATACCCTTAGAGGTTGGTTAGATTGATTATGTTGTATGTTGTTATTCTGATTATGATGGTAATTCGTTTCATACGTTATTTGATATATGATTGCATACATGTCATCGCATATACAATTGTAATATTATGTACGTTGCATGGGCATATGTGTGATAATGATAAAGGGAAGTGTTACGTGATTTTTACCACATTATCGGTGACCTATGTCACATATTATGAATCTGGTGACTCTGTCACATTATCCGAGTGGCTATGCCATAATTATAAAGGCGATGTGCGCTTGATCGCAGTGGTATCTTCGATGGTGTGTAGCGGATGAAGGGTCGATTTAGTAATCCCACTGTGTTGGCCGGTGTAGGCGGTGTGTAGAGGTTGGATACTTAGGTTGGGCTGGGTTGCATTGCATACATGCTTAATATATTGTATTTGTATGGGTTGATACATGTTCTTACTATTGGGAGTTGTACACACTGAGTTTTGTAAACTCACCCCCTCTTTTTTAATGTTTCAGGTAATCCCTAGTTTGAGGACTTGGAGCCGAGGTGGACTCTGAAACACCCCACACCCGACCCACGAGCCTGAACCGGATCTGGTATGTTCCTAAAGTGAACCGATTTCAAAATCATTCGGTACTTAGAGAAAATTCGTAAAATTTTTAGAAAATGTTGTTGTGGATTGGGCTTAGATTGGAAACCCATTTTATTAAACTTGTAAATCCAATTTGATTTATTACGTCCAAAATAGTTCTTAGCACAATATTTAAAAGTAAAGTAAAATAAAGAATAATCCATCTGGGCCTTATGGCCTTATTACATCAAATAAAACCCAAAAGAAATATAATTATGGTACCAAATGAAATAATGTCCAAATAAAATAAAATCTCCAAATGTAGCATGGCCACCTCAAGGTCCACAGCTTGGTCCATCCACGCTCATCACCGAAAATAATTCCCACAATGGGTGAGTCAACAGACTCAATGTGCACACAATACTAACATTCAACAATTCCGGCATTCATGTTCAAATCATCAAATCCATATAAAAATGAAATTATGATGCAACCCAAACCCAATCCTAATGGTCCATCCGCTACACACCACCCGTACCTGCCATTCACACCGTGGGGACTACTAAGTCAATCCTCCATCCGCTACACTCCATCGAAGGCATTCGCCCATATACGTTGTGTCATTAGACACTATAATCAAATTTATACGTTGTGTCATTAGACACTATTCAAATATTGTAACCGAAGTTACCAAAATTTACATAATGTGACCGTAGTCATCATATTTAGTTGGTGAGGATGAAGTCAACACCTTCGTTGGTGAGACCAAGTCAACACCTAATCTCCCCTTTCACATAAATCCAGAATGCCCCAAAATAAATATATTGTGCATAGCTTAATTTCATGTTCATATACATATATTCGCATGTTATAAAATAACATATTTCACAATCCTATCGAAGTAGGAAAACGTGCACAGGTACTTTTTGCCACATTTGTGGTACATAACCACATTCACATTCTTATTCATATTCACATATTAAAATATTAGCCATAAAATATCGAAGGTTAGTAAGGGTACACACCGATTTGCTTATTAAGGTTCCTTGAGATCTCGAAAATCCCGATATAACTTTAGATCTATTAATTCCTATATTCGCCCACCAAATAAAACACATTAATAAACCCTTTTGGCTTAAAACAAAACCAAATCCTAGTAGGATTTGTAGAGAACTCACCTTTGCCGATTTGGTGTTTACACAAACTCGAAAACTTCGTTTTTCCTTTACCCGATATTAACCAACCTTGAATCTCAATATGGGTTAGTTTTCGCTTTTTAATAATTAGAGAACTGATTTAGATACTCACATATGCCTTGGCCGAATACTTTTAGGGACTTACCTTATGGACTTCAAATCCCGAGAGTTCCCTTTGTCTTGAATATCTGTCGAAAATCCTAATATTTATAAGTTAGATCTGATCTAACTTTAATAAGTAGTAATTGGCCTTTGGCCTAATGTGTCTCACTTACCTTGGATCTTTGACCCCTTCTATTTGTTGATGGTAGAAACCTAAGAGATCATGGTAGGTTCAGCCATGAACAAAGTTAGGATTAATACACTGAATTTTTGGTAAAAGGAAAGAATAGAAGTTGATTGACCACGGATCTTACCCTTTTTGATGTTGTAATTGATTGCTCCTTTACTTAGAATCGATGAGGATTCACTTTGATAGTAGAAACGGAGGAGAAAGAGAAGAAAAGAGGATGGTTTTGTTCAAAGAAAATTCGACAAAAGGTGGGGAAGAGAGCTGTGAAAATTTCGGCACACACTTAGGAAAGATGAGAGAATGGCCTTAATTCTCCTCTTTTAACTTAAATTGCTATGCCAAGAGTCCTTGACTTGGCCACCACTCCCCCCACAAGTGATAATATTATCATTTAATTATCACTTTAATTAAATTAGAAGTATTTTATCCATCCTTTATCTCCTTATTTATTTTATTAAAAGAAATTCCTTTACTTAACACTTAGTTAAACAAGTTTCAACCGAAGTAAAACTCCTCTAATTCAAGAAGCTTGTGCCGTCCCCCCTCTTAGCCTAGGAAGCAAAATAAGGCCTTCATTATTTGCTTCTGGATGACTCAAACTCAGCCCAAAACCTCTTGTATTTGGGCCATTTCTAAGGCCTTAGGTGGCATCTTGAGCCACATTTCCAAGTCCGTTATTGGGTCAAATTTCATGTACTTTATATTTTTAGGGTCACTTGGCCTTAAGTTCCCTTTGGGCTCTTAAATTCGACATTCGGTCAATTTTAAGTTTCCTAAAATTTTCGCTGACTCAGATTTTCAGTGTTTCCAAAATGTTTAGGCTTCCAAAATGTTCAAGTTTCCAAAATGTTCGGGTTTCCAAAATGTTCAAGTTTCCAAAATGTTCAGGTTTCCAAAATGTTCAAGTTTCCAAAATGTTCGGGTTTCCAAAATGTTCAGTTTCCCAAAATGTCTAAGTTTCCAAAATGTCTAAGTTTCCAAAAATGTCTAAGTTTCCAAAATGTCCATTTCCATTTCCATTTTCATTTTCATTTCCATTTCCATGCATTTCTAGGTTTCCAAAAGTATCAAAATTTATTCATAGTACTTGAAACTTGTCATTTCATACAATTGAACTGAAATGCACAGCCCTATTCGGGATGTTACAGCTTCTACCCCTTAAACAAAATTTCGTCCCAAATTACTTATTGATGAACAATCGTGCGGTCTAACTCACCCCACTACGCTATTGTCACGACTCGATCCTAAAGAACTATCATACTTTCTAGGCACATTCTCTAGGTTCACATCCAAAGTTTCACCACTTCACCAAAGAATACAAGAATAAGCTAACCCTATAACAAGCAAAGCAATTAAGGGTATTCGAAATAAGGAACGCATCGTTGTCATATCCGCGAGATCTTCCTCTTCGCAACGGCCAACCGCATAAACCAACCTTGGTTGCCTTGCGTCTGCACCTTCAAAGATCTCCGCTGGTGCTCCATGTCCTCGGCCAACCATTTCCTCCATGGTTTGGTCCACGACCTTGCCGAGGTCATGCCCACCTCTACCACTGATTAACGTTCGAGTTGTCGGTCGACTTTCATCTAAGTTCTTAGGACATTCCTTAAGCATATGGTCCTTGGACCCACACCTAAGACATCCTCCTGTTTTCCTCCAAAGACTCTCCTAAGTGCTTCCTTCCACACATCACAAGGTCGACACCGCCTTCCGAACCAACTTGCGACCTCGCGCCCATCCACTCTAGGCCTCTTATTCCCGATGATCCAGACGATCCAAACCTCTTTCCGCCTATTTCGATCGGTGTTTTGCCTTGCAGAATCCTTAATTCCTTCTGCCACTTTAGCCTTTTCCACTAACGCAGAAAATTCCCGCTCTTGATGCGGTGTTATCAATAGTCTCAGATCATCCCTCAGTCCGTCCTCAAAATGGACTAACGTTCATGTTCGGTTGCCACTACACCTCGAGCATAACGACTTAACCTCGTAAATTTCGCCAGATTTCGCTACGGACTTGTTCCCTTGAACCAGCCCCAAAAAAGCTTTCCTTTGCTCGTCTATATACCTGGTTCCCACGTACTTCTTTTGAAAGGCCTCCTTAACATACTCCCAGGTCAAATTTTCGACTGTAGTACCATCACGAACAGTTAACCACCATTGATACGCTTCATCGCGTAACAACGCCACCATCCTTTTCAACTTTTCCTCTGAAGTCAGGTCAAGCTCATCCATGATACGCTCCATTGCTTCCAACCAGTACTCAGCTGTACTGGGTGCCACATTAGATACTCCTCGAAACATTTTCGCTCCATTAGCTCGGAGCCGTTCAGGTACCGACTTTCGGTTTCCTGAATTTCCACCTGCACCCGCCACCAATTCCAAAACTCGCAAGCCTGACTGCGACACAAGATCTTCTCCCGTCGAGCTTGTCGCTCAACATTAACAATGGGGTGGTGGTGGCGGTGGCATTTCATTGTCGGACCCTTGACCCGACCTAATGAGTTCGAACACGGTCATCCTTCCTCTTCCTCGACCATTTACGACCACGCCCTCTAGAGCTCATTTTCTAGCGTCGAGATCGATTAAAAATTTTTATGAATTAGTCATTGTTCCACTTAATTATGCCGTGAAGGAGTTTTATGAAAAGGATTTAAGAGTGGTTCTTTCAGATTCATACAAACACACGATCTTTTCCATTCATTCATCCATCCATCAAACAAATATGAACTTTCGCTCATTCGGAGAAATGTTATAGTTTTGTTGGTTGTTATTTTCCACTACCCAGGGTATTTTCGTAATTTTGTCCTATAGGGGTATTTTCGTAATTTTTCAAAAGAAAATGTTTCTTGGTGTTTTGTCAAAAGTATTTTGAAAATTTCAAAGTCTCGGTAGTTTTGGAAAAATTTCAAAGTCCTGGGGTATTTTGGTAATTTTTCACAAATTAGGTAAATTTATCAATTAGGGTATTTCAAAAGTTGTAAAACTTTGAGGTTCCTTTCAAAATTGTTCCTTCAAAAATGGGGATGTTGCAAAAATTTTAGAAATCAGGGTCATTTTGGTAATTTTTTGTAGGTTAGGGGCAATTTTGTAATTTTTCCAAGATCATAGTATTTTGATATTTTACAAATTAGGGTTTTGAATGTTTATGAAATCATGAAATTTTGGTAAAGTCGTTGAGTAGTTGAACATTTTACAAACCAGGGGCGTTTTGGTAATTTTACTGCTAAGGGCATTTTGTAATTTTCAGAATCAAGAGGTTTTTTTTGAAAATGTTGTAAAAATAATTTTCTCAGATTTAAAAGAAAGTTTTAAAAGTTTGAAAAACTAGGGTTTGTTGTTTTGTTCTTTCTTTTTTTTTTAAAACATGGCTAGTTCCTTTCGGGTTTTAGTCATTATGTTTAGCCAATGTCCGAGCCCTCTTGGTCGGGGTGAACCAAAGCTACGCACTGTGCAGGATTCGTGTGGAGAGGAGGTGAGTCACGGATTTGCTTAAATACCAAGCTCCCATCAAACCATTCCTAGACATGCGACATGGGGTTGCACACACCATCGAGCCCTCGAGTTATGGTGAGCCAAGCTACGCACGGGTAGGATTCTGCGAAGAGGAGGTGAGTCACTAGGACCTGCTTAAATACCAAGCTCTTCCGGATCCAATCCTAGACATGCGTACAAGGGTTACCACACCACTAGCTCGATGACTTAGCCATAGGTTGGTTCAAAGGCATTAAGTCTTATGTGTTTACGTTTGAGTAGTCTAATCCTAGGGTTCAAGTTCCTATTATTCTATTCTATGTTCCATGCCTTTTCTACCCTTATATAAATCATGTAATCACACATAGAGTTAGGGTACTTACGGTGGATCATGGGTGGGAGACTTAGGGCCATGCAGAAGCCCGCTTATTTTCAAAGAAAATCATTTATGTCAATTCAAAACGTTTTGGGCCTTAGCCCATAGGTAGAGAGTTTAAACACTGGCTCGATACCAAATGAAACACCCACACCCGGCCCACGAGCCCGAAGCTGGATCTGGTATGTTCCTAAAGTGAACCGATTTCAAAATCATTCGAGATTTAGAGAAAATTAAGTAAAATTTTTAGAAAATGTTGTTGTGGATTGGGCTTAGATTGAAACCCATTTTATTAAACTTGTAAATCCAATTTGATTTATTACGTCCAAAATAGTTCTTAGCACAATATTTAAAAGTAAAGTAAAAATAAAGAATAATCCACTGGGCCTTATGGCCTTATTACATCAAATAAAACCCAAAAGAAATATAATTAAGGGTACCAAACAGAAATAATGTCCAAATAAAATAAAATCTCCAAATGTAGCATGGCCACCTCAAGGTCCATCGCCCATTCAACAACGCTCATCACCTGAAAATAATTCCCATAGCGGGGTGAGTCAACAGACTCAATGTGCACACAATACTAACATTCAACAATTCAGGCATTCATGTTCAAATCATCAAATCCATATAAAAATGAAATTATGATGCAACCCAAACCCAATCCTAATGGTCCATCTGCTACACACCACCCGTACCTGCCATTCACACCGTGGGGACTACTAAGTCAACCCTCCATCCGCTACACTCCATCGAAGGCATTCGCCCATATACGTTGTGTCATTAGACACTATAATCAAATTTATACGTTGTGTCATTAGACACTATTCAAATATTGTAATCGGTTACCAAAATTTCGCAATGTGACCAGTAGTCATCATATTTAGTTGGTGAGACCAAGTCAACACCTTCGTTGGTGAGACCGAAGTCAACACCTAATCTCCCCCTTTCACATAAATCCCGAATGCCCCAAAAATAAATATATTGTGCATAGCTTAATTTCATGTTCATATACATATATTCGCATGTTATAAAATAACATATTTCACAATCCTATCAGAAGTAGGAAAACGTACCTGGGTACTTTTTGCCACATTTGTGGTACATAACCACATTCACATTCTTATTCATATTCACATATTAAAATATTAGCCATAAAATATCGAAGGTTAGTAAGGGTACACACCTGATTTGCTTATTAAGGTTCCTTGAGATCTCGAAAATCCCGATCTAACTTTAGATCTATTAATTCCTATATTCGGCCCACCAAATAAAACACATTAATAAACCCTTTTGGCTTAAAACAAAACCAAATCCTAGTAGGATTTGTAGAGAGACTCACCTTTGCCGATTTGGTGTTTACACAAATCCCGAAAACTTCGTTTTTCCTTTACCTGATATTCGGCCAACCTTGAATCTCAATATGGGTTAGTTTTCGGCTTTTTAATAATTAGAGAACTGATCTAGATACTCACATATGCCTTGGCCGAATACTTTTAGGGACTTACCTTATGGACTTCAAATCCCGAAAGTTCCCTTTGTCTTGAATATCTGTCGAAAATCCTAATATTTATAAGTTAGATCTGATCTAACTTTAATAAGTAGTAATTGGCCTTTGACCGAATGTGTCTCACTTACCTTGGATCTTTGACCCCTTCTATTTGTTGATGGTAGAAACCTAAGAGATCATGGTAGGCTCGGCCATGAACAAAGTTAGGGATTAATACATGAATTTTTGGTAAAAAGGAAAGAATAGAAGTTGATTGACCACAGATCTGACCCTTTTTGATGTTGTAATTGACCGCTCCTTTACTTAGAATCGATGAGGATTCGGCTTTGATAGTAGAAACGGAGGAGAAAAGAGAAGAAAAGAGGATGGTTTTGTTCAAAGAAAATTCGCAAAAGGTGGGGAAGAGAGCTGTGAAAATTTTGGCACACACTTAGGAAAGATGAGAGAATGGCCTTAATTCTCCTCTTTAACTTAAATTGCTATGCCAAGAGTCCTTGACTTGGCCACCACTCCCCCCACAAGTGATAATATTATCATTTAATTATCACTTTAATTAAATTAGGAGTATTTTATCCATCCTTTATCTCCTTATTTATTTTATTAAAAGAAATTCCTTTACTTAACACTTAGTTAAACAAGTTTCAACCGAAGTAAAACTCCTCTAATTCAAGAAGCTTGTGCCGTCCCCCCTCTTAGCCTAGGAAGCAAAATAAGGCCTTCATTATTTGCTTCCTGGATGACTCAAACTCAGGCCCAAAACCTCTTGTATTTGGGCCATTTCCTAAGGCCTTAGGTGGCATCTTCAGGCCACATTTCCAAGTCCGTTATTGGGTCAAATTTCATGTACTTTATATTTTTAGGGTCACTTGGCCCTAAGTTCCCCTTTGGGCTCTTAAATTCGACATTCCGGGGTCAATTTTAAGTTTCCTAAAATTTTCATGTGACTCAGATTTTCTGTGTTTCCAAAATGTTTAGGTTTCCAAAATGTTCAAGTTTCCAAAATGTTCGGGTTTCCAAAATGTTCAAGTTTCAAAGTTTCCAAAATGTTCAAGTTTCCAAAATGTTCAGGTTTCCAAAATGTTCAGGTTTCCCAAAATGTCTAAGTTTCCAAAAATGTCTAAGTTTCCAAAAATGTCCATTTCCATTTCCATTTTCATTTTCATTTCCATTTCCATGCATTTCTAGGTTTCAAAAGTATCAAAATTTATTCATAGTACTTGAAACTTGTCATTTCATACAATTGAACTGAAATGCATAGGCCCTATTCAGGATGTTACGACTGTGGTGGCTATGCATCGCTTTTCTCATAGACTTTCAGTTTCTATTTAAAATTACTTTCTAATTTTGGGATTTTGCAATGTAATAAGGCCTTGGTATTTTATTTGGTTTTAGCTTTTAATTTGGTTACTGCTTGTTATTAAATGTTTAATACGGGATTTTCCTAAAATGTTAATAAACCGCTTCTTTTCCAAAATTACTTACACTCGATTTTTCACAAAAATATAACGAACACGAACTTTTAATGAACACAGCTTTTAGACATTCCTTTCATGTGACATGCCGATCCGTTACGTAACGTTTAGGCCGGGTTTGGGGTGTTACAGCTAACAAAAGTATACTTCATATTAATATTTTCAAAATCAAATAGTTAAATTGATCACACTTTCAATTCCCAATTAATGAAATTTAAAATGTAACATCCTAAATATTCGAGTATCATTATGTTGCTAAGTGTTAGCTCAGTTTAATTGGAGTTAAAATAAATATTAGTAAAGTGTACTTTAATTAAAGAAATTAAGTGACCTTGAAACTTAAGTTAATTAAGTACTAAAAGATGGCATAAGATGAGTAATTGGCAAAGTGGTGAAGGCGCCATAAGTTGGACATGAGGAAGGAGTTGAATCACCTAGCATGCAATTAAGGAATTTTATTTTTTGCTTTAGCATAGCATGTGTCGGCTATGGATAAGATTAGGATGAGTTGGATTGTTTTTTTTTTTTGGTAAGAAGATTAAGGTTTATGGAAAGCTAAAGATAGGGGATAGAATGGCTTGAATTGGGGATTTTGTCTCTCCAACTTAAGGAAAAGGAGGAGGATAAGGCTTAAGAATAGGAGATCTTTTGGAACTTCCTAATGGCCTTTTGACCTTGTATTTCAAGGCATAGAGGCTAGGGGATGGCGGTTTTGTTGATTGCTTTGGTAGGCTTTGGTGTTGGTGAAACACATTCATTTGGTCATTTTTAGCAAAACATATTTCCTCTCCATCCATTTTCTCTCTAGCTAAAATTTCCAACAACCTTGAGTAAGCAACTCATTCTTTTGTCATTTTCTTTTGACCACTTCGGTTTAGTAACTCTTTTCTCTCTAAATCTTTTCTTCTCATTGTGACCGAAAGCACTTATGCAAGCAAGGATTTTTTTTCTTTTGTTTTTCTCATTTTCCTCCCCAATGCCGAATGCACTTTTCTTTTAAACTAAATTCTCTTTCTTCTCTTTTCTTTCTCTCTTTCTCTCTTGAAACCGAATCATATCATTTCCATTTTCTCATTCTTTTATTTTCTTCTTTATTAAAATCTCTTCAATACTTTCACCACTAGAATGATAATATGCTCTTGTGGCAAAATTTCTTTCATTTTCTTTGTTTGATCACAACCGATTTCCTTTAGTCATACATAATTTTCTCACTCAATTCTTTTCAACCGTGGACATTAGTGAGAGTTTTGGAAGACAGAAACTCAACGTGTTCTTGAGTATTATGGATCGTTGGAATCGATCGCTAGAGTTAAGGTAAGGGGATTATTTAAGGATTCTCACTTTATTCATTATATTAGTATGGTTAATTACTTAATCGATTTCGTTATAGGGACGTAATCGGTCGATCGTTTCTTCGAGGAACGAAGATAATCGTGGTAAGCCAATCTCAAATCTTTTAAAAAAAATCGTTAGCCATATTTCGATATTTATAAGTCGGACTAATGATCCTATGTCATCGAGAGATTCAAGATAGGCGTAAAAGGGTCCATAGTCTTCAAAAGAGGGCGGTTCCGCTAATCCCCTAAATATAAACGAAAGGTCGTTTTGAATCCGGATTTTCCACGGGTTGCGGACCTTCAACCGAGGAGAATCAATTGTTTGAGGTTATTCGTACTCAGAACCTTTGTTCGCTCGTGGATTCTCATCAGCAACGAACCAACAATCGAGGAGAAACCAAAATAGAAGTGGTTCGAAATCCAAAGGGTAAAGATTTAGATCGTTTACCAATAGTGTATTTTTAATAAATGATAGTGCTCTAATGGTTCGTGTTACGTTTAGGTATTAACGAGCGGGAAGGTCTAGTACTCACAATATCAAGGTGTGTAATTTCACACTTATCTCGGGTTAGATGTTATACCGTAATTATTGGGAAAAATCGTAAAGATGACAAAATCGATAAAATACGTAATAATTGGTATTTTTGTGAAAATTTATGAAAACGGTTAAAGTTGTGAAATTTACGAAAATGCCCTCAATGAGTTAGTTGGTAAATTGAAAATATGCTAGATCGATAAATGGGCCGAAAACTCTGCTAGATTGTTAAATGGGCCGAAAAGTATGCTAGAATGTTAAATGGGCCGAAAAGTATGCTAGATTGATAAATGGGCCGAAAACTATGCTAGATTGTTAAATGGGCCGAAAAGTATGCTAGATCGATAAATGGGCCGAAATCTCGCTAGATCGATAAATGGGTCAAAACTCGCTAGATTGTTAAATGGGCCAAAGTTGCTAGATTGTTAAATGGGCTAAATGATATTTTGTATTATGGGCCTTAATAAAACTCAAATATTGACTCACATGTAAATTGGGCCTTTTACTAAAATCATCATATGTATATAGACTATTTTGCATACATGTTGCATGGGTTGGGATTAATGATGAAGAGAAGAAAGGCTGTTGTCAAAATCTAGTTCGGTGGCTCGCCACAAAATGATTAAATGGCTCATTGCCTCTAGTTAGGTGGCTCGCCACAAAATAATTAAATGGCTTATTGCCTCTAGTTAGATGGCTCGCCACAAATATTTTAATGGCTCAATGCCTCTAGTTGATTTTGTCACAATCTAGTTCGGTGGCTCGCCACAAATATAAAAATGGCTTATTGCCTATGTTTGGTGTGTTGGCGGGTGGGTTGACTTGATCCCCACAGTGTGATGGTTGGTACGGTGGTGTGTAGCGGATGGAAATTAGGTTTGGGTGGGAAATTTCATTTTGCATATATTACAGCTTATTACATTGCTAAATCTGCTTATGGACTCAAGCCCAAAATTATGATTTGATGATCTGCCCATGGATATAGTAAGTGAGTTATACACTTTGAGTTTTAAGTAACTCACTCCCTTAAATTTTCCATCTCAGGTAATGGAAATTGACGTGGACTTGGGCCGAGGATGACTTCGTGGAGGCCATACTGCAAACATGGGTTAAATAAACTTTGAACTTTTAATAAGTACTTTCTTTAATTTGCTATTTTGGGTATGATGTAATAAGGCCTCTATTAATGTTTATTAATATGTTTTGGATTAATGTTTTCTTAAAATACTTTGGGTTTCAAACATATGAGATTCTTTATCTATTCTTAATTTCAAATACTTTGAACTCTTATAAAAAAAATTACTTTAAGGTTTTGACAATTAAATATTAAATGATGAGATTTTCAACTAATGTTTCTCAAATTCATCGAACTTAAATTATTTCTCTTGGTTTTTATTAAACTTTATTTTTTTAAAAGGATTTTTGTAATTACCGATTCACCTAAATCATTAGATAGACTAAAAGAATGTTCGGTTTGTGTGACAAACCAAATCTCGTCTTGACGCATAGACCTGGTTTGGGGTGTTACATAAAATTTATAGATATTAAGATTGACTCCTGTCGAAACCATTTTTTTTTGAAAACGGAGGATCGACTAGGGTTTCAAAAATGAAAATAAAACAGGAGTCGCCATCGATCTTTGTTAGGTGTGATCGAATCACCTTTGTTTTAATAAAATGTGTTGGTTTACTAAAACGGCATTTTTGGTCTACGAAATTTGAGGAAACAGGTTCGGAAGTCAATTACGTGCGAGGAAGGATTAGCACCCTTGTCACGCCAAAATTGGTACCAAATTGATTAATTATTGTCTTAATGTCGAAAATTCGAAAAGATTTGAAAACATGATTTCTTTAAAAAACTTGAACAATTTGAGTTGGAACTTGAGATTTCTTTGTTCGAAAGAATACAAACATCACATCTAGCACGTTAGGACATGATGTTTTAAACCCTCATAACCAAAATCATCTCACGATTTACAAAATTCATTAAAAGGATATTTAGTTATTTAGTCAAACGGAAAATCGAAACCCAGCTCGTTAGGGCACTATTTCCCGAATTTCTAAACACAAAACATTGCCTTCTTTTGAAAGCTTTTACTAAGCGATTATAAAATGGACTCGAAATTATATTTGTTCATTTTGTTAAAAGATAATCAATATCGGGCGAAAGTGGGAATTTGAATCATGATGCAATAACAAAAACGTAGTTATAAGCATGAATAGTAATACATGACAATAATATTATATGAACGAATAACTATAATACAAAAAATATGAAATAAACGAATTATAGGTCATACAATGGCAATAATCTCACAACATACACCATCTAAATATTAACATTAATAATCAAAGACCAATGAATTAAACAATTTTAAAAGAAATAATACATAAAACAATTTAAAATAATTAAAAAACGATTTTAAGTAAAGAATACAAAAAATAAAGTAAATAATATATGAAATAATTTAAAATAATGTCAAAGGTTTAAAATAAACAACATATATAAAGTTTAATAAAATAGTATATAAAAACTCAAAATAAATAATAATAATAATAATAATAATAACAATACAATTTTGAAGAAAAATAAATAAATAAACTCTTTAAGCAGTCGAAAACTAGATTGAAATCGAAAAAACGAGGACTAAAATTGCAATAAACTAAAGTAAAAAGGGACAGGGACCATAACGTCTAGCAGAAGTTCATGGGGACCAAATGGGTGAATAACCCAACCCCTATGTCTGGCGCTTCAACCGACTTGGGCGGACCAAATTAAAACATAATAGAAATAATAGGGTGAAATTTAAAAAAGGAAAGAATGCTAAATGGGACTGGTTCAATGGCTCAACAAGAGGAAGGACCCATCGCACAAATTTCCCTAAGGGAAACGTGTTACCTTTCAAGGCCAACAAATAGCTGATTTCACTCCATATTTAAAAGACCCAAATTTTCCGAAAACCTCATTCTAACCCTAGAATTTTTTTAAAAATTAATGACCACTCAAATTTCTCTCCCTCTTGTCTTCCCCAATTGAAAAGGGTTCTCGGCCGCTGTCGTACCACCACCGCATCACGGTGGTCGACGGCAAAAAATGGGCCTTAATGCCTGTTTGAGGTCATTATTTCAAGGCCACCACAGTGCCCGAAAAACTGGGAAAATAAACCTCTATTTTGGGTTTCGACTTGGCCGACGACGGAGGGGGCTCACGACGACGCCTCCGGGTTCGTAAGGCCCCCTTTTGCCTTTCTCTTTTTAAATTTTATTTATAAATTTTTTGAAAAAATAAAATAAAAATAAAATAAAAATAATAGTAAATAACGATAGAAAATAAAAATGAAATCAACCTTGAAAGTTTTTGATCTTCTTTTTGATTTCTAAGTGTTTTTGATTGTTGAAGGTTCGGTAAAAAATAGAAATGATTCGTTTCGATTTTTATAACCGATTTACAAAGATCCGCTTTTGTTTTTTGTTATGCTTGTCGTTTTCTTTTTGTTGTATGTTGTTGCGTGTTCCTTGTCCTTGCAGGTGTCAGAGGCGCATGGGCGAAGGTGGTTGGTGCGCGTGGTGGAGGCGAAAGGTCGGCGGAGCGGAGGGGTCAAAAGACCCTAGGTGCGGCGCACCTAGGGTTTAGTCTGTTTTGTTTTTTTGATTTTTCTTTTTTTTGGGCTATAATGTTGGGCTATGGTTTATAAAATTTGGGCTATTGGTGCTTGGGCTGTAATTAATCTGGGTCAAAAAAGGTTGGTTTACTTTTGTAAATGGATATTATTGTTGGACTGTTATTATTTTGGACTATTAAATTATTTTGGTTTGGGTTTCAATTTGGGCCAAAATTGGCTATTACAGCTGCCCCTCTTTGATCATTATCATGTAATGAGAATTGAGCACAGACTTCAAAAGAGCCAATTTTGCCTAGTCGCGCCAAATCTTGACTTCTTTGATGCTTCTATTCTTCGAGCGGCCTCGTTTTGACCCATTGCGATTTCAAGAGTATAGGGATTATTACTGTGATTCACTCCGTTGCAACTTCAGGGAGACAAGAATTGTATCTTCAATCTGCCCCACTGCAACTTCAGGAGATAAGGTTTATGGCTTCAGTCTGCTCTTCTGCAACTTCAGAAAGGTAAGATCTGCTATCTTCAGTCTGCTCCACTGCAATTTTAGGGAGATAAGGCTGGTGGCTTCAATCTACTCCTACTGCAACTTCAGAAAGATAAGATTCTGTAATTCGTAGCCTCAATCGATCTTCCTACACCGTCCTTTGGGGGACATGAGCTGTAAAATCGATTTCTTGGGCCTATTTATGCCAAATGATTAGGATGTCATAATTAGGATAAATCAAATGCTCCTAACTAGATGTGTATGAATGATGTTTGCATGAATGCAAAGAATGTCATTTTCGGAATGATCCTCCTTTTTAATGCTTAGGTTGTCATTACTCATTATTCATTAGGGTTATACCATTAATGCATTACCGCCTTCTTATTCAGTTGGTATTTTTGATAGCAAATATAAAGAGATAGTCCCAATTTAGATCATTCTTTCTCAAATGTTCCCAATCCTTGAACCTGATTAGTTTTGAATAGTGGTCCCACTTTAGGTTCTTGTAATATTTAGAACTTTTCAGAGTAATATGTGAAACTCCTTTTATTTGAATATTAATAGTCCGTTAATCAATATTTCAATGAAAAATGCTTGAAAAAGGTCATCACAATGGACAAAATGAAATTTTATTGAGAGCAGAGCTCGAAAAGAATAAATTGATCAAGAGATTAAATTTTGTTAAAGTACGAAGTGAGAATAAGTTAAGATAGCAAATTTGATAAAAAAGCAAAAATAGATAAATTAATCAAGAATAGCAAAATTTGCTAAAAATAAAAAATGAATAATATGAAAACAGATGCCCCAGATATCATAGCATGAGCTTTTCTGAACAGAACTTCTCGAGGACCCCTTTTGAACTTGATAGGTGTTTGGCAGACTTAGAAGACTTTGTTGATGCCCCAAGAAGTAACGTCCCTTCTTCTTGTCAATTTAGGCATAGCAAGACTACGGCGTGCCTCCCCTTTAATAAAAAATTTGAATTGCCCATTCTTGGGTTTTCAATTCAAAACCCATTTGGTCGCAAGGCGCCATTTGCGGGTTTTCACCTTAGCCTCTCCTCCATTTTTTTAGACGAAATATTTCTTGACTGAGTCTGAATTCATAGGATTGGGCAAGCTTCTGCCGTCCATTTCGGTTAAAATCAAAGCTCCTCCAAAGAAAGCCTTCTTTACCACATAAGGTCCCTCCCAATTCGGCATCTATTTTCCTCTAAAGTCCTTTTGTATGGGAATGATCTTTTTCAGAACAAGGTCTCCTTCATAGAATTCTCTAGGGTGAAACTTCTTATTATAGGCCCGCATCATTCGCTTCTGGTACATTTTTCCATGACGAATGGCTCTTAGCCTCTTTTCTTTGATTAGGTCCAGCTGATCGTACCGGGATTGAATCCATTCTGCTTCATCCAACTTCAATTCAGACAAGACTCGAAGGGAAGGAATCTCAACTTCGATAGAAAGTACAACTTCCATTCCATAAACCAAGGAGAAAGAAGTTGCCCCGGTAGAGGTTCTGACTGATGTTCGATAAGCATAAAGAGCAAATGGTAATTTCTCGTGCCAATCTCTGTAAGTCTCAGACATCTTTCCCAGGATTTTCTTGATATTTTCATTGGCCGCTTCCACTGCACCATTCATTTTTGGATGATACGGCGATGGATTGTGGTGTGTGATCTTGAATTGACTACAGACCTCTGCTATCGTACTATTATTCAAGTTCAGTGCATTGTCAGATATGATCCTTTCGGGCATTCCATATCGGCATATGATCTCCTTCTTTAAGAACTTGATGACTACCGACTTTGTGACATTTGCATATGAAGTGGCTTACACCCACTTGGTGAAGTAGTCGATGACCACAAAGATAAATCGATGCCCATTTGAAGCTTTTAGTGAGATTGACCCAATGACGTCCATTCCTCACATAGAGAACGGCCACGGAGAAGTCATGATATGAAGAAGTGAGGGAGGCACATGAATTTTATCTCCATAAATTTGACATTTGTGGCACTTCTTGGCATAGCTGATGCAATCCTCTTTCATAGTGGACCAATAATACCTGAATCTCATTATCTATCTTGCCATTGCGGTAAAACAGTCTAGTTTTAATATTTATAAAAGAGTGATCGAACCTGTAGACTAACTGTGACAACGATAGAGGCAAGCGCACCTATCGAACAGTAGTATAGCTTAGGCAAGAATATCTTATCGAACCCAAGGAACCTAAAAGTACTATTACTCACTTTCTTTCTATTATTTAGCCTTAAATATGGAGTGATTGGTTTATTAATCTTAAAAATAGATGAAATACTTTAACTTAAATGTAAAGACAAAAGAACAAAACTTCAGAAAAGACTTTAAAGAAAACTCAATTGATAAAAACGATACCCTCGGGAAGAATCCACCTATGACTTCACTCATTATCTAACTTTTCAATTCATATGATTTCTTTTACTTAGCTTGATCCGTGAGACTCCCTAACCTATATTAAACCTTCTCTCGAAGTGGATAACGTCTAACCTTAGGTTAATTAGTGGAACTCTTGTTCTCTTATAATAACCCCCTAAGGAAGCAGTAAATCGATCAATGGACTCCCATATTAGGTTTCACCCTAATCTGGTAAAATCTCGTAACCCTATCTCTAGGCACCCGATCAACTCTGCTTATGGTAGATCTACTCTTAGGCAGGGTCTATTCCTCCTCCACCTAAGCACATCAGATAAATTTAAGCAACATAATTAAGAACAAACCAAGTATTTATCATATAAACTAAAAGAATTAAATAACAAAATCCATCATAAGTTTCATCTCCCTCAGGTATCTGAGGGGTTTAGTTCATAACTAGATAAGAAAACATCTCAAGAGAAAAGATAAAACAAAACATAAGAAATTCCAAAAACTCCCTGAAGGAATTGAAGGAGAGTTCTTCCGTCTTGAGTAGAATTCCGTCTTCTTGAGATGGATCAATTGACTATCTTCAAGTAATTCCCTAACGAGTAAAGCTCTGGCAGAAAAACTCTGCTAAAAACTTCCCCCTTTAAATTACTGCCTTGGGTTGTTTATATAGATGTTTGGAATGCTTTACTTGGCTCCTAAATACTCGTAATTCAAGTGAAATTCATCCTAAGTATTTGAGTGGACTTAGGATTGCGTTTCTTGGGCTCTAAGCATCCTATTCCGACTGAAATTACTCTTTCTCGCAGTAAGGGCACGGCCTTGACACGCCCGTGTAAATCGTGGTCCAGCCCGTGTCTCCATTCTATTGGTTTAAGCACGGCCATGACACACCCGTGTAGTATATGGGTAGAGGCTGTGCTTCGGGTCTGCCAATTGGGGCACGACCGTGTGCAATGGGGTTCAGGCCGTGTTGGGTTTTTTTCGACGAGACACAGTCATGTAAACTAGGGCGTGACCGTGTTTTAGGTGAAACACAAGGCACGGCCGTGTGGAATAAAGCCCCGGCCGTGTTGACTTCTTGGGTTGGCCAAATTTGGTCTGTTTTAAGCCCGTTTTACGTTTTTTTATCCTTGGGTGCTTTCCTGAGTATAAGACATGAAAAGAAAGGATTGAGAGCACCTTTTTACATGAATTAAGGATAAATTCATCCAAAAGTATACTAAATATGGGATTAAAATATGTTACTTTTACGGTTTATCAAAAACCATTAGCGTGCGTTCTACAGACACCCTCATGGACTTCTTCCAGGATTTTCTTAGCTTCAACAGCATCCACGTATCTTAAAAGCACCTGATCCTTCCTTCTCTTATACAGGATCTCTCCATCCAAGACATAATCACTTGCCAATCTTCTCAGCGTCCTCTTATCGTTCTCGATTACTTGGTCGGGGTACTCACGATTCTTTACATATTGCAATATATCATGATACCAAGGGTGATCATCTTTTTCTTTTCTTTGTTGATGTTGTAGCAATGTGCCGGAACATCATAAATGCTCATTTGAATGGACTTCACTTCCTTTTGTTTGTTTACTCTAATCTTAGAAGCTAAGGTAGCCAAGGCGTCAACCATCTAGTTTTCTTCTCGTGGGAGGTAACAGAAAATGACATCATCAAACTCCTTGATTAACTCCAAAGCTAGCTTTCGATAATTGATCAACTTGGGATCTCTTGTTTCCCATTCGCCTTTGAGCTGATAGATCACTAGCATAGAATCACCATATGCATCTAACACTTTGATTTTGCATTCAATAGCTGCACGGATACCCATGATGCATGCTTCGTATTCAGCCATGTTATTTATGCAATCAAAATCCAATTTGCTAGTAAAAAGGATAATGATCTCCGTTTGGGGATACTAGGACTGCCCCAATTCCATTTCCTACTGCATTTGAAGCTCCATCAAAGTTTAGTTTCCAAGGATGACTCTCCTTTTGAGCACATTCTTCAGTGATTGCAACATACATTAGGTCTTTATTTGGTAAATCAAAGTCCAATGGCTCGTAATCTTCTAAAGCTCTGACTGCTAGAAAGTTTGCTATTGCACTTCCTTTTACAGCCTTCTGGTTTGCATAGATTATATCGAACTCAGAAAGTAGAATCTACCACGGCCATTCTTCCATTCAAGGCAATTGACTCCATCATGTACTTGAGAGGGTCCAGTTTCGAGATGAGCCAAGTTGTATGATACAACATGTACTGTCTTAGTCTCCGGGTCGTCCAAGTCAAAACGCAACACAACTTCTCAATTGGCGAATATCTTGTCTCATATTTAGTGAACTTCTTGCTGAGATAGTATATCGCTCTTTCCTTTCTTCCCGACTCATCATGTTGGCCTAGCACGCATCCCATAGAATTTTCGAATACTGCCAAATACAATATTAGTGGTTTATCTGGGCAAGGTGGCATAAGTACTGGGCCTTTGAATAAGTAGTGCTTAACCTTATCAAAAGCTTTCTGGCATTCCTCATCCTATACACCTGGGTTGTGTTTCCTAAGGAGACGGAATATGGGGTTGCATTTCTTCGTTAATTGTGCAATGAACCGAACGATGTAATTTAGCCTTCCTAGGAAACCTCAAACTTCTTTTTGAGTACGCGATGGAGATAGCTCTTGTATGGCCTTCACTTTATCTGGATCAATCTCAATTCCCTTTTTACTGACTACAAATCCTAGCAACTTTCTCGACCTAGCCCCGAAGGTACATTTTGTTGGATTGAACTTTAGTTGGAATTTCCTCAACCTTAGGAACAGTTTCCTCAAGACCTGTACATGTTCTTTCTCAGATCTGGATTTTGCAATCATATCATCCACATAAACTTCAATCAACTTGTGCATCATATCATGGAAAAGGATTACCATGGCTCTTTGATATGTTGCTCCTGTATTTTTTAGTCTAAATGGCATTACCTTATAACAAAATGTTCCCCACATGGTTACGAATGTAGTCTTCTCCATATCTTCAGGGTGCATCTTAATCTGGTTGTACCCGGAGAAGCCATCCATGAAAGAGAAAAGTGAATAACCAACTGTGTTATCTACCAATTTATTAATGTGAGGCAAAGGGAAATTGTCTTTTGGGCTGGCCTTGTTCAAATCCCTATAGTCCATACACATCCTTACCTTCCCGTCTTTCTTAGGAACAGGTACTATATTGGCTACCCACTCTAAGTACTTAACCACTTGTAAGAAACCAGCATCAAACCGTTTCATGACCTCTTCTTTTATCTTCAACAAAACATCGAGTCTCATCCTTTGGAGCTTCTGTTGAACTCGCTTACACTCCTCCTTTATAGGAAGTCGGTGTACCACAATATCCGTATTTAACCCGGGCATGTCCTGGTATGACCATGCAAAGACATCCTTGAATTATTGGAGCATCTCAATGAGGTCTTGCTTTATTTATGCGATAATGCTAGCTCAAATCTTCAACTCTTTTCCTTCTCCTGAGCTCACAATTTCCACTGACTCTTTGTGAGGTAAGATTTGTTTCTCATCTTGCTCTACCATCCTTAACAAATCAAGAGATATGTTACAGTCTTGGTCATCTTTAAAATCCTAAGAATCCTTCACACCGCATCTTATTCAAAAGGAGATTCTGAGTTAATAACAGCATTGCTCATATCATTGATATCTAGGGACCTATTAATAGGGCGAAGAGAGGTACAAAAACAAAAGAATCTAAGAATGATTATTTGCATGATTGGTTATGAATGAAATGTAAAGAATATTTTGGTTATGAATGAAAAGAATAAAGGAACATTTGCTCGGAATGATACAAAAGGTACATTTTATTGAAACACAGATATTTGGACATATGCTTATTTAACAAAAGGATTCTTATTGCTTTTAGGCTTAGAGTAACAAGTGTGTTTTGAACATTACTTTGAATTAATTTTAAAGGTTACAGGAATTTCTTCCATGGTCCAATTGTTCAGAACACTTTCAAGATTATAAGGGCAAATTCTAAATAAATCTCTTTCTTCAGCTCCTTCCTCGGATACAGCGTTAACGCTCAAACTCCCCAACCTTTCCTCTACTATTTCTCTTCTTGTCATCCTTTGTTTAGGGTATATAGTTCCTTCCGAAACAAATGTTTTAGATAAATGAGGAAAGGTCATTGGCTCCTATTTGACCTCTTATCCACTTAAGCGCGCCCTTATTCTTTACTGCTTTTTCTCTACCTCTTTCCTCTTTTGCTTTACATCTGGCTTGAATCCCAAGCCGAAGTAGTCTCATTTTCTTTTAGCATTGGTACCTCGATCTTTCCTTGAAGGCATTTCCTGAGTCCTTTTCCTGGTAAGGCTCCTTTCCCGATAGTCATTTGTAGCTCCATCCTTATAGATTTGGATATTTTAGGCATAGGGATCTTGTTGCCTTCGATGATGAAGGTTGCGTTGACAAATTCTAGCAACCGAAAAGAACATTCTATCGCTTCGTCGTCTGCCCCTATATATGGGGCGTCATTGGTGACAGATGCTATGATGTATTCCTCTGCATTTATTGTGACCAATCTACCTTCAGTTACCAATTTTAACTTTTGATGTAGTGATGATGTCACTACCCTGCCGAATGGATCCAAGGTCTTCCTAACAAGCGATTGTAGGAAGGCTTGATGTCCATCACCAAGAAGTCCACCTCGTACGTATTTAGACAATCTGAAGAGGTATATCGATCTTTCCATGACCCTTCTTTCGGTACCATCAAAAGCTCTCACAATATTTTGGCATGTTTTTATATGGGAGCTATCCACGGGCAACCTGTTTAGCGTGGATAATGGTAAGACATTTAGGGCCGATCCATTATCAACTAACACTCTTGGCAACGTATATCCTTTGCAGCGTGTGGTTATATGTAGAGCCTTTGTAGATCCCATACCCCCCGGAGATATCCCATCGTTATTGAAGAAGATGAAATTTTCGGCACTTATGTTGCTGACCAGACGGTCCAGCTTGTTGATAGATATATCATTCGCGACATATATTTCATTCAACACTTTCATCAATGCACTACGGTGGGCCTCTGAGCTCATGAGCAAGGCTAGTACCGATATGCGAGCTGATTGTTCGTGCAATTGCTCCACAACACTGTACTCGCTGTGCTTTAGGAATTTTAAGAACTCTTTAGTCTATTTTTCTGTCACTAGCTCATTGACAAGCGCTTCAGGTCCTATCGTCTTTTCTTTTTCTTGCTCAACCATTACGGATTTTCCTTTAACTAGTTCTGCATTTGTGTTCGGGTATAACACCTTTCGCTGCATATAAAGAAACCCACGTCTTGACTTTCCTTTGATGTATTAGTCGGGTTCTCCTCTCTCGGGATCATTACATTACAGTCATAGTTCCATGGAACCCTTTTACTGCCATTATAAAGGAAAGCTACAGGCTTCTGAATTATGACCTTTGGCACGATTGGAACTGCAGCTTCACCCACTCTTGTTCGCGAGATAATTACCACAGGATGATTGACCCCATAGACCTTCTTGGTCGATCCTTCTTCTGATGCGTAGACCTCTCCTTCTTCCGATCCTTCGATCTCTTTATAAAATTCCATCTCTTTATTATCCATGAGATTTTGCACTGTGGCCTAAACTCGATGCATTCTTGGATGTCATGACCCACATCGACGTGGAATTCACAGTATTTTCCCACTGCTTTGGGCTTTTCTCCGATTCTTGCGTGATTAAACCTCCGTTTACCATTTGTTTCCAAACCCATCTCAGTGGGGCTTCTACTTTAGCTAGATCAGCCTTGATTCTTTTGCCTCCACTCTCGATTATTGCATTTACCTCTTTATCAGAATGATTGGGTAATGGGTTTCCTACTACGTTAAGCCCTGATGGGTTATCGAACTTTACGATTTCCATTTCGATAAATCTCTCAACCACCTTTTTAAACGCAGTACAGTTCTTGATCTAGTGCCCGGTTATTCTCGCATGGTACTCACACTGAACATTTGTGTCATACTATTTTGGGAATGGGGGCTACATGGGTTTTATGTAGAATGGGGATACCACGTATGCGTTGAACAGACTTTGGTACAACTCCCTATATGTCATTGGGATGGGCGAACTGGAGTCTTTTCGTGTTTGGCCTTGTATTGGATTCCTGCCTCGAAGGGCCTTGATGGCTAGTAGCTAGCATCCTTGGCTGGCTTACAGTGATGGGTTTTGAATAACCCTTGTTCTATGTGCTCAAATTATTCAGTTCGATGTCCTTCTTTCTCAAGGCTGGTCTCTTGGAGCTTTCCCCCGGGTCTATCTTCTCGCTCCAGATTGCATTTTTTACCATCTCTCCAGACATCACTATGTCCGAGAAGCTCTTAGTTGCACTCCCTAACATGTGGTTGATGAATGGAGCCTTCAGCATGTTGATAAAAAGCATGGTCATTTTCTTCTCTAGAAGAAGGGGTTGGACTTGTGTAGCTATCTCTCTCCATCTCTAGGCATACTGTCTGAAGCTCTCACTCGGCTTCTTTTCCATATTTTGCAATGTTATTCTGTCCGGTGCTATGTCCTTCACATGGCCATATTGTTTCATAAAAGCCTGTGCCAAATCCTTCCATGAATTGATTTGAGCACGGCTTAGCTGGTTGTACCACTTAGCCGCAGATCCGATCAAACTGTCTTGAAAGCAGCAAATAACAACTGATCATTGTTGACATAACCTATCATCTTTTGACAGAACATCGTAATGTGAGCTTTAGGGCAGCTGGTCCCATTATATTTCTCAAACTCTGGAGTCTTGAACTTTGGTGGGAGTATTAGGTCTGGGACCAAGCTCAAGTCTTTAGCATTAACCCCGCCATGGTAGTCTACATTTTCCATTGGTTTAAACTTCTCTTCTAACCATCTACACCGGTCTTCAAGTGGTTTAGACACATCTACTCTCACCTTTTTATTTCTGCTAAATTATCGAGATCGGTGACAACGGATTAGTTGGATTATCTCCCGGATTGGAGCCCGAGCCCGTTGGAAAATTCATTGGTACCGACGCACCGACTTGGTATTGGGACCTGATGGTGACAGGTACCCTTTGTGGGTATGCAACCGGTTGCGCTTAGGTGTTCGTTGGGGTAAAACCCAAAGGATAGGGAGGTTCTTCATTGTCATCACCAGGGTTGGTCACAGGGCTTTTTCCTTTGTAGGGTCCTCCGGCCAATAACTGGGCCAGCTGGTTCATCATATTCCTTTGGGATTCCAGCATCTGATCCCTAATGTCTTGTTGCATTTTTCCTAATTGTTCTTGCATTTGTGCTTGCAACTGATCTTGCATATCTCTTTGCATTTGTTCTAGTCTTTCTAGTCTCTGATCCATTGCTTTCGTTTTGTGACGGGTATTGTAGCAATATGTAGTTGGTGGATTTTCGTTGGTTTCCAGGGAAACTGTCATAATTTTTAATCAATTAGGGTCTTTTTTATGTAATTTTAATGTAAATGATGCAATGTAATGCAAATGAATGAGATGAATGAAAAAAGAGGCGTTGATTTTGATTCAATTCTATTAGATCAACTTTACTAGAAAATAAATTTCTTTACATAGAGTGGACAATTACATATACGACTTCGCCTTAATACCCAAAGCCTTGACTTTTCTAATAAGCCAAGCTAAGTTTCGGCCTTGATCTGATTCTGACTCGTAATCAGCCTGAGCTGCCAAGGTTTGTAAATGATCAGCTACCTCTCGAACTTGAACCACAACTTTGCCCAAAATATAATATCTATCTCTGATTTGTTCTTGAAAGCAGTGGAGCTGCTCTTTCCAATGTTCATTGTTTGCTTCAAGAAGTTCAACTCGAAGTTCACCATTTCGCAGTGCGGTCTCAAGCTCTTCTATCCTTCCTTTCAGCTCCTCAATCTTGTTTTGGCTGGTTATTAATTTGATGACCGAGTTGCGACTACGGTGTTGATGCAGTGACTTTTCCAATTCTGCTACTCGGGCTCGTAACCTTTCTTTTTCACTTAGACTTTCCAGTAGACTCTTTTTCAAAGCATCCTCCGTTCATTTGAGCATCTTGAAACTTCTTTTCCCACTGATCGGCTTTAGTCTTTTCCTCTTTAATTTCCTGCCGCCATTGCTCTGATGTTTTTCCCAAACCAGCAGTTCTAATTGACATGCACAGCTTCTTGTAGCCTGTCTTTAAACTATCCAAATCTTCTTCGGCCTTATTTTTCCCTTTTCTCAATCTCTCAGCCTCGAGCTTGTGGATGCCGACGTCTAATGTAACAGACCAAATTTGACCCTAATCAGAACGGTGGTTTTGGGACCACGAATCGAGCCCGAGAAATATTTAAATATTATATTTAGTGTTTATTATATATGAATTTATGTGTGAAAGTTTAGAGAAAAATTTTATCGTTTAAGTATTGAATTTGATAAAAAGGACTTAATCGCGTAAAAGGTAAAAGTGGCATACTAAAGTGAAATGTGCTAATTTGAGCATGGCTTTTAATATGAAGTATTGAAAGGGTAAATAACCCATTTTTTGAGTTAGTGGCTGGTCATGGACAAGTTTGTCCTTAAGATATAATATTTTGTTATTATATTATAAAGGTTAGTTAGGTAATTTAATAATAAATTAATATAAGTTAAAGTAAAACAAACAAAAGGCCATTTTTCTTTCATCTTTGTTCATGGTCGAATGTAGCTAAGAAAAAGGGTTGAAGAAACTTTGAAAATTTCGCAACTATTGGGTTCAATTAGGTAAGAATTTTAGCTTGGTTTTGTTGATTTTTACGTTTACGAGATCGTTGCTTAGAGTACTAAATGACCCATGTTGAAATTTTTGAATTCAAGCATGTGTGATATTCGCCATTGACATTTTCTTGTGGTTTTGATGTTTGATGTTTTAAATTAAAGATATGCTTAAGATTAATATATTTGGTGTTGGAAATTTTGGTGATTTTGAGTATTTAGGGCTAAATTGTAAAAGTAAATTTTTAGAGGGGTTTATTTGCAAAATAAATGAAAGGAATGGGCTTATAATGCCCTTGTGAATATTCGCCCTTGTATGGTTTTGCTAATTTTGTGTATTTTGTGTTTTGTACAATTAGGACTAAATAGTAAAAATGTGAAACCCTAGGGGCAAAATGGTAATTTGCATGTTTAGTTGTTTTGGGATTAAATTGAATTGAAATATACTTGAATGAGTGGAATTTAATGTGTTTTAGATCAAGAGCAAAGAAAATGGAATTGGATCGGGAAAGACGAAGGTTCTCGAATAGCGGAATTCAAGACGGCTCATCGACAGTAGAGGTAAGTCCCTAAGCTGGATTATATTAAAGAATGCATTATGAAAGTATTAAATGACAAAATTTGATAAATTTGGGTATATTTTCATGTGATAGCCGAATGTAGTAATATTACATTGAATTGGATATGTTTTATTATACAATGTTATAATAGTTTTATTTGTGAAAAGTGAATAAGCTTAGTTGAATTGGAAATGTGATAGAATTGTGAAATTTAAGTGATAAGTGGTTATGATACTATTGAAATGTTCATTGAAATGTTGAAAATGATGATATCTCGGGCTTTAAGCCTCAGCGTGCCTAGTCTTGGGTGATTCATTTCATGCTTTAATGCCTAGCAGGCTTTGTCTTTGTTATATGTGGGGCTTTGTGCCTATGAGGCCTAGTCTTGGTGATTCATTTCGAGCTTCTTGCCTAGCGGTGCCTCGTCTTGCATTGATTTAATTGGGCTTTAATGCCTAGCAGGCTTTTTTGGGTGATAAGTTAAGCAGAGAATCGGAGATGTATATACATAGTAGATTGAGCTATAAGCTCTAAAAAGAAAAGGAAATTAACTTATTATATTGGTAAGTGACAAGGTAAGTTGATTATGTGTAATGATGAAAGTCAAATTATATATTTTTTATATGATTGATTATGTTTGGCCAAAAGGCATGTATTGAATCAAGTTCATGATATATGTGATTTTGATCAAATACGTAAGTTGATAGAAATGTGTTGGTGCATTCGGTATGTAAGGTATGCGAATAAAAATGACATTGAGTTGATGTGGATTGTTGGCATATAGGAGAAATTATATTATATATATATAGTTTCGATCATGCTTTATACATGTATATATTTGTATACATTCAATTATGTGAGATCATTTTAGATGTACATTGAAGATGTTATTCGGTTGTATGTGGAAATGCATATGACTTTATTTATCGATCAAGGTACTTTCGATAAGTCTTACAAGTTAAGTATACGATGAATAAGGTTTCGCTATATATGAACATTGATATTCAGCTATGATGGTACATATGTGTGTATATGTCATAAATACTGCTTGAGACTTACTAAGCTAGCAAGCTTATTGTGTGTATTCTTGTTTACCCTTGTTTTATAGATTAGGTTCCATTCTACGGACTCGAAGGATTTGGGACGAAGTCAATGCACTATCACTCTCTTTGGTATAGTTATGTTTTGTAAACTTTTGAATCAAAGGCATGTATAGGCTTTGTTTTGATAAGTAATGAATGATGTTGGATTGTAAATATAAATATGGCCTTGCGAATAAAATGTTGCTTTTTGGGTTAAGTTTAGGTTTTACATTTTGATATAGTAGCTTGCATTATAATACCATTAGATATGTGATTTCGGTCATGCTTTAAATCACACGGAAAATGATCATATGATATATATATTTTGAAAATGGATTAGTAATGCTTGATTATGTTATTATTATTTTTCATGTTGGATATATCATGAAAGTTTATTTCATGTTATGTTATGTGAAATATTAACGATCAAAATATTAGTATACTTACTTGTAATATTCGCCATGGCATTGGTTTAGTTTGGAGTTTACATTTTTATTGGATATTCATATGTATTCGGACATGAGGTTTGAATGGTTAAATTATTTGTGGTGAATACTTAGTGATAGGGCTCATGTGATTATATAAATACAGCTTATATGATTTGTATTAATAACATTATAGATATATTCTGAGTTAAGCACATTTGAAAAGGATATGATTAAGTTTATATGAGGATTAATCTTTTATGGTAAAGGTCATATATGAGCTTGGTTTTCGTAATTTGATCATGTCATCTATAGCTAATTAGCGATAACGTAGATGGATGATAATGGTAATTAGCAAAGCTTTGTCATGTAGGTATATTTGTCTTAAATATTAATGCATTTGACTGGTATAAATTGAACAAGGGTGGATGTACATATTCGGCTAATGTATTCAAAAATGACCAAATGAATAGTCTTTTTACTATTTGATTGAAACTTGTTTTTATATGATAGTAATGATATTATTTGTAATAAGCTTGTTAACATTATAATTTTAAAACGAAAGTACATGTTTGATCGTGATAGCATGGATTAATTACTATTAATTAATGTAATAGTATTTGTATGAGTCGTTGATTTGGTGGTTTGACGAGTAATGCCTCGTAACCCTAATTTATGCATGACGATGATCGGGTTAGGGTGTTACATCTAATCCTAACTGGATCTTTTCCTCCTCTAACTGCTCTATTTTCTTTCCTAATTCCCGAATCATTTTCTCAAAATCTTGCTTGATGATCTCTAATTCAGACGGGATTAATTGTAATTGCTCCTCTATTGGCTGATGATCGTTGTTTTGTCGAGTTTTAAAATTTATAAAGAGAATGATCGAACCTGGAAGCTAACTCTGAAAACGATTAAAGGCAAGTGTACCTATCAAACAATGGTATAGTTTAGGCAAGACCAGATTGTCGAACCCAAAGAAACTAAAAGTACTAATACTAACTTTCTTTTTATTATTTAGCCTAAAATAAGTGAAGTTGCTTTAATCTAAATTAACGACTACTTACTAAAGACACAAAGACAAAAAGGATGGATTGGAAAATAACTTGAAGAGAAACTCAGTTTATCACGACGATACCCTCAAGAAGAATCCACCTACACTTCACTTGTTATTTAACATTGAACCATACGATTTTTCACTTAGTTTGATCCGTAAGACTCCCTAACGTATATTAAACCCTCTTTCGAGGCGAATAATGTCTAACCCTAGGTTAATTAACGAAAATCTCTTTCTTGAATAATAACCCTCTAGAATTGCAGTAAATCAATCTATAGACTCCCATATTAGGTTTTACCCTAATCCGGCAAAATCTCGTCACCCTATCTCTAGGCGTGCGATCAACTCCGCTTAATTATGCTAGATCTACTCTTAAGCAGCGTCTATTCCTCCTCTACCTAAGCACATCAGATTTGGATTAAGCATGCATAATTAAGAACAAACTAAGTATTTATCATATAATTCAGAAAACAATAACAAGATTCATCTAGGTTTCATCCCTTGTGTATCTGAAGGGTTTAGTTCATAATGAATAAAGAAAACACCTCAAGAGAAAAGATAGAACAAAACATAAGAAATCCCTAAAACTCCCTGAAGGAATTGAATGAGAAATCCACCGTCTTGAGTAGAGTTCTGGCTCTTTGAGATGGATCAACTGGCTATCTTCGAGTAATTCCCATAAATCTGGCCCTCTGGCTCGGCTCCTTGGCCTAGCTAACCGCCGCATTTCAGGATACACTTAGGGTGTTTATATAGAATTTTAGAATGCTTTACTTGGCCTCTAAGTGTCTTAATTCAAGTATACTTCCTACTAGGTGTTTGAATAGGCTTTGGAATGTGTTTCTTTCCCTCAAAGTATCCAAATCCGAGTGAAATTCCTCTTTTCCACGACAAGGGCATGGCCATGGTACATGCCCGTGTAAATCGTTTTTAGGCCGTGTTTTGATTCTGTCGATTGAGGCACAGCCGTGTAAATCATGGCATGGCCGTGTCTTAGTTAATTGTCAAGGCACGGTCGTGTGGCTTGAAGTCCAGGCCGTGTCGATTTCCAATTTGGCCCAACTTGGCTCGTTTTAAGCCCGTTTCTTGTTCTTTTCGTCCTCGGGTGCTTTCCTGAGTATAAAACATAAAAAGAAAGGATTAAGAATACCTTTTTACATAAATCAAGGGATAAATAATCCAAAAGCATACTAAATGTGGGCCTAAAATATGTTACTTTTACGGTTTATCAAATACCCCCACACTTAAGCTTTTGCTTGTCCTCAAGCAAAATTCTCAACTTACAATTAAAACGAACTTTCCATAATGCACAATTCCTATCAACAATGCCTCATCATAATTCACAGATAATTTATACATGGATAATTTAACTTAAAGACTCTTAAAGATTCAAACAATATAAGTCATATATTTGTAGCACGAAAATATAGGTGTCTCTCCTTATCTAAATAATTACTTATAATTCAAAAACGACAAGGATTGAAATCCTCACTAAAGATTCACTCAAATCACTCAAAGTGTTTTAAGGATCAAGAATAAGCACTCATAAGTCGAACCTGAAAAGTTAATCCCATAGGCTTGCCTGAAAATTAAATCTCCACCACTGTAATATGTGATGATACACAAATTAAAAGGTCTTTGACAGGGTTGTAACGGGGCTTAGATTAAAGGTGTGGATAAAGGCTGAATTAGAAGGTTTAGAATCGAGATTGACTTGAAAAATTACCTAACTAAAAATAATGAACCTTGAAAATAAATGATTACATCAATTGAAACTTTGAAACTAATAATACTACGAGCTTTTTCTTTGATAATTGAAATTTAAATGCACAAGCTCACTAATACTGAATATACTTTGATTTTTCGATTTTTTTTAAGAACAAATAAAAACATAATAAAGAAAACTTTATCAACTGAAATAAACTAATTCGGTAATTGATCAAATCAATTCTCGATAGAATGGTAGTCAAAAGAATGGTGATAACAAATACAAAGGGTTTTGGGTTAATATTAGCGGGTAAATCAATAAAAAGGGTTGTTAGGATCAAAATGGGTTCACTAAGGGTTAATTTGTGAAGTAGGCTTTTTAGTGGAGTGAATGGGTTAAAACCTAGGTGCCTTTATCATCTCAGTATATCAAATTATTAATGTGGTCTCGAGATGTATAATTAAGGCAAGTTCTAGAATAACAATTCAGCGTTGACACACTCATAATCAATAAAATGAGCATGAAAAAGAATATATGGTCTATAAGGCTCAAATCTCACAAAAATTATGGGTATTTGACATCAATCCTGTAAATTTGAAACTTCAAGGTAATATTCAAATTCAGTTCAACAACCTAGAAAATTTTTTATTCTTGAAAAATAGACTTATCATGCTTGATTCTCTAATATTCTTCAAGTATAAATCATCAATGCACAATTATCAATGACTTACTCAAAAACATATCAATAAAAATCATAAATCATTAGAAATTTCACCCTAATTGATAATATGAGAAAATTACTTAGGAACAAGACTAAAATTCAGGATTTTGGAATAATGCAAAAAGTTAGGTACTTTTACCCCCCACACTTAGGATGTACATTATCCTCAATGTACAAAGATACATAAATAATTATGTAATAATATAATCAAAAGAGAAGGGGAGAAGTAACACTTTCGAATTTTGGAAGATTTCCTTGGAGGATGGTAGATGTCGTGGTGACGGATGACTTGTATAGTAGTGAAGTGCTCCTAATGATGTGTTTGATACTACTAATTTATCAATGAGAAATATTGGAGGCATAATTAAATAAATGTTAGGAATACTCGAAGGTTAGATGTGGATGATAATCATGATAAAAGTTGTCAATGTATGAGGAAAATGTTCAAACGTAAGACAAATCAAATATTAAAATATCGAGGAAAATAAAGTAAAAATTTAAAATAAGGAATATAAAATCTAGATAAAAAGACTCAAAGGTCCTCATCATCGGCTGGATGCTATGGTGGTGCTGGTGATGAGATATGGAGGTACTGGCATATCTGTTGGAGGGTGGCCTCTATCCCATCAAAACGTCGAGTATTGTCAGTGAAATACTGCTCGAACTGGTCAAGGTGTGCAGAGATATCCACCAATGAGGTTGCTGCATGGGATGGCCGCTGGCTCGAAATTAGTGCCTCTTGTGATGGTGGTGGGACATCATCAATAATGTCCTCGGGCTCCCCCTCGTCTGTGGGTGTCACTAATGGTATTGAGGGGGGTTGGTCCCTCGACAATGTTTAATCATCCTCACGTGTAGCATCGTCTGGATGCCTTGAGGTGCCATCTGCCCAATCATCGTAAGGGAGGATCTCTGCTCGTTGGTGTTAAAAAGGCCGAAGTGTCGAGCCAACCATGTTATATATGGGCCCATCGATAGAATTCCCTTTCTGTGCGCCTCTGTTTGATGCTGCATTGCTTTGGCGATAAAGTATGCAAGGTCGAACATGTGTCCTTCTGACATGCAGAATAAGTAATAGACATCGTGCTGATTTACCACGTCGGTGCTCTCACGATGACCTGTAATGGTGTGAGCAAGAATGGCATGAATGTACCTTAAGTATGGGGTGAGAGTTGTCGCCTTGGAGCGGCTGGGGTCGTAGATGCCAGTGGTGGGATGTAAGCTGCGCCAGCAGTGGAGCTATCGATCTATGTCGATGAGTGGATTTTCTTCTATAAATTTCGGCGTATAGAGTCCGAGTGCTGAGCCGAATTACGGTATGCTCAGTCGACGTACCCTGCCCCCTAAATAGAATTGGACTGTACCTGGGTCTTGAATAGTGCCATCACTGTCTGTAAGGTGAAAGTGGTGCAGAACTGTAGTGTGAGCTCCAAGTATGTGGGCTCGATGATAAAGAAAAACTATTCCCACGAGTCGGTCGAGATGAAGGGTCGAATATCAACTACGAGCCCTACTTGTTCCAGTGCGTTCCAATCGATGCACCTACCAGTGTCGAGGGGTCTATCCCGGATTGCCTTGTAACGCTCTTCCTGAGCTTCCTGAGGAAATCGTAGAAATTGATGTCGTAGCTCGGAAGAAGCACTTGAGGAGGATGATCCGGGCCCTTTTCTTTTCTTGCTTGGGGCGGCTGTGCATCGTTTTGGTCGTGATGATGACATGGTATCTGAAAAAAGAAAAGGTTTGCACCAAAATGTAATCCAGGTTCAAGATATTTGAATAAGCAACCAATTCAAAATAGGAATTTGTATAATAGCATAAATGAGAAATAACTAATAACACTATCATTATCATGTTGCAAATATATATGTGATAAACCGTAAAAGTAACACATTTTAACCCCATATTTAGTATGCTTTTGGATGATTTAGCCCTCAATTTATGTAAAAAGATGCTCTTAATCCTTTCTTTTCATGTCTTATACTCGGAGAACACCTAAGGATAAAAAGAACATAAACGGGCTTATACGGACCAAATTGGGCCAACCAAGAAGTCGACACTACTCGGACTTCATGCCCACAGTCGTGCCCCAATATTTAGATTGCACACGGTCACACCCTAATTTACACGAGTGCGTGCCTCGTCGACAAAAAGCCCAACATGGCCTAACCACGATGTACACGCGCGTACCCCAATTGGTAGACCCAAAGCACGGCTCTACCCATATATTACACTTTGGACCACGACTTACATGGGCGTGTTTTAGCCGTGCCCTCTGTGGGGAAAGAGCGGTTTCACTCGAATTGGATGCTTGGAGCCCAAGAAACGCAATCCTAAGTCCACTCAAACACTTAGGACAAATTTCACTTGAATTACAGTACTTAGGAGCCAAGTAAAGCATTCCAAACGTCTATATAAACAATCAAAGCTGACAATTCAAGGGCATCGTGTTTTAGCGAGTTTTTGCGAGCTTTACTCGTTTAGGGAATTACTCGAAGATAGCCAATTGATCCATCCCAAGAGTCGAATTCTACTCAAGATGGAGGATCTCTCTTCAATTCCTTGAGATGGTTTTAAGGATTTCCTATGTTTTGTTTTATCTTTTCTCTTGAGATGTTTTCTTGTTTAATTATGAACTAAACCCTCGGATACGAAGGGATGAAACCTATGATGGATTTTGTTATTTAATTCTTTCGGTTTATATGATATATACTTAGTTTGTTCTTAATTATGTTGCTTAAATTTATCTGATGTGCTTAGGTGGAGGAGGAATAGACCCTACCTAAGAGTAGATCTACCATAATTAAGCGGAGTTGATCGGGCACCTAGAGATAGGGTTACGAGATTTTACCGGATTAGGGTGAAACCTAATATGGGAGTCCATTGATCGATTTACTGCTTCCTTAGGGGGTTATTATAAGAGAATGAGAGTTCCACTAATTAACCTAAGGTTAGACGTTATTCGCTTCGAGAGAAGGTTTAATATAGGTTAGGGAGTCTCATGGATCAAGCTAAGTAAAGAAATCATATTAATTGAAAAGGTAGATAATAAGTGAAGTCATAGGTGGATTCTTCCCAAAGGTATCATCTTTATCAATTGAGTTTTCTTCAACGTCTTTTCCCAAAGTTTCGTTTCTTTTGTCTTTGCATTTAGTTTAAATATTTCATTTGTTTTAGTTTAATAAACCAATCACTCTATATTTTAGGCTAAATAATAGAAAGAAAGTGAGTAGTAGTACTTTTAGGTTCCTTGGGTTCGATAAGATATTCTTGCCTGAGCTATACTCTTTGCTCGATAGGTGCACTTGCCTCTACCGTTGTCGCAGTCAGTCTACAGGTTCGATCACTCTTTTATAAATATTAAAACTAGACTGTTTTTGCAAATGATCAAGTTTTTAGGCGCCGTTCTTGATGAACTTTCTAAAATATTTAAAGCTCTATTTTATTACTCTAGCCATTGTTAATATTTTCTTGTGCTGATTTTTCTTTTAAATTTCTCTGAGATAATTCTAGTTTTTCAAAGGAATGGCAATGAATAATTATCAGTGGCAAGGCATGAGGACAATTCCTACTGAAGCAACCAGTATTTTCAACATCGACATGGTCACCAGGCTATCTAATCAATTTGAAATAATGAATAAAAAGATTGATGGTTTGAATAATCTCTCGCAGGTACACCCAGTAAAGCAGTATAACTCGAATCTAAGAAGTGTGGCAAATCCTGAGTACCCACCCTACAGATATGGCATGAAAAACGAACAAGTCCACTATATAGGTAACTACTCTAGATGTTAAAATAATTTTTACAGTGACACTTATACTACAGGATAGAGGTACCATGCAGACTTCTCGTGGAATGATCAAAGACAGGATTTTCCTCTAAATTTTAAACAACCTTATCCACAGGAAGGGGAATCAAACCTCGAAGAGATTCTGACAAAATTGATGACAGTTACAAACTCTCGTCTTCAAAAGGTTGAAGACACACTCGATGAACAACAATGATCGATTGAGGGAATCAAAATGCAGGTAAGAGAAATCATCGCGTCGGTTGGATTACTTATTGAGATATTATGTGAAATACGGACAGAGATTTTTTCCAAAAGCACACAAAGCAGTAAGCAGATTACACTAAGGAGTGGCAAAGAGTTAATTGAACCACAAAGAAAGACACCACATGAAATTATCAAGGAAAAAAGTGTAGAAGGAGAAAATGATAATCCATTGCCTACAGAAAATAAAACAAAAATTCCATATCCAGTAAAATTGAAGAAATAACAATTGGATGCTAAATACGGTAAGTTCCTCGAACTCTTTAAACAAATACATATTAACTTACCCTTCGTTGAAGCTATTTCACAGATGCCGAAGTATGCAAAATTCTTAAAGGAACTTCTTACGAACAAAAGGAAGCTTGAGGAGGTACCCATAGTGGAGCTTAACGAAGAATGTTCAGCCCTTCTCCAAAATAGACTACCACAAAAATTAAAAGATCCAGGGAGTTTCACTATTCCTTGCTTAATTGGTAGTTTAAACATCAAGAAAGTATTAGCAGGCTTAGGCGCTAGTGTTAATCTAATGCCTAACAAATTATTTAAACGGCTAAATCTTGGGGAACCAAATCCCACTAGGATGAGTATTCAATTAGCTGATAGATCTATTAAATATCCTAGGGGAATTATTGAAGATGTCTTGGTTAAAATTGATAAATTTATTTTTCCTGTTGATTTCGTTGTGTTAGACATGGATGAAGACATTAATGTTCCTTTAATCTTAGGCGTCCCTTTTTAGCCACTGCTAGAGCTATTATTGATGTAGGTAATGGTAAACTAGCTCTGAGAATAGGTGATGAAGAAATTATCTTTCAACTCTATAATGCCATGCGATATTCTAAAGAACAAGATGATTCATGTTATTTCGTCGACACTACTGATCATATTATAAAGAATTCATTACAAGAAATTATACAAGGTGACACATTGGAATTGTGTACAACTCAAGAAGAGGGGGAAGAAGATGAAGACAATGAGTCGAATCTGAAAATGTCATCATATGAACAACGGAGAGAAGAAAGCATCAAGAATGATAATGAAATAAAACAAAAACCCTCCATCGTAGAGCCACCCAAATTGGAACTCAAACAGTTACCAAAACACCTAGAATACGCATTCCTTGGAGACAATTTTACACTACCAGTAATCATCTCTTCAGAATTAAAATCCAAAGAAAAGGAGGAATTGATAAAAGTACTAAAAGAACACAATAAAGCCATAGCTTGGAAAATCTCCGATATCAAGGAAATAAGCCCTACATTCTGCACCCACAAAATTTTGATGGAAGAAGAATATAAACCATGTGTGCAACCTCAGAGACGTTTAAACCCCAACATGAAAGAAGTGGTCAAAGCCGAGGTAATAAACTTTTAGATGTAGGAATAATTTATCCTATTTCTGACAGCACTTGGGTGAGTCCTGTGCAGGTAGTCCCAAAGAAAGGAGGAATAACGGTAGTACCCAATGAAAAAAATAAGTTAATTCCCCCAAGAACAGTTACATGATGGAGAGTCTGCATAGACTATAGAAAGTTGAATGATGCCACCAGAAAAGATCATTTTCCTTTACCTTTCATAGATCAAATGCTAGAAAGATTGTTCGGGCATATGTACTACTGCTTCCTGGATGGACTCTCCGGATACTTTCAAATCCCCATAGCTCCTGAAGACCAAGAAAAAACAACATTTACATGCCCATACGGTACGTTTGCTTATCGTAGAATGCCTTTCGGATTATGTAATGCTCCTGCTACTTTTCAGCGTTGCATGTTAGCAATCTTCGACGAACTCGTGGAGGACATCATGGAGGTATTTATGGATGATTTCTCGGTATTTGGTAATTCTTTCCATCTTTGCCTTAAAAATTTAAAACGAGTTCTAACGAGATGTGAAGAAACAAACCTTGTTTTAAATTGGGAGAAATGCCATTTTATGGTTAGAGAAGGGATTGTATTAGGACATAAGATTTCTAGTAAAGGAATTGAGGTAGATAAAGCAAAAGTTGAAACCATAGAAAAATTACCTCCCCCTAGCTCAATCAAGGCGATTAGAAGTTTTTAGGACACGCAAGTTTCTATAGAAGATTTATTAAGGATTTTTCTAAAATAGCTAAGCCTTTGACAAAATTACTAGAAAAAGATGTTCCTTTTAATTTCAATCAGGAATGTTTAGATGCATTCAATGTCCTTAAAGATAAATTAGTAAATGCTCCGATTATAATTGCACCTGATTGGAACTTACCCTTCGAATTAATGTGTGATGCAAGTGACTTTGCAGTAGGTGCAGTTTTGGGACAACGAAGAGACAAACATTTTTAGCCAATCTACTACGTTAGTCGAACATTAACACTCGCACTAGAAAATTACGCCACTACTGAGAAAGAATTGCTAGCTGTAGTTTTTGCTTTTGACAAATTTAGACAATATCTAATATTATCTAAAGTTGTTGTTTACAATGATCATTCAGCTCTTTGTTATCTTTTAAACAAACTTGATGCAAAACCTAGACTAATACGATGAATTTTACTCTTACAGAATTTGACTTGGAAATACTGAGGATAAGAGGGAGTCGAGAATCTCGCAGATCATCTTTCAAGACTCGAAAATCCACACACCAAAGAGCTTGATGAACATGAAATAAATTATTCATTTCCCGAAGAATAGCTCTTTTCTATAACACATTCTAAGGTACCCTCGTTTGAAAATATTGCAAACTATCTAGCAGCTAACATCCTACCAAGAAAATTTACATATCACCAAAAGAAGCGATTCTTTGTTGATGTGAAAAATTATTTTTGGGAGGATCACTTTCTTTTTCACATATGTGCAGATCAGGTAATTCGAAGATGTGTTACAAGGACAGAGGCAAGCAAAATCCTGGAACATTGTCATTTAGGACCATCGGGAGGACACTACAGTGGTATTAAGATAGCACACAAAATACTCGAATCAGGTTTTTACTGGCCCACTCTATTTAAAGATGCCAATAGGTATGTTACCTCGTGTGACAAATGCCAAAGAACAGATAACATCTCTAAACGTGATGAAATGCCTCAAACATATATGCTATCATGTGAAATATTTGACGTATGGGATATTGATTTTATGGGACCATTCCTGAGTTTATTTGGAAATAAATACATCCTAGTAGCAGTTGATTACACGTCAAAATGGGTAGAAGCGGAAGCCTTACCTACCAATGATGCTAGGGTTGTAGTTAAATTTCTCAAGAAACTATTTTCCCGATTCGGTACACCTAGAACCATCATCAGTGATAGGGGTACTCATTTCTATAATACACAATTTGAAAAAGTCTTAAAGAAATTTGGAGTATGCCACAGAATAGCCACCCCTTATCATCCCAAACCAATGGGCAAGTCGAGGTAGCAAACCGAGAGCTTAAGCGCATTCTAGAAAAAATAGTTGAATCAAATAGAAAAGATTGGGCAGTTAAAATAGATGATGCTTTATGGGCTTATAGAACAACATTCAAAACACCTCTAGGGACATCCCCATACAAGCTCGTATACGAAAAAAGTTGTCATCTACCATTTGAGTTAGAACACAAAGCTTTCTGAGCAATAAAATTTTTAAATACTGACCTTGACCTTGCAGGAAAGAGAAGAATGATGAGATAAATGAGTTAGATGAATGGAGAGCTAAGCCTATGAGAACTCAAGGTTGTACAAAGAAGCAACAAAGCGACGTCATGATGCCCGCCTCAAGCAATCAAAACATTTCAAAGTAGGAGACCTAGTCCTATTATACAATTCAATGCTTAAATTATTCCTTAGGAAGTTAAAATCTTGATGGTCAGGCCTATTCATGATCAAAACAACATTTCCATATGGCACTATTGAGGTAACTCATCCCACTAAAGGCACGTTCAAAGTAAATGGTCACCGACTTAAAATTTATAATGGTGCAGATTTTAGAGATATAGGAGAGGAGTTTATGCTCCATGAGCCTTCCTTTAGAACTGAAAACAGGGAGAGTCTAGCTTAAGACTATAAACAAGCGCTTTCTGGGAGGCAACCTAAATGCTAACCGCATTAACACGGCCTGTAAATGTCTAACAAAAATGCATGATCATTAACACGGCCTGTAACACAGGCGTTTCAATAATCATGTACAAATAGGAAAAACCTCTCTTCTCCAACACGGGCTACGACAACAAGACATGGCTGTGCCTCATGACCGTGTGAAGATACTGACTTATTAAGCATGTTTAGAATAGGGCCGTGCCCCACGACCGTGTGAACATACTGACTTACCAAGCACAGGCGTGCCAATTTGACACATGGATGTGCTAAAAACCCTGATATGCGCTTAATTTTTAAAAAATCACAAAAAGCACGGGCATTTCAAATTAAACACGGCCGTGGCGAAAGGCCGTGTTCCCCTCTTTATATATTAAAATAATCGTCCCCTTTCCCAACCCCAAACTCTAAAACTCAAATTCCAAACCCCTTTTCTTCAATCCAACCACCAAATCATTCCCCTTCCCCCAACCCACCGCCTTCCAACCATTTTTCTCAAAGAAGCAACCACAAACCACCCACAAGGCTGCAACACCACTGTGCCCGCAATCACCACGCCCCTATCAGGCCGTGCTCACACCGCGAAACCCAGCTACACTGCCGTGTCCTTCACCCGTGCACCCACCCACCACCACTCCTAAATTATGTCATCATCACGTATTAAACGATCCGTTCCAAGTAAGAAGAGAAAAATATTTGGATCGTCCTTCGCAAGTGCCTCTACCGAACTTTGACATCCTTTCCTCAGATTCCCTCAAGCAATACAAAAAGAGCGCTATATAAATATCCGAAAGAGACCTATCGGTACTGGTAGATGCATTGACTGGAATGCAGTGAGGCAAGTCGGACTCGAAACTAATATCCAGGCACTTCTCTCAAACGACCCTTGGGAAAACTTCTTCGCCATCAATGAACCCACATTTTTGGAACTTACCCTTGAATTCTGTACTACATTCACACTTCAGACAGTAATGACGCGCTTTGACGATGCCGACACCATCCAATTTCGCCTGGGAGGCTCAGTTCGTCAACTAAGCGTACCTCAATTCGGAACGGCACTTGGACTTTACATACTCGAATTCATAGAAGAAAACCCATTGGATGATTTAGACCGATAGCTCCATTGTGAACCACTCAAATGCTGGTAAAACTACAACCCATTACAAAAACCTATAATCCCAGTCGTTCTAAGGCAACCACCCTTTCCCCAGCTCTCAGGTACATTCATGCTATCCTTGCTCATACCATTATAGGCCGCAAAGAGAACACATGCGTCATTAATAAACAGGACATCTACTTCTTATCATGCATGTCCGAAGGACATGTTTTTGATGTGGCATATTTTATTGCATGTGTAATACAGCACCAGACGGAGGAGCATAGAAAGGAAATCCTATCAATGGGACCGTACATAACGCGTTTGGCACGGCACTTTAGAATCCTGAACACCGATCATCAGATGTCCTCAGTTACACTAATCGGACATATGACACCTTAGGGGATCCAGACGATGTTACACATGAAAATGATCAAGCATCGTCGAGGGACGGACCCCCCTCAATACAGACTAGCAACAGAGGAGGAGATACCCGCAGACATTACTGATGATGTCCCATAAGTTTCGAGCCAGCAACCATCATCTTCAGCAACTTCATTGGCTGATATCTCGACACGCCTCACACAATTCAAGCAAGATCTGCACCCAGCAGTTCATCGACATCGCCGACGCTTTGATGGAATCGAGGCTACCCTGCAGCAAATATGCCATCACTTTCATATATCATCACCAACACCTCCACAGGATCCAATTGACGATGAGGACCTCTGAGTCCTCATAAATTGCTATTTGGCATCAACTTTTATGAATTTTAAATTTATTACTTTTATCATCGAACATTGCTTTCAATTTAAACTTTCATTAGTATATCATTTTTTTATTATTTATTATTTTTATTTTATTTTTCGACCATTAGCTATCTAACCTCATAAGCAATCCCTATTTTTAAAAAAAAAATAATTAACTCAGTGACTTTGTAGAATCAATTGCACGTCGCATAAACACATATTCACATAAAAGTCACCCGAGGATTGTATTTTGGACTTCATCCATAAATTCGGGAAGTATCACTTTCCCCATTCTCTTTTGATTTATCTCATAACTGTCATTATCTATCTCTAAACATTGAGGGTAATGTACATTTTAAGTGTGGGGGGGTTAACTATAGTACTATTTGAAAATCCCTGAAATTAGTCTTGATCTTAAGTGTTTTTCTCATATTATTAATTAGGATGAAATTTCTAATGATTTATGATCTTTATTGATATGTCTCTAATTAAATCTTAGTTAATTATGCATTGATGATTAAATTTGAAGGATACTAGAGAATCGAGCATGATAAGTCTACTTTCTAAAAAAAAATTTTGACAGGTTGTTGAACCTAATTTGAGTATCACCTTGAAGTTCAAAATTTATAAGGATTGATGTCAAAACACCCATAATTTTTTGTGAGATTTTGAGCCTTATAGAGCATATACCCTTTTTTTTATGCTCACTTTAATTGATTATGAGTATGTCAACTTTGAACTATTATTCTAGAACTTGCCTCATTTATGCATGTCGAGACCACATTAATGATTTGATACACTGAGATGATAAAGGCACCTAGGTTTAACCCATTCACTCCACTAAAAAGCCTACCTTCACAAATTAACCCCTAGTGAACCTCGTTGAATCCTAATAACTTTTTTATTGACTCACCCACTAATATCAACCCAAAATCCCTTTATATTTGTTATCACCATTCTTTTGACTACCCTTTAATCGAGGTTTGATTTGATTAAATTACGAATTATATTAGTTCAAGAGTTACATTTATCATTTATGATGAAATATTTTAGTTTGTTCTTAAAAAAAGTTTAGAGCTCATGTATCTAAATTCCAATTGATTGAAGAAGAGCTCGTATTGAAGTATTATATTATTCTTATTAGCTTTTAATTAATGTAAGTACTTATATTAGTTCATTGTTTCTAGTTAGGTAATTGGTTAATTCAATCTCGATTCTAACCTTCTAATTCAACCTTTATCCACACCTTTAACCCTAGCCCGTTACAACCCTAATAAAGACCTTTTGATCATTTATCATTTCATATCTGATGGTGGAGATTTGATTTTCAGCAAGCTTATGGGATTAACTTTTCAAGTTTGACTTAGAGTGCTTATTCTTGAACCTTAAACACTTTTGAGTGATTTGAGTGAATCTGTGAGGATGTCGGTCCTTGTCAGTTTTGAATCAAAGGTAATTACGTAGATAAGGGGAGACACCTACGGTTTCAGGCTATAAAGGAATGACTTATCATAATTGAATCTTTAGGGCACTTCGAGTTAAATTATCCATGTATAAATTATCTATGAATTATGATGAGGCATTGTCAATGGGAATTATGAATTTTGGAAAGTTCATTTTACTTGTAAGTTGAGAATTTTGCTTGAGGACAAGCAAAAGCTAAAGTGGGGGTATTTGATAAACCGTAAAAGTAACACATTTTAACCCCATATTTAGTATGCTTTTGGATGATTTAGCCTCAATTTATGTAAAAGATGCTCTTAATCCTTTCTTTTCATGTCTTATACTCGGAGAACACCTAAGGATAAAAAGAACGAAAGCGGGCTTAATACGGACCAAATTGGGCCAACCCAAGAAGTCGGCACGCACGGACTTCATGCCACACGGTCGTGCCCCAATATTTAGATTGCACACGATCACACCCTGATTTACACGACCGTGCATCGTCGACAAAAAGCCCAACACGTCCTGACCCCGATGTACACGGCCGTGCCCCAATTGGCAAACCCGAAGCACGGCCTCTACCCATATATTACACGGGCGTGTCATAGCGTGCCTAAATCGACAGGATGGAGACACGGACTGGACCACGACTTACACGGGCGTGCCTTAGCCGTGCCCCTGCTGCGAGAAAGAGCAATTTCACTCGAAATTGGTTGCTTGGAGCCCAAGAAATACAATCCTAAGTCCACTCAAACACTTAGGACGAATTTCACTTAAATTACAAGTACTTAGGAGCCAAGTAAAGCATTCCAAACGTCTATATAAACAATCAAAGGCAGCAATTCAAGGGCGTCAGGTTTTAGCAGAGTTTTCTACCAGAGCTTTACTCGTTTAGGGAATTACTCGAAGATAGCCAATTGATCTATCTCGAAGAGTTGGAATTCTACTCAAGACGGAGGATCTCCTCTTCAATTCCTTCAGGGGGTTTTTAAGGATTTCCTATGTTTTGTTTTATCTTTTCTCTTGAGATGTTTTCTTGTTTAATTATGAACTAAACCCTCGAGATACGAAGGGGATGAAACCTATGATGGATTTTGTTATTTAATTCTTTCAATTTATATGATATATACTTAGTTTGTTCTTAATTATGTTGCTTAAATTTATATGATGTGTTTAGGTGGAGGAGGAATAAACCCTGCTTAAGAGTAGATCTAGCATAATTAAGCGGAGTTGATCGGGCGCCTAGAGATAGGGTTACGAGATTTTTCGGATTAGGGTGAAACCTAATATGGGAGTCCATTGATCGATTTACTGCTTCCTTAGGGGGTTATTATAAGAGAACGAGAGTTCCACTAATTAACCTAAGGTTAGACGTTATTCGCTTCGAGAGAAGGTTTAATATAGGTTAGGGAGTCTCACGGATCAAGCTAAGTAAAGAAATCATATGAATTGAAAAGGTAGATAATAAGTGAAGTCATAGGTGGATTCTTCCCAAAGGTATCATCTTTATCAATTGAGTTTTCTTCAACGTCTCTTCCCAAAGTTTCGTTTCTTTTGTCTTTGCATTTAGTTTAAATATTTCATTTGTTTTAGTTTAATAAACCAATCACTCCATATTTTAGGCTAAATAATAGAAAGAAAGTGAGCAGTAGTACTTTTAAGTTCCTTGGGTTCGATAAGATACTCTTGCCTGAGCTATACTACTGTTCGATAGGTGCACTTCCCTCTATCATTGTCGCAGTCAGTCTACAGGTTCAATCACTCTTTTATAAATATTAAAACTAGACTGTTTTGCAGCGATCAATATGATATTCATGAAATATTGAAAATATGAGAAAAATAACACTTAAAACTGAAAAAATAACAGTCAATTACTAAATAGCACTATCAAAATGATGTAATAAACATGAGAAAATTCATACTTTAACCAAACAAAAAGTATAAATAAAACAAAATAATATGAAATTCAGCAAACTTTAGTTAAGAAAGTGAAATAATGGAAGGAACCAGGGGTGATGGTGGTGGTTTTCTGCCGGACACGGGCTGAGCACGGCGATGGCACGAGTTTGCAGCACAAACACGATGGTGGCAGGGGCGTGGAGTTGGCGGCATGGCAGTGGTGTAGGCGTGGGGTGGTTTGTGGTGTGTTTTTAGGGAAGAAACGAGAGTTAAGGAGGTTTTGGGAAGGTAAGGAATATGGGTGTTGCCTAATTTTGGGAGGAATAATGTTAAAAGTTATTTTAGGGTAGCTTTTGGGAAAGTGATGGGTTAATTTGGTTAAATAGGGGGGACGCGGGCTAGACATGCCCGTGCTCTGTTTTAAAGTGCCCGTGTTTTTCGTAATTATTAGGTGCATTCAGATGTTTGGCTACGGTCATGGGTATATGTAGCACGCCCGTGTTTTGTTCACACAGTCCTGTAGAACAGACGTGTTCTGTCCGTGTTCAATAAGTCAGTATGTTGGCACGATGAGGTAACACGGGCTTGTGTAGCCTGTGTGTGGCAAGTTAGTATCTTCACACGATCGTCAGGCACGGGCATGTCTAGCCCGAGCTCTATAAGTCAGTAACCTTGCACGATTAGAGGGAAGGACCGTGTCTCATCCGTGCTCAATAAGTCAGTAACCTCGCACGGGTAGTCAACACGGGCGTGGCCTCGTATCGCAGGCCGTGTTAGGAAAACAAATTCTTCTTTTATCGTGCACGGTTATTAGCCCACCGTGGTTTGTCTCCTGGCTTCCACACGGTAACAGGCACGCCCTTGTATAAGGCCGTGTGGTCTAAAACCTGCACTTTATTAGGTTAGTTAGATACTGAACGGTTAAAAGTATGATGTTTATGGAAGTTAGTGCTCAGGTTGCCTCCCGAGAAGCGCTTGTTTTATAGTCTTAAGCTAAACTTTCCCTGTTTTCGGTTCTAAAAGAAGGTTCATGGAGCAGAAGCTCCTCTCTCATATCTCTAAAATCTGCACCATTATAAATTTTGAGTCGGTGACAATGTGCCCTTAGTGGGGTGAGTTACCTCGATTGTGCCGTATGGAAAAATTATTTTGATCATGAATGGGCCTGACCATCTAAATTTCAGCTTCTCAGGAAATAATTTAAGCCTTGAGTTTTACAGTAAGACCAAGTCTCCTACTTCGAATTGCTTCAACTTCTTTAGGCGAGAATCGTGGCGTCGCTTTGTTGCCTCTCTGTATAATTTTGAGTTCTCATAGGCCTCAGCTCTTCATTCATCTAGCTCAATTATCTGCATCATTCTTTTCTTTCCTGCAGCTCTAAGATCAAAGTTTAAAAACTTTATGGCCCAAAAAGCTTTGTGTTCTAACTTGAATGGTAGATGATAGCTTTTTCCGTATACAAGTTTGTATAGGGATGTCCCTAGAGGGGCTTTAAATGCTGTTCTATAGGCCCATGAGGCATCATCTACTTTTAATACCCAATCTTTTCTATTCGATTCAACCGTTTTTTCTAGGATGCGCTTAAGTTCTCGGTTTGCTACTTCAACTTGCCCACTGGTTTGAGGGTGATATGGGGTAACTGTCCTATGGTATACTCCATATTTCTTTAGAACTTTTTCAAATTGAGTATTACAGAAATGAGTACCTCTATCACTAATGATAGCTCTAGGTGTCCCAAAACGAGAAAACAGTTTCTTGAGAAATTTAACTACTACCCTAACATCATTGGTAGGTAAAGCTTCCGCTTCTACCCATTTTGACATGTAATCAACTGCCACTAGGATATATTTATTCCAAATGAACTAGGGAATGGTCCCATAAAATTAATACCCCATACATCAAATAATTCACATGATAACATATATGTTTGAGGCATTTCATCTCGTTTAGAAATATTACCTGTTCTTTGGCATTTATCGCACGAGATAACATACCTGTTGGCATCTTTAAATAGATTGGGCCAATAAAAACCAGATTCAAGTATTTTGTATGATGTCTTAATGCCACTGTAGTGTCCTCCTGAGGGGGTCCTGAATGGCAATGTTCCAGGATTTTGCTTGCTTCTGCCTTTGCAACGCATCTTCGAATTATCTGATCTCCACATATGCGAAAAACAAAAGGATCTTCCCAAAAATAGTTTTTCACATCAGCAAAAAATTGTTTCTTTTGGTGATGTGTTAGTCTTTATGGCAAGATGTTAGCTGCTAAATAATTCGCAATATTTGCAAACCATGGTACCTCAGAATTTGTTATAGAAAAGAGTTGTTCTTTGGGAAATGAATCGTTTATCTCATTTTTATCGAGCTCTCTGATATGTGGATTCTCAAGTCTGGAGAGGTGATCTGCCGCAAGATTCTCAGCTCCCTTCTTATCTTGTATTTCCAAGTCAAATTCCTATAAGAGTAAAATCCATCATATGAGTCGAGGTTTTGCATCAGGTTTGTTTAAGAGATAGTGAAGGGCTAAATGGTCAGTGTAAACTAAAACTTTAGATAATATTAAATACTGCTTAAATTTGTCAAAAGCAAAAACTATAGCTAGCAATTCTTTCTCTATGGTGGTGTAGTTTTCTTGTGCGGGTGTTAATGTTCTACTGGCGTAGTAAATTGGCTGAAAATGCTTGTCTCTTCGTTGTCCCAAAACTGCACCTACTGCAAAATCACTTGCATCACACTTTAGTTCAAAGGGTAAGTTCCAATCAGGTGCAATTATAATCGGTGCATTTATTAATTTATCCTTAAGGACATTAAATGCATCTAAACATTCCTAATTGAAATTGAAAGGAATATCTTTTTCTAGGAATTTTGTCAAAGGCTTAGCTATTTTAAAAAAAATCTTTAGTAAATCTTCTATAGAACCCTGCATGTCCTAAAAAGCTTCTAATAGCCTTAACTGAACTAGGGGGAGGTAATTTTTCTATGGTTTCAACCTTTGCTTTATCTACCTCAATCCCTTTGCTAGAAATCTTATGTTCTAATACAATCCCTTCTCTAAACATAAAGTGACATTTTTCCCAATTCAAAACAAGGTTTGTTTCCTCACATCTCATTAGAACTCATTTTAAATTTTTAAGGTAAAGATGGAAAGAATTACCAAATACCGAGAAATTATCCGTAAATACCTCCATGATATCTTCCACGAGTTCGTCAAAGATCGCCAACATGCAAAGCTAAAAAGTAGCAGGAGCATTACATAATCCAAAAGGCATTATACGATAAGCAAACGTACCGTATGGGCATGTAAATGTTGTCTTCTCTTGATCTTCAGGAGGTATGGGGATTTGGAAGTAGCCGAAGAGTCCGTCCAAGAAGCAGTAGTACATATGCCCGGATAGTCTTTCTAACATTTGATCTATGAAGGGTAGAGGGAAGTGATCTTTTTTGGTGGCATTGTTGAGCTTTCTATAGTCTATACAGAATCTCCATCCTGTAACTGTTCTTGTGGGGATTAATTCATTCTTTTTATTGGGCACCACCGTCATACCTCCTTTCTTTGGAACTACCTGCACAGGAATTACCCAAGTGCTGTCAGAAATAGGATAAACTATTCCTGCATCTAGAAGTTTAATTACCTTGGTTTTGACCACTTCTTTCATGTTGGGGTTTAGCCGTCTCGGGGGCTGCACACACGGCTTGTATTCTTCTTCCATTAAAATTTTGTGGGTGCAGAACGAGGGGCTTATACCCTTGATGTCAGAGATTTTCTGAGCTATGGCTTTTTTATGTTCTCTTAGTACCTTTATCAACTCCTCTTTTTCCTTGGGTTCTAGTTCTGAAGAGATAATTATCGATAGCGTAGAATTGTCCCCGAGGAATGCATATTCTAAGTGTTTTGGTAACTGTTTCAATTCCAAACTGGGTGGCTAGTCAATGGAGGATTTCTTTTTTATTTCGTCATTGTTTTCAATGCTTTTTCTTTCATTTGCATGAATGATGATGTATTCAAATTCATCTCATCGCCTTCATCTTCTTCCCCCTCTTATTGAGTCAAGCACAGTTCCATCGTGTCGTCATGTATGATTTTCTGTAATGAATTTTGAATGATATGATTAGTAGTATCAACAAAATAACATGAATCATCTTACTCTTTAGAATATCGCATGACATCATAAATTTGAAAAATAATTTCTTCATCGTCTATCCTTAATGCAAGTTTACCATCACCTACATCGCCCTAGCAGTGGCTAAAAAAGGACGCTCTAAAATTAAAGGAACATTAATGTCTTCTTCTATGTCTAACACAACAAAATCAACAGGGAAAATAAATTTATCAATTTTTACCAAGACATCTTCGATAACTCCTCTAGGATATTTAATGGATCTATCGGCTAACTGAATACTCATCCTAGTGGGTTTTGGTTTCCCAAGATCTAATTGTTTAAACATTTTGTAAGGTATTAGATTAATACTGGCACCTAGATCAGCTAATGCTTTATTAATATTTAAGCTACCAATTGAACAAAGAATAGTAAAACTTCCTGGGTCTTTTAATTTGGTTGGTAACTTGATTTGGAGGATGGCTGAGCATTCTTCATTAAGTTTCACCGTCGATACTTCTTCAAGCTTCCTTTTATTCGCCAGGAGTTCCTTTAAGAATTTTGCATACTTCGGCATATGTGAAATAGCTTCAACAAAAGGTAAGTTAATATGTATTTATTTAAAAAGTTCAAGAAACTTACCATATTGGGCATCTAATCGTTCCTCCTTTAACTTTGCTGGATAAGGGATTGGTGGTTTACTTTCTTTGCGTACTGGATTTACATCCTCAACTCCCTCATCTCTTGCTTTGTTATCTTTGTGTGGGATTTGTTTCTTTGGTTCAACTAATTCCTTTCCACTTCTTAGTGTAACTACTTTTACCTGTTTTGTTTCTTTAGAAAAATCTCTACCCTTATTTCACAGATCATCTCAGTAAGTAGTCTAATCGACTTAGCGAACTCCTCGAATGATTCAGTAAGTTTTTCAACTGACGCTTGTTGATCTTTAAGTGTTCTCTCAGTATCTTGGAAACGGTTTTCTATGTTTGCCATGAATTTTGTCAGCATCTCTTTGAGGTTTGGCTTATTCTCTTGCGGATATGGTTGATTTTGGAAATTTTGAGGAGGTTGTTGTCTTTGATTTCCTTGGCCTCCCCATGAAAAATTTGGGTGGTTCCTCCAACATGGATTGTAGTTATTACTATAAGGATTATTATTGGATCTAAAATTATTACCTATATAGTTTATCTATTCGCTCTCTGATCCGGTTGGTAGGGTGGGTACCAGATTCGCCATAGTTCCACTTTGCGTTAATCGCATGACCGGATGTACTGCGAAGAACACAAACTATCAAGCTTTTATTCATCATCTCTACCGTGTTGATAGCATGGTCAATGCATTGAGGTTGTAAACTCCGCTAGTTTTGTCGATTTTGTCCTTGTAACTTGCCACCGATAGTTATTTAGTGACATCTCTTCAATGAACTCGTAGGTCGCTTGGGAGTTACATTGTTCGTGGTTCCACAGGCTGGTGAATCAATTAGTTGCCTCGTTGAGGGGTTTACACCATTATAGAAAGTTTGGACTTGTAGCCACAATGGTAAACCATGGTGTGGACACCTTCTCAAGAGATCCTTGTATCTCTCCTATGCATCGTATAATGTTTCTAAATCCATCTGTACAAAAGAAGAGATATCATTCCATAATTTGGTCGTTTTGGCCGGTGGAAAATATTTTAATAAAAAATTTTCGATCATTTGGTCCCATGTAGTGATTGACCTTCGTGGTAACGAGTATAACCACTGTTTGGTTTTATTCCTTAATGAAAAGGGAAATAACCGAAGATGAATGGCATCATCAGAAACGCCATTTATTTTGAAAGTATCACAGAACTCTAAAAAATTTGCTATATGAGTATTCGGGTCTCCGTCCTACAAACCATCAAATTGAAAAAATTGTTGAACATTTGTATTGTGTTAGGCTTTAATTCAAAATTATTAGCAGCTATAGCAGGCCTAACAATACTAGATTCAGCTCCTATTAAATGAGGTTTAGCATATTCATACATAGTACGCAAAGCATTATTTTCTGCCACATCTCGTGGTGGATTATTCTCGTCCATCCCTTCAATAGGATTGGATATGCCTTCTAGCTCTTCTTCTGTATAATTTAGGGTTCACCTAATCTCTCTGCGATTCCTACGAGCGGTCGCTTCGATATCACTATCGTATACTAGAGGTCCTGCCGGGTTCCTTCTAATCATAAACTAGAGGTACCTGCTAGGAAAAGAAGGAAATAAAATTAGCAAAAACAATAAAATAAAATAAATTGCGAAATAAAAATAAAAATAATGGCTAAAGTAATAAAAATAGAGCTTTCTTAATATTTTAGTTCCCCGACAACGGTGCCAAAAACTTGATCGTTGTTTTGTCGAGTTTTAAAATTTATAAAGAGAATGATCGAACCTGGAAACTAACTCTGACAACGATTAAAGGCAAGTGTACCTATCGAACAGTAGTATAGTTTAGGCAAGACCGGATTGTCGAACCCAAATGAACTAAAAATACTAATATTAACATTCTTTTTATTATTTAGCCTAAAATAAGTGAAGTTGCTTTACTCTAAATTAATGACTACTTACTAAAGACGCAAAGATAGAAAGGATGGATTGGAAAATAACTTGAAGAGAAACTCAGTTGATCACGACGATACCCTCAGGAAGAATCCACCTAGACTTCACTTGTTATTTAACATTGAATCATACAATTTATTCACTTAGTTTGATCCGTAAGACTCCCTAACGTATATTAAACCTCTCTCAAGGCGAATAACGTCTAACCCTAGGTTAACTAACAGAAATCTCTTTCTCGAATAATAACCTCCTAGAATAGCAGTAAATCGATCTATGGACTCCCATATTAGGTTTCACCATAATCCGACAAAATCTCGTCACCCTATCTCTAGGCGTGTGATCAACTCCGCTTAATTATGCTGGATCTACTCTTAAGCAGGGTCTATTCCTCCTCCATTTAAGTATATCAGATTTGGATTAAGCATGTATAATTAAGAACAAACTAAGTATTTATCAAATAATTCAGAAAACAATAACAAGATTCATTTAGGTTTCATCCCTTCAGGTATCTGAAGGGTTTAGTTCATAATGAATAAAGAAAACATCTCAAGAGAAAAGATAAAACAAAACATAAGAAATCCCTAAAACCCCATGAAGGAATTGAAGGAGAAATCGTCGTCTTGAGTAGAGTTTGGCTCCTTGAGATGGATCAACTGGTTATCTTCGAGTAATTCTCACAAATCTGGCCTTCTAGCTCGGCTCCTTGACCTAGCTAACCGCCGCCTTTCAGGATACACTTAGGGTGTTTATATAGATTTTTAGAATGCTTTACTTGGCCTCTAAGTGTCCTAATTCAAGTATACTTCCTACTCGGTGTTTGAATAGGCTTTGAAATTATTTCTTTGCCTCAAAGTATCCAAATCCGAGTGAAATTCTTCTTTTTCACGACAGGGGCACGGCCACGGTAAATGCCCATGTAAATCATTTTCAGGCCATGTCTTGATTCTGTCGATTGAGACACGGCTGTGTAAACCATGGCATGGTCGTGTCTTAGTTAATTGTCAAGGCACGATCGTGTGGCTTGAAGTCCAGGCCGTGTCGATTTCTACTTTGGCCCAACTTGGCCCGTTTTAAGCCCGTTTCTTATTCTTTTCGTCCTCGGGTGCTTTCCTGAGTATAAAACATGAAAAGAAAGGATTAAGAGAACCTTTTTACATAAATCAAAGGCTAAATCATCCAAAAGAATACTAAATGTGGGCCTAAAATATGTTACTTTTACGGTTTATTAGTCGAGCATTTCCTTGACTTGGCATTGCGATATTGTCGTTGATTCTTTTTCCCCACCACCAGTCATATTCGGGGGTCGTCATTGTCCCTGTGGTGAGTCCCTTCATTCTTTGGGTTTGGATCCACGCACTCGATATCTCACGATTCTCTTCTTATAATTATCGTCCTTGTATGAAAACTTGCATTGAGCTAACCAATGCGTCGCAGGTATGAACTGCCTTGATCGATACTGCCTCATCACGAGTAATAGAACGTACCCAACAGCTCCCCATATCCCGAGTAAAAGGACCCAATCAAAGTCTCCACACCTGTACAAGATCTCGTCGGGAATCATCCACGGATCTCTCCATTCGACGTCTTCAATTTGTAAATTCTGGAGAATTGCTATCCATTTTTCTTCAGAAATTTTGCCCCGCCTTGCTGTAGCCACTAATTCCTTCAACGGAGAGTAATTCTCGAAAAAAACTCGATATGAGACTTTTTCTACCTTCCAAAAGTGGCTATGGAACCATGATAGCAAAAGCTGCGCACATCCTATGAACATCTCTTCGCCCGCTCTCCGCAAGCATTCAATGATCTGAAAGTTTCGGCTAAGATCGCAGGGACGGGTGTGACTCCTTTATTAAGTCTATCAAATAGTTCTAAAATTGCTTCCTCTACATGTCCTAACACCTTGGGAAAGATGACCAAGCCATAGATGCGTAAAGCGAAAATGTCAACCCTCTTTTTCATATCAGGATGCGCTAGGATCAAATCCCTCAAATTTCTCCAATGGATGCACTTACAATCTCTTTTTTACTTGATTTGAGCTGTAATCCACTGCTTGCCCATCCCTGTAATATTCATCAGCTTTTTAAGAATGTCGGCACATTAGCAGCTCTCAAATAAGCCTTGTCAATTTGAATTTTTGGGCAATAGAGCAAGGCCGTGTACTCTTCCATGGTAGGTACCAAATCCACTTTCCCAAAAGTAAAGCAACTATAAGCAGGGTTCTAAAATTGGGCGATAGCTCGGAATAGGTGCCAGTCCACCTTGATATCAAGCAAATAGGGAAAATCACCATAATTATAGTAGAATAGTTGCTTGATCTCGTCTCCCCATGAATCTCATATCTCCTTCAATTCTTGCAAGTTATTATGAGTCACACTGACGTAGGTGAAACCCCACAACTCTGATTCATATCCCACAGTCAGACTGTCTCCTTTCTCTTACTGTATCCTCTCGGACCATTTCGAACGGCCGCATTATCCTCCATTCTATCAAGAAACCTCTTTTCCATGTTAAGCTTTTCTATCTAGTAACCGAACGTGAATCAACACATTTTTATGATGAAATGCCATGAAATAACAGCAAAACCCAACAAGTTAGTATAATATACAAAAAAAAAAACTCAAAGCAATCAGGAAATAATCAAGCACCTATTCAGGTAACTACTAGGGTTTGCGAGGCTCTACCTAAGGTAGGCTCTTAAGGTTCACTATATGTGGTTTGGTTCTAAAGAGAGGTACCCAAACCAGCTAATTCCTCGATCCTCACCCATTATAGGCTCATACGGACCGAGTTTAGTTCAAGGAATACATTTCCCTATGGCTGCACAGAGATGAAAATCTCATGAAGACATAGGTACGGATGTATCCCAAAAGCGATCCACTATCTTGCACGGAGGTGAAAACCTCACGAAGGAGTAGCTTCTCACTCCCACTTAAAGGGATAAGACAAAAATGGTCACTATGCAATATGATGAGACTCAAACCACAATAATTATGAAGTAATAATACGAACAAATGTAATAATAGGATCATAAGTTTTCAAATCATATTTTCAATTTTCGACAATAAGACAGAAAATAATCAATTTTACGGCTTGACTCTTTTGGTCCCCAGTGGAATCGCCAAACTGCCAAAACTATTTTTTTAAAACGGAGGATCGACTAGGGTTTCGAAAACAAAAATAAAACAAGAGTCGCCATCGATCTTTGTTAGGTGTGATCGAATCACCTTTGTTTTAATAAAACGTTTTGGTTTACTAAAACGGCATTTTTGGTCTACGAAATTTGAGAAAACTGGTTCGGGAGTCAATTACGTGTGAGGAAGGATTAGCACCCTCGTCATGCCCAAAATTGGTATCAAATTGATTAACTATTTTCTTAATGTCGAAAATTCAAAAAGATTTGAAAACATGATTTCTTTAAAAAACTTGAACAATTTGAGTTGGAACTTGAGATTCCTTTGTTTGAAAGAATACAAACATCACATCCAGCACGTTAGGACATGATGTTTTAAACCCTCGTAATCAAAATCATCTCACGATTTATAAAATTCATTAAAAGGATATTTAGTTATTTAGTCAAAAGGAAAATCGAAACCCAGTGCGTTAGGGCACTATTTCCCGAATTTCTAAACACAAAACATTGCCTTATTTTGAAAGCTTTTACTAAGCGATTATAAAATGGACTCGAAAATATATTTGTTCATTTTGTTAAAAGATAATCAATATCGGGCGAAAGTGGGAATTTAAATCATGATGCAATAATAAAAACGTAGTTACAAGCATGAATAGTAATACATTACAATAATATTATATGAACAAATAACTACAATACAAAAAAAATACGAAATAAATGAATTATAGTACATACAATGGCAATAATCTCACAACATACACCATCTAAATATTAACATTAATAATCAAAGACCAATGAATTAAACAATTTTAAAAGAAATAATACATAAAACAATTTAAAATAATGTCAAAGGTTTAAAATAAACAATATATATAAAGTTTAATAAAAATAGTATATAAAAAAACTCAAAATAAATAAATAATAATAATAATACAATTTTAAAGAAAAATAAATAAATAAACCTTTTAAAGCAATTGAAAACTAGATTGAAATCAGAATAAAAAAACTAGGACTAAAATTGCAATAAACTAAAGTAGAAAGGGGACATGGACCATAACGTCTAGCGCGTTAGTTCATGGGGACCAAATGGGTGAATAACCCAACCCCTATGTGCAGCGCTTCAACTGACTTGGACACGGACCAAATTAAAATGCAATAGAAATAATAGGGTAAAATTTAAAAAAAGGAAAGAATGCTAAATGGGACCTGGTTGAATGGCTCAACAAGAGGGAAGAACCCATCGCACAAATTTCCCCCTAAAGGGAAACGTGCAGTTACCTTCCAAGGCCAAACGACGCCTTTTCACTCCAAATTTAAAAGACCCAAATTTTCTGAAAACCTTATTCCAACCCTAGAATTTTTTTTAAAAAATTCGACAGCCACTCGGCCCTCTCTCCCTCTTGTCTTCCCCGATTGAAAAGGGTTCTCCGGCCACCAGTCGCACCACCACTGCATACGGTGGCCGACGGGCGCAAAAAATAGGCCTTAATGCCCTGCTCGAGGCCGTTATTTCAAAGGCCAGCCCTGGTGCCCCGAAAACCCTGGAAAAGAAACTCCCTGTTTTGGGTTTCGGCTTGGCTTCGACGACGGAAAGGGGTTCCGACAACGCGCCTCTGGGGTTCAAGTAAGGCCCCCTTTTGCCTTTCTTTTTTTCGATTTCGTTTATAAAGTTTTTGAAATAATAAAATAAAAATAAAATAAAAACAACAGTAAATAACGATAGAAAATAAAAATGAAATCAACCTTGAAAGTTTATGTTCTTCTTTTTGATTTCTAAGTGTTTTTGATTGTTGAAGGTTCGTAAAAAAATACAAATGATTCATTTTGGTTTTTATAACCGATTTACAAAGATCCACTTTTGTTTTTTTGTTATGCTTGTCGTTTTCTTTTTGTTGTGTGTTGTTGCGTGTTCCTTGTCCTTGCATGTGTCAGAGGCGCATGGGCGGAGGTGGTTGGTGCGCGTGGTGGAGGCGAAAGGTTGGCGGCGCTGAGGGGTCAGAAGACCCTAGGTGCGCCGCACATAGGGTTTAGTTTGTTTTGTATTTTTTCTTTTTTTTTTTTTGGGGCTGTAATGTTGGGTTAGGGTTTATAAAATTTGGGCTATTGGTGCTTGGGTTGTAATTAATCTGGGTCAAAAAGGTTTGGTTTACTTTTGTAAATGGACATTGTTGTTGGATTGTTATTATTTTGGACTATTAAATTATTTTGGTTTGGGTTTCAATTTGGGCCAAAATTGGCTATTACAACTCCTATTTCAGTCAAATTTGAGAAATAATTTTTAGTTAAACTCTGTTTATTTGTTTTAATCAAACACTGATTAGTCTAGATTATTTTATTATTATTTGACCTATGAATTTAGCCTATAAATAGACTATTTTACAACCTTAGAAAATACACCCATTAGATATTAGAACTCATAACACATTTAAAGAATTTTGTGTTTACGTTTTGAGAGTTCTTTATTTTCGAGTTTTTTGGATTTAATTTTTATCTCAATCTATTGTACTCTTCGTTCTTTTGCCATTATAGTAAAATTATCTTTACCCGTGATTTTTTATCCTCTTTGGAGAGTTTTTACACGTTAGATTTATGTGTTCAATTTCTCAATTTATTTTACTTTTTTTTACTTATTGCTTAATCGGGTCCATCCTAACCATAAATATAGAAACTTTATATAAATTTTGTAAGCTCACCTTAAGATTTTGTATAGCCCTTTAATTAAAAATTAGTCAGCCCACCTTTAAATAATAAAATCATATCTATTTTAATCTTTTTCAAAAACCATTTTATTTGCTTTGGAATTATCTGTATACCAACCTAGGGTTTTGTGAGATTTGATGTTTACTCTTCCCTTCTGAAAGCCAAAATGTGTTTTGTTTCTTTATTTATTGGACTTTTCTTCTTCTTCTATATAATGAAAAGTACATGCAGCATTTTCTGTCAAAAAAACCTTTTATTCCAACAAAAAGAAAAACGTTTCCAGTCTTCATGTTTCATACTTCTTTCAAGTGTCTTACCAAATTACTTATTTTTCTATTTTTCTTTTCCTTTCAATCTTTTATTTATTCATTTATTCTAACTATTCCTTAATAAATTAATTTTATTTATTCATTTTTCTCCTCAAATATTCAAATATCTTTCCGGTCTTTTACCGAAACAATTAATCATGTTTCATATTAAAAGATTCTTCCATAATAGCAAGTTGATAATCACGCCTCCAGTTACTTAAGTGGTAGATTACCCCTAAAAGGGGCCAAAAAACCATCATAATTAGTATATATCTGCTAGTGTAGTCAATTTCACACTAATTCCAACCGACGTGCATAGTTCTAGTTAAAATCTTGGTCTGTACCGGTTGCATTGGTCCATTTCACCAAATTTCGATCAAATTGACCGAAACATTATGTTTCAACTGGTGCATGAATAATACGGATTTTTGGAACTTAAATATGTAATTTTTTTGTGTTTATATAAATATATAAATTCTAAAGTTGGTGAATTTATGAAATACTTTTTTTACTTAATAATTATATAATAAAGTATAGGCTAGTAGGAACATGCGTACCAATTCAAAATGGCTAAGGAGACAGCGATTTATGGTAACGGAGATTGCAACTAACCAAGTCAAAGCCACCCGCTTCGTTTTATATATACAAAATAGAGAGAAAGAAGCATTAAACCAGCACCATTGTAGGTGCTTCTACTCCACAAACATCATCGTCCAAGACTTGTAAAATCTCACCTAAAGGAGAGTTGAAACAGTGAAGCCTTGGGTTCATTTCTCTTCCTGAATTCGCCACTGCATCCACTACATGTTTGCCTTCTCTATAAATGTGCATCATGTGCACCTCCCATTCCCATTGTAACAATAACCACCTGCATCTTTACCCAATGAATTTTGCTTCTGTTCAAAGATGCACCCCACAAATATTTTGTTCATTTGATAACAAACCGAGCTTGGCATAAGAAAAACAAATATGATGTTCGTTTTATATCTTATATTTAACATTTTAGATAAACAAATGTTTAGCTTTCTGATACTCGAGCTTGTGATTAAAGAGATAGAAATCTTGACATGCCCAAGTAGGAGGCCACGATATTCCAATGAGAACACACCAGCTGAGCACCCACCCATGTTCGGTTTTGCTTGATTAGAATGATAAAATAAATAATTTGAAAAGATAAAAAGAATAGAAAAATAAAAATATATATATAATTTTTCTTTCTATAAGTATGTTTGGTAAATGAAAAAAAAAAAAATCCTACCAAACATATTAGAATTTTCTCTTTTTTTAAATAATTAATTGTTGGATAAACTACAAAAATAATCACTTTTATTTTACTCAGATGATATTTTAGTCACTTATGTTTGAAATGTTACGTTTTAGTCACTTATATTATCGTTTTGTTACGAAGTAGTCACTTTATCGTTAAATTTTTTTACCTCCCTAACGACAATCCTACGTGATAGTCAAAAAATGAGTTTTAAATGTCAACTTGGATGTCCAATTGGGATGAGAATAGTTTTTTTAGTCAAAATGCAAAAGAAAACTAAAAGAAAAAGGAGACGAACAATTTTTCTTTTTCAGTTCAAAGCGTAATTAATTTAAAATTTTTAATTAATTAAATTTTTAATTAAAAACTTATTCTCGTCTCAATTGGACATTCAAGTTGGCATTTAAAACTCATTTAGACTGCCACGTAGGATTACCGTTAGGAAAGTAATGGAGCTTAACGGCAATGTGACCATTTCGTAATAAAACGATAACGTAAGTGACTAAGACGTAACATTTCAAATATAAATACCTGAAATATAATCTAAAACAAACAAAAGTGACTATTTTTTATAATTTACCAAACACATTAATTTTTTTCTTCTTACAAATTTTTTTAAAAAATTATTGAAGATATTATTTCTTCGATTGAATCAACGATTTGATAAATTCAATTTGTTTTACAAGAATTGAAGTCCATGATATATATATGTTTTCGTGTAAGTGTGTAGAGCTGACGAATCATTAAAAACCAAAAAGATTTTGACTTTTTGGGTTTCTTCTTTATTATATATACTTTCTTCATGCAAATTTGGTAGAATCGCAGCCATTTTGGAGCGACCCTGAAAAAGTCTATCATACGAAAAGTGTTTGCATTTTATTTATTTATTTATATGACCAAATTAAATCATTAAAAATCTATTTTTCTTCGGACCTTAAATTACCAGCTGATTCAAAATTTTCAACCACGAGCTTGGAAATTTCGATGGATATTACTAGTAATTCAATCTTGTTTTTAATTTCCTTTGATTACAACCTTAATCTTGTAATTAATTTTGTCCACCACCTACGTGACGTAAAAGAACTACTAATAAGAATATTTATATGCTCTGGGATTTAAATTTAATGGTTTAATATAATATTTAGTATTTGAATTTGACATTTTTCTTAATTTGGTACTTAAAATTTTTTGGGTCTAATTTGGTATCTACATTTATTAAATGTTATACAAATTACATAAAACATTAATCGTGTTAAATTTTTGTTATGTTACAAAAAATATTGTCAGTATAGAGAAATTTCATGTTAAAAAATAGGTATTGAGCTATGCTTAACAAATTAATATTAAATAAAATAAAGATTTTTAGAATTCCAAATCAAAAGAAATTCATTATTTTTAATTAATAAAATAAATAATTAATTAATTAATTAAAACTAAAAGTAATTGAACATATAAAATAAAAAATATCATCATCACATGTCAGTTATACATTAATTATTTTTGTGACCTCATAAAAAATTAACATTATTAGTATATTAGGATAATTTGTAAAACGTCGACAAGTACTAAATTAAGAAAAATAGCCAAGTATTAAATTAGAAAAATTATCAAATTCAGTTATCAAATATTATATTAAGCCAAATTTATTCCTTTTGTTTAGTAAAAAAAAAAGAGAAATTGCAGTAAAATATTAAGGTGAGTATAAAATATACAACCAAGAAATTAAACATTATTGCTTGTTATAAGACTCTACCAAAAGTCGTGACGAATTACAAAGTGAGAATATTTTGGTAGGGGGCGGCGTCAAGAGGCTGAGCTCCACCCTTTTAAAATAAGAAATCAATTTTATCCTCTTAAAATTTATAAAATTTTAAATTAGTATATGATAAAATTATATTTTAATATCTCAAAAATAATAAATTTTTATTTAATCATTTAAAATAAATAGATATATAAATTATTAAAATGGTGAAATTATCTTTTAACTCTTATTAAAATATACAATTTATTTTTTCTCATCCTCCCTAAAATAAAATTATAGCTTTGCCCCCGTATTTCAAAGTACTTGAACAAACAAAACTATGAAAATTGAAAAGTTTGCACATGGTTAAACTTGTATAGGTCTTTTATGAGGAGCTCAAAGTGGTACCGTAATAGGTCAGAATATCGTGATGACTCTTATATTAAGAGTTGGATTTCATTTTGCCCTATTTGCTTAAAAAATGAGTAAATTAATCCCTATATATTAGATTAAAAGAAGGTATATATGACATATTATGTATAACTATTTGATTATTCTGTTAGCCTCGCGAAACTTTTAATAATAGAAATAAATAAATTTTTAACAGAAAGAACTATTTGCTCTTTTATCTAACATAAAGAGATTAGTTTAACTATTTATTAAGAAAAGAAAGTAAAATATAATTTAACTCCTGATATATAATGTAAAAACTCTTCAATTTCTATAATTTTACGTTTGAAACCGTCTCTAAAACTATTGAAAACTCTTAATAAAATCAAAAAAATTTCAATTGAAAACAATACTAAATGTGTTGGGAGTCAACCTCTCTAAATGATATAAGCATGAGTTAGTAATATTTTCTTGGGTTTGTTGTCTTAATCAAAAGCAAAGCATGGTTCGACACTGTAAATAAAAAAAAGGATTAAATTGTGATTTTAGCAAAGCATGGTTGGACACTGCAAATAAAAAAAAGAATAAATTGTTAAATTTTTGAATAAGTTATGATGGCCACGTGGTTTGAAAATTGAAAGATTTTAATATTAGCTTTTCAAAAATTATCTATGGTCGAACAATGAATAAATGTAATTAATTATATATGTGGGTGTGTGCAGCCGAGCTATGATGAACAAATGTAATTAATTATATATGTGGGTGTGTGCAGCCGAGCTATGTTCTTTCAATTATGAAGTAATCAAATACACGTCTTCTGTTCCTTGGCTTACTATCTCTAACTTCATTCAATTAACAAAAAAATTTCCTTAGTGCATCGAATTATAGTCGATTCAATTAATCGAATTTAATTAATAGAGTTATGGATTACATGATTAAATATATTGACACAGGAGATTCTTTGATCCGTTTATTTACAATTTCACCAGATTCGTCAAATGTTTAGATCTTTTTAATTTATGATTTATCTATTGTAATCGCTAATGCTATTTTTTTACCAAAAAAATTAAATTAACTGAATTATAGTTGCACTATATTAATTTATATAAAATTACATTTTCAATATATTTATTATTTTTAATTTTGTACCAACATTAAAAATTATCACCTAAGATTAAATATATATTTGACAAATTTTCATTATTTTGAAACTTCAAAAGTATTCAAGAATGGGTTTCAAATTATTTGAATAAAAAGAATTAAAAGTTTTGAAGAAGTGCGGCTGGACTTGACCTATCAAGAATATATTCTGTTCCTATTTGAATATTATGATTTCAACTAAATTTACTTAATCAAGTATCTTAAATTAATTTACTTATATTGATATAAAATTAATTTAATTTTATATATTTTAATAATTTTATAAGATTAATATTTTAACAATTCAACTATTAAATTTATTAAGATATTTATATTATTATGTTTATAAATTTTTCATCAATTCGATATTTCTACTTGATTGATTTACAATATTATTTATATTAATATATATTTACCGATTGAAAGTTATTCTACAAAATAAATAATTAAGAATTTTAATTTATTTCAAAGTGAACATGCATGACTTATATAAATAAAATATGCTAGTTGAATTGTTAAAGTATTAATGGTACAAAAATTATTAAAATGTGTAATACTATAATTTTTCGATATATATATATATATATATATATATATATATATATATATATATAAAACACGGATTTAAGCTCTATTATTCTTTCTTTTATTGTATCAATAAATATACATACATATATGGATTAGGAAAAAAGTTTTAAGAATATAATTAATATTAGGTAATCCATTTATGACCCAAGATTCCTACAATATAGAATGAATTTTGACTTAAATTTTAAGATCTAATTAATTGGTCAAACAAGGTGTACAAAGAATATTCTTGGGGTTAAGGCACATTGAAAATGCAAATATCTATGGGACGTCTGATATGCATGTTTCCTTTGTTTATCTTTATACCATTAGACTTTGTACGAACATATATAATTATTATTTTGATGAAATTACATCCATCAATGCAAAATATAATCATAATTAATAAATTTTAGCATACAACATTAGAAAAAAATCCATATATAATGACTTTATTTTGAGTAAATTATTAATAAATTTTTTTATTATTATGAACCATTTCGTATGTTACTTATCATTATAATTCCAATAAAAGAATCATAAATTTCTATGAAAAAAATAAAAATCATAAATTTCTAAAAAAATATTGAAATACAAAAGAATCTTAAAATTAAAATTTGAGAATTTTTATAAATACTTGTGAACTTAATATTCATATATTTTTCTCTAGTATATAATCATATTAAATACCAATTAATTAATATAGCATATGAAATATAAATCCAAGATTCTCAAATTCATAATAATATTGAATTAAGGTAAAAGAAATAAAATAAAACGAAGTTTCAAAAAATAAAAATAAAGAAAGATAGTTACAAATGAAAAAAAGAAAAAAAAACTGGAGTACGTCCATGTCAGTCTCTATAAAATATTCCATTATTAAATATAAAATTAGCAACTAATTATTAATTAATAATATTCCCTCGTCATCAAAATTAAAAAAAAAAAGTGCAACCCTATAAAGCATATTATATATATTTACATAGGAAAGGGTTCAAGTGCAAACTCCACAACTGATTTCAGCTCATCCCAATTGGCCTCAGTGAAGAAATCCTCATTTGAAAAGCTAGAAGATGATGCCGCCATTGATGAAGGTATTTGAGCCATTGCAGCACTACTCATTCTATCTGTAACATGCCATTGGCTTTGGTTCTTTCCACTGATATTATGATGATTCACAAGCATTGATGGCTTCTCCTCGTCGTTATGATGATGATAATCTATTATAAATGGAGAACCAAAGGTAATGTACTTCCCTTGAACGTTGGATTTGGATTCCACACTACATGTTTGAGAGGTTGGTGCTGTTGTCAGTGAAGCTCGTTTTGCTGTGACTTGTCTCCAATCTTGTTTGTGTTTTTTGAGTGATGAATTTCGCTTGAAGATTCGACATATGGTCCATACTTCCTGTAATTCCCAACAATTATTACTATCGTATCACAAGTTACTTACATAAAGGGTTAAACTATTGCTTAAATTCTAAATCGATCCAAAAACTTCAAACTGTTACAATCAAATCCTCAAAGTATCAACATCCTATCACTCTAGGCATTTCGTATTTGGACATTTTGAATATAATGAACGGTAAAGACGTGTGTGCCTACTATACATACAATTTGAATCTGATGCCTTAAAAACAAATAGTCCTCTTACATTTTATTGACATCATTTGTTTTCCTTAAAATATCATATCTAAGTTGTCGAAGCAAGAGGTACAAGTGTGTTTACAGTTTGATCATCCATGTGCTTTAAATATACTCTATATTATATCTGAATTGTATTTAACGCCTAAATTAACTGCTAGGCTAATAAAATGAACTGATTGATACAATATTGATATTATCATGACTCAATCAGAACATTTTGAAGTTAATCAGGGACTTGTGATGAAATTAACCCTTAAATAAAAAAACATTGATTAACCCAACTAGAGCAGTATTTTATACTTACAGCTTCTTGTGCAGCAAATTTGGGATTGGAAAAGGCGACGACAGTGGTACTCTCATGGGGATAAGGAAGACGAAACTCGTGCATCATCCAATCGGTTTTGGTCCCTTTTCCGGCGGCTCCACGGTAATACACTAAGGTTTTCTTTAACCCAATGCAGGCAAGGCCTTGATGATCACCTGTTTGAGCATAAACAGGCTTGTCAATGCCGGTTGCTTTCCAAAAACCAGACCCTGTTACCCTGTTTGGTCTCACGCTGTTCCTGTATTTCCTTCCTCGTTTGCAAAAGAAGTACGACTCAGTCTCTCCTCCTCCCCCCACCATGCTAGCTTCTGCTATTTCATTCATCACCAACACACATCATCAACTTAAAGAAAATAAAGCTTTATATTTTCATTCACATCACAAAATTGGAAAACTTTAATGAAATTGGGTTTTGATTATCCTTTCCATTTTTTTAATTTTTATTTTATGATCTAGGCCTGCTTTATTCAATCAAACCATAAATTTAATATTGGAATCTCACTATCTGCAAACATATATAATAAATATGAAAGAAGAGGAGCTGAGAACATACTTGGGAGATCCCAGGGATCAAATTTGTAAATATCAATCTGTTTGATAAGCTCGAATCTTAGCGGTTTCTTTTCAACTTTGCGTTTAAGATAAAACCCTACGAGCTCTTCATCAGTTGGATGAAACCGGAACCCAGGAAGTTGAATATCTTCGTGATCGGCCTTGTTATCGTTAACACCTTGGACGTCGTCGACGTGCATCATCTTTGACGAAGCTGGCTAAGTGTGGATCAAGCTCGGGAAAGAAATCAAAGATTACTGTTAATCATTCAATTTTGGTGTGTACAGTGACATGAAATCGTCAATCAAGCTTACAGAGAGAAGCTAACTGCTAGCTTTGAACATTATGGAACCTTCTTAAATAATGTTTGGGGGGGGAGTCGTCCCACTTGCCGGTTGCTCGGGTCAAAGTCAAATTATTGACTTATTATGCACAAAGAAGCCCCAATCAGCTTCGAAAGAGTCTTGATTTCTTTCATGTTTCAAACACCTAGCACCAAACATATCATGATAGAACACATTAGAAAATTGAGGAAATCCAATGTCAAATATATTCTTTAATTAAGATATGTTCTACATATATTGTTACGGTCTCTTAAGGGTGTGACGCAACACCACATCTAGCAAAATATTGTAAGCTATCTTATGTGATTAGCATATTTAATTAAAATTGTTGGAACTTTTAAATGTATATCCTTGAAGGTTTTTAGCAATCCATTAATTAAGACAGATTGTGTAAGAATCAAGTCAAGTATGGACTTTGTGAGTACTCTCGATGTGATCGGAAGTTCTCTTACTTGAGAGATTAGATCTACAATAAATTTAATATCAAGAAGATCTCTGCAAGTATATTTTTTATTGAAGACATTTTCTAGGGCTACTTTTGAATATTTAGATTAACATTGATTGTATTTTAACAAGCTAATTACACTTATTTAAGAGGGAGCTTGTTTTAAGTTTAAGAGCAAGAGAGAGAGCATTTAACTTGTTCATTAAGGAACTTATTTCCAATGCATACTTGTGTAAGTAAATTATTTTGTTCATCAATTTATAGCTAAGCTATACTTAGTGGGAAAGTGATCTAGATTGAAGTATAGGAGTGGGGTTGCAACTTAGCGAGTGAGTTAAACTTAAATCACGTCTTATATGTATTTATTTATAGTAGATTACTCTTTGGGTAAAGCTCTGCAAATGTAGAAAGTTTTCGAACTATGAAACCAAACTCTTTTTGTCTATCTCTCATTTTATAACTATTAGTCACTTCATCTAGTTACAATTGAATGAAAAATTGCAAGGTAAAATTCAAAGAATCCACATTTGGTATCAGAGCTAGACAATTAATGTACTAAGTAGAGATCTTATTATTGATTTGCATTTGAGATGGAAGGACTATTAGTCCCAAGTCCCTCCATGTTGGATGGAACAAATTATGCCTACTAGAAGGTAAGGATGATGCTTTATTAAGTTTATGGATGAAAAATCTTGGCACTCAATTTTGATTGGTTAGGAGCTACCAATAACTAGTGTATATGGTGTGAGAAATCTCAAACCTAAAGTAACTTAGACCAATGATGAAAAGAAATTGGTCAATGCAAACTCTAAGACTTTAAGGTAATTTTCTCTTGAGTTGATCCTTAAGATTTTAGGTCAATATCTAAATGATCATTTATTAGAGAGGCTTAGACTATTCTTGAAACTACTTATAAAGGACCAATTGGGAAGCAATCCACACTTTAAATGCTAATTACGAGATTTGAGACTTTAACAATGCATGACAATAAGACCTTATCTAAATTCTATGCAAAGCTTTATAACATCTAAATTTAGGTTTTTGCCTTTGGTGAAGAATACTCAAACTTAAAATTTGTTACGAAGATGCTCTAATCTTTGCCTAAAAAATTTGTCATCAAAGTGACTGTTATTGAGAAGGTAAATGATATTTTCTATAGTTGCTACTGAGGTAGAGGGAAAAACCTCATTGAAGGCTATGGATGTTGCTACAAGTGATTGCTGAAATCAACACTTTGTTGAACAATCCACCAATTCCTAAACATTATTTTATGACTAAAGAAATGATTGAAGCCCTAATTAAGTTCATTACTAGCCAAGGTAATATTGTTTCAACCATTGATGAAACCCTATTTAATGTTGCTGCCAATATCAATTTTACTACATCTAACAGTCCTATCGTTTATCTGAGTTTACTACTAATATTGTTGAACCTGGAATTATTTTTGAGAAAGCTGTAAAAGATTTTTTTTAGGTTTCTGATGCACTTGGAAACCTAACCAGCATTGCGTGTGTGCGTATAAAACAATGAATATATAAAATAGTTTTTAAAATACGGTTTTACTGCAAGCATATAGGTTAGTTGTAATATTTATAGTGTTACAACGAAACATCAAAGTATTCCAAGGATTGAACCCAAAAGAGATGGAGGTTGAGTGATAAATAGTATACACGATAGAGTCTAAGTGGCTACTTATATGATTTTATAGTACGATAATTCATAATAAGAAAATATTGTAAGAAAATTAAATATGTTAATTTAATGACTCAATTGCAAAGAGTTTAAAACTAAGAAACTATCCAATAAATAACTAATAGTGGTTGGTTGATTTCAATGAGGTTCACCGATCCTCAAACAAGGGACTTAAATTGCTTAAATTACTGAATGGCTCAATTTTATCTTCCGATGTCAATTTTATTAACTTAGATGAATTAGCTTCGGTTTATCTTTCGATCTCACCAGTTAATCTGGGACTAATGAACGAGTGTGCAACAAGATTACCTTCCGATCTCACTTGTCTGATATTCCTTAGGGGCGTCACTTCCTAAGTTTTTAGATCTTTTTAATTTAGTTCAATTTGTTACAATTTAGTCTTTTGTCCAAAAAATTCAGCTTACCCACTTTTCCATCAACCAACCTTCTTTTGAGGTTTAGCTACTCATACTGAAAGTAAAAGATGTGAACATGGAAATGCAAAAGAAAGCAGCCATGAAAATAAAGCTTAAGAAAAATATAAAAATTTGGATTTTTATGCTAGAACACTTAAAGAACATGAAACTAAAAGCATTCAATAAGAAAATATAAAGAAATAAACATAAAAGGAACAAACTTTGATGAATTTGAAGTGAAAGAAACTGAAATACATTAAACTAAAGCTAAAAATATCTTACAATCAAGGTACATGGACTGAAAGTGCAAATAATCCTAAGCTACAATGATAACTAATTTAACTAACACTAAGAACGTCAAGAAAAGTAAATGCAGAAAAATAAACTCTAGACTAAAAAAGAATAGGAAAAGAAAATGAAAACCTTAGAAAACCTAGAGAAAAAAACTAAAAGAGAACTCAAAGAAAACTAAATCTTAAACAAAATTTTCTTCTCCTCTCGCCTGGTGGTTTTTTTCGAAAGGGTTCCACGAAAATCTGTGTGTTCTTTATTCTCTTTTTTTTCTTTGCGATATATATTATCATTACCGACTTTATATTTTTCACAAATTGGTATCGAGCTTAGGGTTTTCATCTCGATCACAGTAATGGCGTCATTGAAGTATGAAATTCACTGTTGGATCGTAACACTAGATTCGCGTTGTGGCAGATAAAGATGCAAGCAGTTCTTGCACAGATGGATTTAGAGGAAGCCCTGCTTGGGGTAGATAAGATGCCTTCGACATTGACGGAGGAAGATAAGAAGCGTAAGGATCGAAAGGCACTAACACGATTACATACGCATTTGTCTAATGAAATTTTGCGAGGATGTGATGAAGGAGAAGATCGCCGCAAAGATTATGGAAGAGGCTAGAACAAATATGTATGTCGAAAACTTTAACTAGCAAGTTGCATATGAAGCAACGCCTTTATGCTCATCATTTGGAGGAAGGTGCGTCGTACGCACTAACACTTAATGATGTTTAAAGAAATTCTCTCAAACTTGGAGGCCATGGAGGTTCAAGATGATAAAGAAGATCTAGGGTTGATTCTACTTTGTTCGTTGCCCTGTCTTATTCAACCTTTAGAGACACGATTTTATATAGCCATGAGTCTCTCACAGTTGATGAGGTTTATGATTCTTTGACCTCGTATGATAAGATGAAACATCTTGTGGTTAAACCCGACTTCCAAGGAGAGGGTCTTATTGTTCGTGGGAGACAAGATAGGAATCTTGATGATGATCGTGGAAGGACACAGGATCGAAATCCTCGTGGTAAAACTAAGGGTAGGTCAAAGTCTTCAAACAGAGGTAAAACTTCACAGATCGAAATCCTCGTGCATCATCCAATCGGTTTTGGTCCCTTTTCCGGCGGCTCCACGGTAATACACTAAGGTTTTCTTTAACCCAATGCAGGCAAGGCCTTGATGATCACCTGTTTGAGCATAAACAGGCTTGTCAATGCCGGTTGCTTTCAAAACCAGACCCTGTTACCCTGTTTGGTCTCACGCTGTTCCTGTATTTCCTTCCTCGTTTGCAAAAGAAGTACGACTCAGTCTCTCCTCCTCCCCCACCATGCTAGCTTCTGCTATTTCATTCATCACCAACACACATCATCAACTTAAAGAAAATAAAGCTTTATATTTTCATTCACATCACAAAATTGGAAAAAGATAGGAATGTCGATGATGATCGTGGAAGGACACAGGATCGAAATCCTCGTGGTTTATGGAACCTTCTTAAATAATGTTTGGGGGAGTCGTCCCACTTGCCGGTTGCTCGGGTCAAAGTCAAATTATTGACTTATTATGCACAAAGAAGCCCCAATCAGCTTCGAAAGAGTCTTGATTTCTTTCATGTTTCAAACACCTAGCACCAAACATATCATGATAGAACACATTAGAAAATTGAGGAAATCCAATGTCAAATATATACTTTAATTAAGATATGTTCTACATATATTGTTACGGTCTCTTAAGGGTGTGACGCAACACCACATCTAGCAAAATATTGTAAGCTATCTTATGTGATTAGCATATTTAATTAAAATTGTTGGAACTTTTAAATGTATATCCTTGAAGGTTTTTAGCAATCCATTAATTAAGACAGATTGTGTAAGAATCAAGTCAAGTATGGACTTTGTGAGTACTCTCGATGTGATCGGAAGTTCTCTTACTTGAGAGATTAGATCTACAATAAATTTAATATCGAGAAGATCTCTGCAAGTGTAACTCGCAAGAAGAAAGGGCACATTAAACCAAACTCTTTTGTCTATCCTCGTGGTAAAACTAAGGGTAGTCAAAGTCTTCAAGCAGAGTAAAACTTGTAAACCACAGAAGAAGGGCATTAAATCGAGTGCTAAAAACTAAGGGTAGGTCAAAGTCTTCAAACAGGTAAAACTTGTAACTTCGCAAGAAGAAAGGGCACATTAAAGTGCTAAGTGCTATAAGCTATAAAATTTGTTACTGAAGATGCTCTAATCTTTGCCTAAAAATTTGTCATCAAAGTATTTTATTGAGAAGGTAAATGATATTTTCTATAGTTGCTACTGAGGTAGAGGGAAAAACCTCATTGAAGGCTATGGATGTTGCTACAAGTGATTGCTGAAATCAACACTTTGTTGAACAATCCACCAATTCCTAAACATTATTTTATGACTAAAGAAATGATTGAAGCCCTAATTAAGTTCATTACTAGCCAAGGTAATATTGTTTCAACCATTGATGAAACCCTAGTTAATGTTGCTGCCAACATTGATTTTACTAAATCTAACAGTCCTATTGTTTATCTGAGTTTACTACTAATATTGTTGAACCTGAAATTGTTACTGAGAAAGCTGTAAAAGATTTTTTCTAGGTTTCTGATGCACTTGGAAACCTAACCAAGATCGCTGTGTACGTATAAAACAACGAATATATAAAATAGTTTTTAAAATACGGTTTCTTGCAAGCATATAGGTGTAAAACTAAGGGTAGGTCAAAGTCTTCAAACGAGGTAAAACTTGTAACTTCTTGAATGGCTCAATTTTATCTTCCGATGTCAATTTTATTAACTTAGATGAATTAGCTTGGTTTATCTTTCGATCTCACCAGTTAATCGGGACTAATGAACAGTGTGTAACAAGATTACCTTCCGATCTCACTTGTCCGATATTCCTTAGGGCGTCACTTCCTAAGTTTTAGATCTTTTAATTTAGTTCAATTTGTTACAAAAGATTAAAAGGAGGTCATGAATCAAAAGGAAAGCAACCAAAAATCCTCTCTTCCTCAGCCAATTTTGGTTTTTTAGGTTGTCTTTGATGAGTTTTCATTGCCAAAATGCCCTTACACGGCCTTGGGTGATTGGTGGACCAAGTGGACAAATACTACCATTTTGTCCAATTTTGTCCCCTTAACAAAGGTGGTGTCGGATACCCAAAAGTGGATATCATGACACCTCGAGCAGTGTCAAGCTTTGGGGTCCTCTTTGAAGGGTGGATATCACAATACCATTGAAGAGTGTCTCCAAACTCCCATCTTGTTGGAGGTATCGCGATTCCAAGGGGTGGATATCACGATACCCTTGCTTGTGGTGTCGTTCTCACTTGTTTTCGACCTTCAACACATCCCTACACCACTCAATCACACATTAGGCCTCTCAATGACACTATTGGCCAAATTGGGTCACAAAATGGACAAAAATGAGACATTTTCACTTTTTAACTTAAAATCTAAAAAATAAAAAATTATACAAAATGCGCTATTTTTCTCAAGAATAAGCTCCTTAAGTATGTCGGAAAGCTTAATTTGCCACATCAATTTGTGGTAGATCAAAACCCTAATCTCAACCTTTCTAAGAATGAAGTTGAGCTTCTGCTCGATGATGAAGTTTAAGTTACCGTATTGCGCTATAATGCCCACTATTGCAAGCACTACCAAAGCAATATTCATATATTTTTCTCTAGTATATAATCATATTAAATACCAATTAATTAATATAGCATATGAAATATAAATCCAAGATTCTCAAATTCATAATAATATTGAATTAAGGTAAAAGAAATAAAATAAAACGAAGTTTCAAAAAATAAAATAAAGAAAGATAGTTACAAAGAAAAAAAAAAAAACTGGAGTACGTCCATGTCAGTCTCTATAAAATATTCCATTATTAAATATAAATTTAGCAACTAATTATTAATTAATAATATTCCTCGTCATCAAAATTAAAAAAAGTGCAACCCTATAAAGCATATTATATATATTTACATAGGAAAGGGTTCAAGTGCAAACTCCACAACTGATTTCAGCTCATCCCAATTGGCCTCAGTGAAGAAATCATCATTTGAAAAGCTAGAAGATGATGCCGCCATTGATGAAGGTATTTGAGCCATTGCAGCACTACTCATTCTATCTGTAACATGCCATTGGCTTTGGTTCTTTCCACTGATATTATGATGATTCACAAGCATTGATGGCTTCTCCTCGTCGTTATGGTCATGAATCAAAAGGAGCAACCAAAAATTTCTTGAAGCTGATGTTAGAAGACTACGCGATGGTGAACTTCTAGTGAAGCTCGTTTTGCTGTGACTTGTCTCCAATCTTGTTTGTGTTTTTGAGCTGACTTTCGTTAGAAGACTACAAATGGTGAACTTCTAGTCGCTTGCTAACAATTCAAAAGTTACTTACATTAAGGGTTAAACTATTGCTTAAATTCTAAATCGATCCAAAACTTCAAACTGTTACAATCAAATCCTCAAAGTATCAACATCCTATCACTCTAGGCATTTCGTACTTGGACATTTTGAATATAATGAACGGTAAATACGTGTGTGCCTACTATACATACAATTTGAATCTGATGCCTTAAAACAAATAGTCCTCTTACATTTTATTGACATCATTTGTTTTCCTTAAAATATCATATCTAAGTTGTCAAAGCAAGAGGTACAAGTGTGTTTACAGTTTGATCATCCATGTGCTTTAAATATACTCTATATTATATCTGAATTGTATTTAACGCCTAAATTAACTGCTAGGCTAATAAAATGAACTGATTGATACAATATTGATATTATCATGACTCAATCAGAACATTTTGAAGTTAATCAGGGACTTCTGATGCAATTAACCCTTAAATAAAAAAAATATTGATTAACCCAACTTGAGCAGTATTTTATACTTACAGCTTCTTGTGCAGCAAATTTGGGATTGGAAAAGGCGACGACAGTGGTACTCTCATGGGGATAAGGAAGACGAAACTCGTGCATCATCCAATCGGTTTTGGTCCCTTTTCCGGCGGCTCCACGGTAATACACTAAGGTTTTCTTTAACCCAATGCAGGCAAGGCCTTGATGATCACCTGTTTGAGCATAAACAGGCTTGTCAATGCCGGTTGCTTTCCAAAAACCAGACCCTGTTACCCTGTTTGGTCTCACGCTGTTCCTGTATTTCCTTCCTCGTTTGCAGAAGAAGTACGATTCAGTCTCTCCTCCTCCCCCCACCATGCTAGCTTCTGCTATTTCATTCATCACCAACACACATCGTCAACTTAAAGAAAATAAAGCTTTATATTTTCATTCACATCACAAAATTGGAAAACTTTAATGAAATTGGGTTTTGATTATCCTTTCCATTTTTTAATTTTTATTTTATGATCTAGGCCTGCTTTATTCAATCAAACCATAAATTTAATATTGGAATCTCACTATCTGCAAGCATATATAATAAATATGAAAGAAGAGGAATGCTGATGATGATCGTGGAAGGACACAGGATCGAATTTGTAAATATCAATCTGTTTGATAAGCTCGAATCTTAGCGGTTTCTTTTCAACTTTGCGTTTAAGATAAAACCCTACGAGCTCTTCATCAGTTGGATGAAACCGGAACCCAGGAAGTTGAATATCTTCGTGATCGGCCTTGTTATCGTTAACACCTTGGACGTCGTCGACGTGCATCATCTTTGACGAAGGAGGCTGTGAATCAAAAGGAAAGCAACCAAAAATTTTGTGAATCATTCAATTTTGGTGTGTACAGTGACATGAAATCGTCAATCAAACTTACAGAGAGAAGCTAACTGCTAGCTTTGAACATTATGGAACCTTCTTAAATAATGTTTGGGGGGGAGTCGTCCCACTTGCCGGTTGCTCGGGTCAAAGTCAAATTATTGACTTATTATGCACAAAGAAGCCCCAATCAGCTTCGAAAGAGTCTTGATTTCTTTCATGTTTCAAACACCTAGCACCAAACATATCATGATAGAACACATTAGAAAATTTGAGGAAATCCAATGTCAAATATATTCTTTAATTAAGATATGTTCTACATATATTGTTACGGTCTCTTAAGGGTGTGAGGCAACACCACATCTAGCAAATATTGTAAGCTATCTTATGTGATTAGCATATTTTAATTAAAATTGTTGGAACTTTTAAATGTATATCCTTGAAGGTTTTAGCAATCCATTAGTTAAGACAGATTGGTGAAAGTCGATGTTGTAGAAGACTACGCGATGGTGAACTTCTAGTCGCTTGCTTAACAATTCAAATCTACGATAAATTTAATATCAAGAAGATCTCGCAAGTATATTTTTTATTGAAGACATTTTCTAGGGCTACTTTTGAAGATTTAGATTTACATTGATTGTATTTTAACAAGCTAATTACACTTATTTAAGAGGGAGCTTGTTAACAATTCAAAAGAGCGAGTGGATACTTGATTCATTGGTGAAGTGATGTTGAAGACTACAGCGATGGTGAACCTCGTGGTGAGTTAAACTTAAATCACGCCTTATATGTATTTATTTATAGTAGATTACTCGTGGTAAAACTAAGTAGGTCAAAGTCTTCAAATGTGGATACTTGATTGGGTTCCACATTTGGTGGCACCTTCCACATGAGTCCCAATCTCTAGTCGCTTGCTAACAATTCAAAAGTGAGCGAGGTGGATACTTGATTCGTTGCACACTACTGATGGGAACTTGAACTAGTCGCCTTGCTTAACATTATGTTATGATGGTGAACTTCTAGTCGCTTGGTTAACAATTCAAAAGTGAGCGAGGTGGATACTTGATTCGTTGCATACATGAGTCAAGTGGCTCCTTATATGATTTTATAGTACGATAATTCATAACAAGAAAATATTGTAAGAAAATTAAATATGTTAATTTAATGACTCAATTGCAAAGAGTTTAAAACTAAGAAACTATCCAATAAATAACTAATAGTGGTTGGTTGATTTCCATGAGTCCCAATCCTCAAACAAGGGACTTAAATTGCTTAAATTATCGAATGGCTCAATTTTATCTTCCGATCTCAATTTTATTAACTTAGATGAATTAGCTTGTTTATATTTCGATCTCACCAGTTAATCTGGGACTAATGAACAGTGTGCAACAAGATTACCTTCCGATCTCACTTGTCCGGATATTCCTTAGAGGCGCACTTCCTAAGTTTTTAGATCTTTTAATTTAGTCCAATTTGTTACAATTTAGTCTTTTGTCCAAAAATTCAGCTTACCCACTTCTCCATCAACCAACCTTCTTTTGAGGTTTAGCTACAAGATTAAAACTTGAGGTCTTCGCATCAGAAGGAAGGGCAACCATTAACTGAAAGCATAAGCTAGAACAAGAGAGGTAAAACTTGTAACTTCGAAGAAGAAAGGGCACATTAAACTGAAAAGCTATAAGCTACGAGAAGGGCACATTAAACTGAAAGTGCGAATATAAGCTACAATGATAACAAGATTAAACTAACACTAAAACGTCCAAGAAAAGTAAATGGAAAATAAACTCTAGACTAAAGAAAAGAAAAGAAAATGAGAAGAAGCGGAAAACTAAAAGAGAACCAGAAAACTAAATCTTTCAAAAGTGAGGTGGATACTTGATTCGGGTTGCACCTTCCACATGAGTCCCATCGAGAAACGTCAAGTCTTTGGGGTCCTTTTTCTTTGAAGGGTGGATATCACAATACCATTAAGAGTGTTCCAAACTCCCATCTTGCGTGGATACTTGATTCGGGTTGCACCTTCCATGAGTCCCAATCGCTTGTGCGATAAGTACGTTCTCACTTGGTTTAGACCTTCAAACATCCCTACACCGACTCAATCACATTAGGCCTCTCAATTGACGGACTATTGAGCCAAATTGGTCACAAATGGACAAATATGAGACATTTTCAAACTTTTGAACTTAAATAAAAATCAAAAATTATACAAAAGGCTGACAATATTTTCTCAGAATAAGCTTTACTAAGTTATTGAAAAGCTTAATTTGCCACATCAATTTGGAGGTGGTAGATCACAACCCTAATCTCAACCTGTTCTATGAAGTTGTAGAAGACTACGGGAAATAATGCTTCGTAAAATCGGATTGGTTTACAAATTAAGAAATTTGAAGGTGTTGTTTTGATGGGAAATAATGCTTAGTAAAATCGCAGTGTTGGAACAATTAAAGTTAAGATGTTTGATGGAGTTGTCGTAACACTTAGTGACGCACGGCATGTTCCGAATTGAAGAGAAATTTAATTTCATTGAGTACTCTTGATTCAAAAGGGTACAAATACACAACTGAAAGTGGGATGTTGAAGATTTCAAAGGTTCCTCATTGTGATGAAAGGCAGAGAAAGACTACCAAGTTATATGTTTTGTGGTTCTATCGTTATTGGTGATGCATTGAACTTGTGTTTATCCAAACAAAATGTCAAGAACGAATGATGGTAAGATCATGAAAAGGTTCATGTATGTTGTAAATCCAACTTATAACCAAAGTCAAGTTTGATATTGGCCATACCAATTTGGGATGTTTTTAATCAACCGACACGCATGCCATTAAAAAGATCACAGAGGTATAGCGAACCTAATTATTCCGATTTAAATCCTTGGTGTTCCTCAAATGCTCATTAATGGAAATTGGAACCAAGATCCATTAAATGTGTTTTTGGTTATTAAACGTTAAAAGGGAAATTTGTTGTCTGAAAATTGAAAGTTCTATTGCAGAAACTGTTGTTTTGAATGAAAGCTATGCTCTAACTTATAGCTCTTAAGACTCTTCAAAAAGAGAAGAATGAAGAACGGTGGAGCTGATTGATAATGCAACTAAGCGTGCAAATCCTAAAATAGAGTTACTTCTTACCATCGGATCTCTGATGCCAAACGAACTAGAAGGATTAAACTCAAAGATGTGGGTTGAACTAGTTCTTATGCTTTAAATGTTTCAATTAGATTGCAACCAAGGCCATCTAATTATTCGAGTATGAAACGAAGGATTTGCTTAGAGAATTGAATTCCAAACAAAATCAGGGAATTGTGAGATTCTAAGAAAGCGTTGTCACAATGATTTGTTGACTCATCTTAGGCGGTGATAATATGGCGCTTCTTTGATCAAAAGGGAGAGATTGGAAGTTGAATGGAATGGATGTTGTTGTTGTTAAATGGAATGGAATGGGTGATGCTCTACTCCTTCTAATGGGAGTTATTTTGCTTTTACTTTGTTGTTACAATTTTTCTTTTGTGTGTTTTCTTTCTGAGCTTTATGACTATTGAACTTAGAAAAAGGATTGTGCTAAAAGGAGTGTTGTAGTTATTCTTTGAGGCAAGTGTCTTTGAAGTTGGTCGTGCCAAAGAAGTGGCCACTATGGCTATCATTGTGATAGACTTTGCTACTTTCAGATTTGGTATTAGCCATTTTGGAACAATTAAAGTTAAGATGTTTGATGGAGTTGTCGAACACTTAGTGACGCACGGCATGTTCCGAATTGAAGATTGGATTGGATCGAATCAAGCCATTGGATTCCTTAGATTGTGGAGATTGGACTAGGATAACATTGAAGACATATCTCCAACAATCCACTTTTCATTGGTCTTTAAAATTTAATTTCATTGAGTACTCTTGATTCAAAAGGGTACAAATACACAAATGAAAGTGGGATGTTGAAGATTTCTAAAGGTTCCTCATTGTGATGAAAGGAGAAAGACTACCAAGTTATATGTTTTGTGGTTCTATCATATTGGTGATGCAATTGCCGCCTCTTCTTTGTCGATGATGATATTATTAAACTTTGGCATATGCGCCTAAGGCATATGAGTGAGAATGACATGGCAGAATTGAGCAAAAGAGGACTTCTTGATGGGCAAGGAATTTGCAAACTCAAGTTCTGTGAGCACCGTGTTTTTGGGAAGCAAAAGAGAGTTCTATTCACCAGAGGAATCCATAACACAAAAGGAACGTTGGAGTATATTCATTCTGATCTGTGGGGGCCATCAAGGGTGCCTTCGAGAGGTGAAGCTAATTATGTGCTAACTTTTATTGATGATTTTTCCAGGAAAGTTTAGGCATTCTTCCCAAGCGTAAAAGCGATGTGTTTTCGATTTAAGTCTTGGAAAACTATGATTGAAAAACATACGGAAAACAAATAAAACACCTCCGCATGCATAATGGCTTAGAGTTTTGTTCGATGAGTTTAATAAACTGCAAGTCGGGGGATCGTGAGACACTTGACGATCGTCATACTCCACAACAAAATGGCGCTGCGTAACGAATGAATGTAACGATCATGGAAAAGGTTCGATGTATGTTGTCAAATGCCAACTTACCAAAGTCGTTTTTAATGAAGCAAACCTCATCGATGTTTTTAATCAACCGATCTCCATCCGCTGCCATTGAGAAAAAGACTCCACAAGAGGTATGGTCCGTAATCCCGCTAATTATTCGATTTAAAGATCTTTGGGTTCCGCGATGCTCATATTAATAATGGAAAATTGGAACCAAGATCCATTAAATGTGTTTTTCTTGGTTATAAAGTCTGGTGTAAAAGGGTATAAGTTATGGTGTCCTCGAAAATAGAAAAGTCGTGATTAGCAGAGATGTTGTTTTTGATGAAACCGCTATGCTACCTAACTTATCTCTTAAAGACTCTTCCAATAAAGAAAATAAAAAGGTGGAGCATCGATTAATACAGAGTCAACTCCTCAAGCCAGTACAAAAATAGAGAATAGAGTTACTTCTTCACCACAATACTCTATCGCCAAAAACAGTAACTAGAAGAGAAATTAAACCTCCAAAGAAGTATGCCGAGGTGACCTAGTTGCTTATGCTTTAAATGTGGTCAAGATATAGATGCAAACCAAGAGCCATCTAATTATTCTCGAGGCGTTAGTGTGAAGACTGAGAAGGTGGATGTTTGCTATGCAAGAGGAAATAGAATCACTCCACAAAAAACAAAACATGGGATCTTGTGAAACTTCCTAAAGGTAAAAAGGTTGTTCATTGTAAATGGGTGTTTAAAAGAAAGAAGAGACCTCAGAGTTGAAGAACCCGGATATAAAGCAAGGCTTATTGCAAAAGGTTACGTCAAATTCCGGTGGAGTGGACTTTACAGATGTGTTCTCCCGGCCAGAAGCATAGTTCGATTCGAGCTTTGCTTGGTATTGTGGCTATGCAAGATTTGGAGCTTGAGCAGTTAGATGTAAAACCGTATTTTGCATGGAGAGCTTGAGGAAGATATTTACATGCAACAACCGGAGGGTTTTACAGATCTCAAAAAAGAGGACTATGTTTGCTTGTCAAAAAGTCTCTTTACGGTTTGAAACAAATACCAAGACAAAGGGTACAAGAGGTTTAATTCATTTATGACTTCTCATAATTTTAAAAGAAGTAGCTTTGATAGTTGTGTTTACTTTAAGAAAATGTTGATGGTTCTTTTGTGTATCTACTTCTTTATGTTGATGACATGTTGATAAAGAAAAGATAAAGTAGAAATAAGAAAGGTCAAAGCCCAACTAAGTGAAGAATTTGAGATGAAAGATTTGGGACCAGCAAAGAAGATACTTAGTATGGAGATTCTCGAGATAGAAAACAAGTATGTTGTACCTAAGTCGAAGGGTACATTGAGAAAGTTCTTTATGGGTTCAATATGCAGAGTGCTAAGGTTCGTTAGTACTCCTTTAGCAACCATTTCAGACTTTCATCGGCTTTGTCTCCACAATCGATGATGAGATTGAGTACATGTCACATGTTCCATACTCGAAAGTGCAATGGGATCTCTCATGTATGTTATGGTTTGTTCACGTCCATTTATCATATGCAACAAGGCGCTTAGCGATACATGGCGAATCTCAGAAAGAACATTGGAAAGTAGTTCGGTGGATTTTAAGATACTTACGAGGTACTACCGATGTTTGCTTACGCTTGGAAGAACTAGAGATGGAGTCATTGGGTATGTTGATGCTGATTTTTGGAGACCTTGATAGAAGAAGATCTCTCACCGGTTATGTCTTTACAATAGGAGGTTGTGCAATCATTGAAAAGCTACTTTGCAAACTACATACCGCTTTGTCTACCAATCAAGTCGAGTATATGGCGACATCAAGCTTGTAAAGAAGCTATTTGGTTGAAGGGACTCTTTAGTGAGCTCAATGAAGACCTTCAAATCAAGACAAGATTTTGTGACACCAAAGTACCATCTTCCTTACAAAAGATCAAATGTTTCACGAGAGAACAAAACACATTGATGTTCGATATCATTTTGTTCGTGATATTATTGCTCATGGTGAGATTGTTGTGAGCAAAATTAGTACTTATGAAAATCCTGCAGATATGATGACTAAGTCACTTTCTATAACCAAGTTTGAGCATTGCTTAGACTTGGTTGGTGTTCATTGTTGAAGTTAAACCCTTAAGGGGTTTTATGGAAGAGGTGGAGAACTTGTTCGTTGAGAGTTCCCGATGAAGAACTTGTTTGTTGAGAATTCGTGTCAAGGTGGAGATTGTTAGAGTTGTGTGACTCAAATTCTAAGATATTGCTTGCAAGTCAAGTTAAACAAAATATATCTTCTTTCTAGAAGATTTAGTATTTATGAGTATAATATATTTAGCATTTATTAGCATAACATATTTTTACTTTGATTAGAATTGGGTTTTATAAGCCTATAAATAGACATAGTTTATTCCTCTTGTAACGATTCAATTCGACATAGTGAATTTTCTTCTCCTCCGCCGTGGTTTTTTCCTAAAGGGTTTCACGTAAAATCTGTGTGTTCTTTATTCTCTTTTCTTTTCTTTGCGATATATATTGTCATTACCGATTTTATATTTTTCACAAAAACTAAACTAATGTGCATGCCTCTCTTTTTCAGCCAATTTTGGTTTTTTTAGGTTGTCTTTTGATGAGTTTTCATTGCCAAAAATTCCCTTACATGGGCCTTGGGTGATTGGTGGACCGAGTGGACAAATACTACCGTTTTGTCCAATTTTGTCCCCTTAACAAAGGTGGTGTCGGATACCCAAAAGTGGATATCATGATACCTCGAGCAGTGTCAAGCTTTGGGGTTCTCTTTGAAGGGTGGATATCACAATACCATTGAAGAGTGTCTCCAAACTTCCATCTTGTTGGAGGTATCGCAATTCCAAGGGGTGGATATCACGATACCCTTGCTTGTGGTGTAGTTCTCACTTGTTTTAGACCTTCAACACATCCCTACATCACTCAATCACACATTAGGCCTCTCAATGACACTATTGGCCAAACTGGGTCAAAAAATAGACAAAAATGAGACATTTTCACTTATTAACTTAAAATTTAAAAAATAAGAAATTATACAAAATGTGCTATTTTTCTTGAGAATAAGCTCCTTAAGTATGTCGGGAAAGCTTAATTTGCCATATCAATTTGTGGCAGATCAAAACCCTAATCTCAACCTTTCTAAGAATGAAGTTGAGCTTACTGGCTCTGATGATGAAGTTTAAGTTACCGTATTGGCGCCTATAATGCCCACTATTGCAAGCACTACCAAAGCAAAGCTAAGGAAGACTTGCTCTATTGTTACAAAAGAGTTTGAAAGACGTTCTTCAATAAAAGAGATTGATAAAGGAAAGTCTCTTATCCAACCAAGAACTTTCAAGAGATTGAGAGTAGATGAAGAAACTTCATCTGATTCATTTGATAAATCAAAGACTAAAACAGATCCGAACTTTGATGAAGATGCATCGTTGAAGGTGGCTTTTGAGGTAAAGGCCAAAATCAAACGTCCAAAAATTCTTATGATAGCTTAACAAATGAACAAAAGGATGAAACAAGCTAGTGTGCCATTTGTGCTTGCAGAAGCTACAGTCAAAGCTAGAGAAGAAAAAGCTGCTCTTCTAGAAAAACAAAGCTAGATTTTTTTTTTTTTACTGTTGTTTGTTCTAAAAGTATCTTTCCATGCTCAAGAAAAGTTTTATTGAATAACAGAATATAGGTAAAGCTAGTTTTGTTGAGCATGGTGTAGACACTTTGTTAGGGAATAATGGACTTATGGGGTAAATTAGTTTTGTTAAGCATTATGTTAGATAGGTTGTGTTTGAGTTCTATGATAACCTATTCTACAACATCAAGGATAAGCAAATCCAACTATCCCACAAAGTTTTTATAAGAGGGTATGATATGATTTCAGTCCTGATTAAATCAAGAAAGTTTTGAACTGATACTATTTGAATATGGTTGAATTTGAAGAATCTAAAGACAACATTGTTGCAATCATTACCAACAACATCCATCCAACCTAGTCTTTGAAGGGTGCAATACATGCTTCATCTTTGAGCACTACATATGCTTCCTTTTTTGCAATTGCAATAAGGAATTGGTTACCAAACAGTCAAAGAGATGTGGTTAGAAAGAAGGCTACTATGTTGATAAAAAAGTTAGTAAAAATAGTCAAGTTTGATATTGGCCATACCAATTTGGGGAGAATCACCAAGCATGCATAAAAGGTACATGTTAGGAACTTTTTACCATTTCAATCCTTGATTTTTCAAATCCATAAGTAAAATCTCGGAATTGTTTGAGCTTATTAGCAACTTAAAAGATTTGTTGTTGAGTTGAAGTTCTTTCAAAAACGGCTTGAAGGAAAGCATGCTTTTATAGCTCCTTAGGATCATCTTAAAGAAGGAGAAGAAGAAGAACCTACTATTGATAATGCACTAGGTGCTCCTAAAATGACCGCTGCAACTGGTCTTGCGAGCAACCAGCAAGGTTCAATCAAATGATGGTTAAACATCTTTTTGTTTCCATTAATTCTCACCCCATAAATGATCAAGAAATTTGCTTGATGACTTGAATTCCAACTCAAATTAGAGATCAAGAAAGTACGTTGCACAATGATTTGTTGACTCATCTTAGGCGGTGATAATATGGCAGTTCTTTTGATCAAAAAGGGAGAGAGATTGGAAGTTGAATGGAATGGATGTTGTTGTTGTTAAATGGAATGGAATGGGTGATGCTCTCTACTCCTTCTAATGGGAGTTATTTTGCTTTTACTTTGTTGTTACAATTTTTCTTTTGTGTGTTTTCTTTACAAGCTTTATGACTATTGAACTTAGAAAAAAGGATTGTGCTAAAAGGGAGCTGTTGTAGTTATTGCTGAGGCAAGTGTCTTTGAAGTGGCTGTCGAAGTGCCAACAGTAGTGGCCACTATGGCTATCATTGTGACAGACTTTGCTACTTTTGAGATTTGGTATTAGCCATTTTTGAAACAAAATCTTTAGGCTTTGAATGATGTTGATATTATGGAAGTATGAAATCTCGTTTATGAAGATCAATCCATTTGAAGCAACTTTTTGAAGATTGGATTGGATCGAATCAAGCCATTGGATTCCTTAGATTGTGGAGATTGGACTAGGATAACATTGAAGACATATCTCCAACAATCCACTTTTCATTGGTCTTTATTATATTGTATCTTGCTACTTTAATGATGACTTGATTGTAATTGACCTCTAGTATGCTAGCAAGTCTTAAAACTCTTATATATTTGATACACTTGTATAGGTTTTGTATTGAGTCAAAGGCAACGCCTCTCCCCCCCCCCCAAAAAAAAGGAAAATTTCATCTTTTACCTTTTAAAATGTATAAAACTATAAATTAGTAGTGATAAAATTACAATTTGGCCCCTTTAAAAATGATAAGATCCTTTAAAAATTATAAAGGTTTTAACTAATACAATGGTGAAATTGCACTCAAAATTTATAACTTAATTTTGCCGCACCTCCAAAATAAAGTTTTTTGGCTTCGCCCCTATATTAAGTATTGGGAGAACTTATTTGTTCATTGTGGAACATATTTTTGAGAGTGCATTTGAAAGAGTGATCTTAATCTTTAGGTACAAAAGTGAGGTTGTTATACCATGGTGGAATATGACTTGAATCATTTGTTGTATTGAGATTAAAGATAGTAGATTTACTCTCTAAACTAGGCTCTATAGACGTAGTAAAATTAAACTATGTAAATAATTTGTTGTGTTCTTATTTTCTGTCCAATCTTATCACAGTGCCACCTTCAATGATCACTGCAACCATCACTTCCATTCAAATTCTCTATTTAACTTAATAATTAATTATTATTCGTTTCAATATCTTAAATCTAAAATAATAATAAAATTATTATCTATACCTTATTGCAACAATAATCATTTCAACATAACTAATACTCCTTCCTAGTTCTGTATGCACTAAGCTGAGGAGGCTCTTCGTTGAAAAGAAAAGCCAAGAATAAAATTACTGAACAATGTTTCGTTCAGTATGAAAAACACACCTAATGTTTTTTTATTTTCAACAATGCTTGAGTGGATTTTTGAAGGTCAATTTTGATTTGTTTTGGCATTTAAGGCCACCTTTTGACATATTGAAAAGAAATTAGAGCAATTTTTTTTTTCAAAGGCTTGAATTATGTAAGCTTGATTTTGAAAAAAACAACGAATGTTACACAAAATTTTCCTTCTGAAAATTTAAATATTGACTTTCATCATTCATAAATTAAACCAATATAATTAGCAAATTTTATAGCTTAATTTTATTAGTTTTTTATAAAATAAATGTCAAATAAATTTTGGGTTATTTTGGAAAAATAAAATAAAATAAAAATGCTTTTTCTTTCTAGAGCATTTCCATTATCACAATTATAACATTTAAAAAAGTTCCATTTTAATATTTCTGTCAAATAAATGTGGATAGTTTTCTCAAGTTAGCAATACAACACAAATGGAAATGAAACAAATAAAAATTAGAGACTAAAGTGAAAACCACAATATTAAATATGTTCACGGTCAAGATTGAATCGGATTAAAATGGCATCGAATATTATATATACAAACTTATATTCACTCGATTTTAGATACAAGCTTCAAAATCATTCTAGACTAATTCATATATTTAAAATAGATAAATATATAAGCTAAGTCCCATATTTTTATATTTTAAAACATGTTATTTTATTTAATTTTATTAATATTAGTATAATGTGAAATTTATTGTAATAGTATGTTAAGACATTTTGTTGTTTGAAAAGAATATAAACATTTGCAATTAATTGATACAATAAATAGAGTGCTACTGAATTGAATGTGAAAAACATTTATTTATTTATTTTTGTTCTCTAGAATAAGAGTGCACCTTCTTTGACCTTTTTATATTAGAGGGTAATATAATTAATTAAACAATACTATCATTAATATTAATAATCAATAATATGTTCCATCTCATAGGACCATATTTTAGGGAAATTTCTGCTAATGAAGAAGTTGGGTTCTATAAAATATTTGTCCAAAGCTTGACTTACCAGCCATCCTCTATATTTTAATTATTGTATTTCAATTATCTTAATCATTACTTTACAGTTTAGATATTTAAATTAATGTGTTAATTCATTTTAAAATTTTCTTTTTAAAGTAAGGCTGCAGAATTGGGGCTTTTAATGCTCCAAATTCAAAAATAATCTTTAAATAAATGTGACATTTTTGTGTGTGATTTTGTATCAACCATACTAATCATGTTTCAATGTGATTGTTATCAATGTTTAAAAGTCAAATTATTAACAATAAAAGTAGTAACATTTAATACTGTTTTGACATATTGCATGTATAAATAAATATGTTTCTTCAATATAAAATTAGATTGTTGTATTTAATTCTTTAAATGTGTAGAATTAAAATAAAATAAAATAAATTAGATGTATGAATTTTATGTGTAAAATTACACCAAACTAAAGTTCGAGTATCAGATTACACATTAAACTCTTAAATGAAAGACAAAACTCTACCAATATTATTTTTATTAAAAAAACACTCGAATCTGAAAACTTCACAGAAAAACTTTAAATTTCTTACCACTCATCCAAATTCAATGAATACTTTAAAATAAAAATCAAATTCTAAATCACGTGCTTAGATGACTTATAATTCTCAAAGTTATTTTGAATAAATTACTTATTGTTGTTTCCGTATGAAAACTGGAAGAAAAAAAGTCTGCAAATGCTGGACCATTGATGTTATGTTCTGGAAAATTAGTTTACAATGGAAAACGATTTATGCAATCAAATCAAACAGAAAGAGAAAATTCTAAGAATATTTCTTGGTTTGAAAAGAAATTCAAATATTTTTTATGACTTTATTTAATAATTGTAATTTCGATAATTTATTATTGAATGAATTGTTTGTGGTTTATATTTATCAATCATTCAATTGATTTTTTTTATATATTTTAGGGTTAATTGCATTAAATATTTCAAATTATCGCTAAATTCTAAATTAATTCATAAATTTTAAAAATATTTTAATCAAGTCTTTTCATCAATCTAACTATCAACTTAAGTGTTAAATGCGAGTTTAAATTTGACGTGAAATATATTTAGAATATATAATTAAAATTGTAAATACGTGTATGCTAATTACATGGACAACTTAAATTATATGATTGGAAATATAAGAACTAATTTAAAATTTGGGTTATAATTGAAGGATGTGATGGAGACAGCGAATTTGATGTTAGGCAATAAAGATGATTAGACAAAATAATTAAGAAGAGGAAGGCCAAAAAAAAAAAAAAAAGGTTGAATTAAATTGAATTACACATTATTTGCCTTCTAAAATGTGTTTCATTTGATATGCAAAATTCACCTTTGACGTGACAACTTCATCTTTCTAGAGCTATTAATTTTTTTAAAAAAATACTGTATTTTGTTTGTATTTGAAATCATTGGATGATAAAATAATTAATAAGAGGAAGAGCTCGAATTAAATTGAATTACACATTATTGTCTGCTAAAATGTGTTTCATTTGATATGCAAAATTCACCTTTGATTGTGACACCTCAATATTTGTAGACAACCTATTTTTAAAAGCCATCTAAATTTTGTTTGTAATTTTGCGTCTACTTCTCTCTCTATATATACATACTCTTAATTGGAGGGTTTTCTTTTAGTTTAACACTAATGATAATTGTGAACAAAATTCGATTCAATTAAAAAAATTAAAATTTTTTAATTTCAGTTTAATCAAATCTAGTTATTCGAATTATTCGACTCAACTCGAATAATTCAATTCAAGTTTAGAGTTTGAGTCGAGCTGAATTTTACAACTCGAATAATTCGAATAACATATTAGTGTAAATACTATTTTGGTCTCTATCAACTTTGAAAAATTACAAAAATAATTTTAAAATTTAAAATATTTATAAAATTTATTTTTAAAAATATATAAAAATCTAAAAAATTTCTAAAATAAAAATTTTGGTTCAAATATATATGATTTCTTATGTACTCTGATATGGAATGAATTATACTGTAATAATATTTTTATTTTGACATGTTTAATTTTTTTAATTTAACTCGAATAATTTCACTCTATTCGACTAGACTCAAATTTTATTTCACTCGATTCGATTCGAAAAAATTTAAATTGAGTTAGGATGATAAAATAAGACTTGTGAACTCAATTAACTCGAAATTTTTCACTCAATTCAATCGAACACTCACCCCTAACATTAAGTACAAGCAAAAATATTTATCTTGAAGGAGTAGAATCAAATTATTACAGCACAAACGAATTAAAATTAGAAATGAAGCCAACTAATTGAATTAAAACCCACATATAACATCAACACATGGTGAAACTTTGAATCCCATGCATATAATCACATATGATGAGTTTCATATATCTAAGTAGTCAGAATTCAAAACCTTGGTCTTTGCCAATAAATTAAGGTCTTGTTAGCCTTAATTTTAGTTATTTTATGGTTAATTATATAAAATAACTATTGTAAATTAATTCAATAATTAATTAAGCTCTTAATTGAAAACAACATTCAATTGAGTCCTTAATTCAAATATAAATAATCAATTATGCCCTTAAAAACCAATTTCAGTGTAAACTCCTAACATTCGTTAACTTCACTTTACTACGTCGTGAAATCTTGTAATTTTTCTTAAAATTGTTTAAAAATTATGAAAAATCATAAAAAATTTAAAATAATAGAAATTTATTTTAAAAATTAGAAATTTTAAAATAAAGAAAATTATTAGAATTTTCAGAAATTATAAAAATATTATTAAAGAAATGGAAAAATATTAAAATATTAAAAGAATATAAAATGCAAAAGAATAAAATTATTAAAATTTGAAAAATCTAAAAATTATAAATATTGCAAAAAAAAGATTATTATATAAAATTATGAAAAGAGATTGCATAGGTCGCTAACATGCCACATAAAGAGTTGACCATCGAGAAAAAGAAATAGAATTGAGTTAAGGTCGAAAGGGACATGTTCGTGTTCCCTGGTAACAACACTATGTTCTCACGTGACATTGATACTTACATTGAAGGTATCGACAAGTTAATCAATATAAAAGATAGATCCATAAAAAATATGATTTGTTATATTTTCATATTTTCATATTTCTTTATAATTTTTAAATTTTTGAAAAATTATAAAAAATATGTGCAAATTTTTATAATTTTGGAAATTCTATTTTTTCAATTTTAATAATTTTCGATTATAATTTAATAATTTTTGAAAATTTGTATAATTTTATAATTTAAAAAATCATTTTCAAAAATCTAAATTTTGTATAATTTTAGAAAGAAAAATAGAATTATTATTTATGTTTTTAAACAATTTTGAGGGAAATTAGTGTCACATGTCAAAACTAAAGGACTTAATTGATTATTATTTATGTTTTAAACAATTTTAAACAAGAAAATTAATTTTTGAGAGCTTAATTGATTGCTTATATTTGATTACTGAATTAATTATCAAATTATTTTACAAGGGCTTTTTATATAATAAGCCTTAATTTATTTAAAGAATAAATCACATATTTAATTTCTAATGTTTTTACATTTTTATTTTAATCACATAATATTGAAATTTTACAATTTAATTATTAGTAATTTAAAAATAATCTTTAATTATTTAACTGTCAAAAGTTTCATACTATATCATATAACAATTTTTAAAATAATTTTTTGATTCAAACAATTTTAAAATATATATATTCTGGATATTGGAAGAATAAATTACAATTTTTTTATTTTTAAAAGCTTAGTTTTTTTATTTTTATATTTTAAAATTTTTGTCTAATTATAAAACCATTAAATTTACTAGTATAATATTTTAAAATAAAAATACTCATTTAATATTAACATAAAATGACTTCGTTAATAAACTTGAATTTAATAAATTAATTTTAACAATGTTAATAATTAAACTTGAAATTTAAAATTTTAATTTATATTTATTCTTTTACAAGTACAATAATTACAAAATAGGAAAGAGGTACGGTTAATTGCATTAAGCATTTCAAATTGCACAAATATTAAATTAGTTTATAGATTATTAAAATATTTTAATTGAGTCTTTAAATCATCATCTTTATAACAATCAAGTCTTCCTATCAACTTAACTACTAATTTAAATGTTAAATACTGATTCAAATTTTAACATAAAACATATTTAAAATATGCTGTAATTGTCCAAAATTTACTGTTTGTTGGCATTAAAATGTGTTTCATTTTATATGCAAGATTCACCTTTGACGTGACAGTTTGATTATTTCTAGACAAACTAATTTTAAGAAGAGTCTAAACTTTGTTTCGGTTTGAATATATAAATCCATTTTATTTTGTGTGCGTGAAAGATGTTTTGAAAGTTTACTAATGATATAATTAAAGTAATAATTGCAATACATAATCTTTAGTAATCAAGCTTATTAAATAAAACAAAATAAATAAAATTAAATTCCATATGTTGGTTTGCTGGTTAAAGTATTCACTGCTTCAGATGTAACTTTAATTCCAGTCGTGCCAATCGCGTTACTGCTAAAGATTTACCCTCCTCTCATAATTCACAAATATATATATATACTAAATTAATAGAATCCAACAATTATAGTATAACCAGGTAAAAACATATCCGAACAAGTAAAATCAAATTATTATAGCACAAGCAGACTAACAATTAGAAAAATCTAGATAAAACCGATTAACCGAACTAAAACTCACATATAATATTAGCTCATGGTGAAACTTTGAAACCCACACATATACTCGCATATAGACCTGATCATGGATCGGGCCAATGCCAAATTTTTAAACTCATTTTTTAGGTGTAGGCCCTGCCCAGTCGAAAAATGGCCTTAAAATTGACCTCGCTTGTATTAAAAAATTTATATTATTTTTATATAAAAATAAATTTAAAAAATATAATACATCAAATACACTAAAAATATTAACATAAATGTTTCCCAACAAATTGAAAATACATTAAAAAAGTCTTTATACTAAAATAACATTAAGATAGTTGCAATTTAGTAAACAAATATTTCTAAAATAGTAACAAAATTAACAATAAATCAAGAGTTATACAATATTCAAATAATAATAATAAAATAGTAGTAATATAATAGCAAAATGACAATAAAATAATATCAAAATGGTAGCAAAACAATGGTAAGAAAAAGATTTAGGTAGATTCGAGTTGAGCCAAACAAAAAAAACTTACTCGCGGTTTAACCCATTTAAAAAAGGGCCTTATTTTTTTTTTAAATCTATTTTTTTGAACTTATAATTTTACTCAAATTCTCTCACTTTTTAAAAAAAACCTTTGAACCTAGGTAAATAACTCAATCTATGATCAAATCTACTCGCACATGATAGATTTTGAAACAAGAGTACTCAAGGCTCAAGACCTTGCCTTTGCCAACAAGCTAAAGGCAACGTAAGTTTTAATTGTAGTTAATTTATTTAAAAAAAAATCAAATATCTAATATATATATATATATATATATATATATATATATCCTTATGTCTCAAGTGACATGGAGACTTAATTTATTAACATGTGACATATTTATTGTGATGACAAGTGACAAAAGTGTTATTTATTTTCATTACGTAAAATTTATATATTTAAAATTTTGGTCCATTTTGAGTTTTTAAAGTTGGAATAATATCCCAAATTTTACCCTTTTAACTTGTTAAGAATTTTGGCTTTTTAAAAAAAAATTTAAAGTTTAGAATTTTAGTATTATAAGACTTTCTAATATATATTTTAAAATTAAAGATAAATTAAAGTCTCATGTATATTATACTAAATCAAAATTTATATATCAAAATATATATTGAATCATAATTCATATATGATTTTGAAATTTTTCCCTTTAAAATTATTATTTGGTATTAGATGCAAAAAGTAATCAAGATTAGTACATCATTGATTAGAGATATTCATTTACGTAAAAACCGCATCTCCAATAGTCTTAATTTTAATATTAAATAAAATAATTCTGCTAAAGATGGAACAATTTAATTGTTATCAAAAGATAACATTAATATTTTCCGCCAAATTATCCTACGTGACAAAGGAACAAATATATTAATAATGATAAATACATGTTTTTCTATCTAAGAAAAATCAAAAAGAATAACTACAATTTTCCTAAACATGAATTTTCTTCTTCTTCTTCTTCTTAAATTAATTTCAATTTTAACCTTAATCTCCATCATGAAGGTAGCTTGTTTCATTGAAACTAAGTATCAATACATGTGTATGACCCTAAACAATTTGCTGCTCAAAAATACTCCACAATCAATGCACGATATCCAAGGAATCAACCAAAGAAGAAGATGGGTTAGTCGAGATTAAGCATAGAATAAAAATAATCGATGAAATAGATAGGGTAAAAGACCTTTGAAGAAGAGCAAATTCTGAAATGGCTTCGTGGCTTGGGTTTCTTCAACTTCTCGCCACAATCCTCACATTGAAACCACACCCGAGAAGCTACCTTTTATGGTGGTGGTGAGGCCAAGGTTAATGAAGAAAATGAAGAAGAAGAAGAAGGCTGCCTAGAGTGAGCAAAATTATAATTTGTTTTTATTTTTCGTAGGTAGAAAATAAAGATTAAAATTTTAATTTCTTGTACAGATAAAACTTCAACACATGAATACCTTACTACTAATATAATTTTCCTTCGCCACCTAAGATAATTTGACAAAAAAATATTAACACTATTATCAATTGTCTTTAAGTGCTCACAGAGACTAAATTTTTTCACTTCGTTTTGAAAAGAATCGAAATTTAAAAGGGACAAAAGAGATCTTTTTACCTATTCATTAACCAGGAGTGGCGGCTTGAAAAATTTTGAAATGCTTTCCCTTCAGTCTAAATAGACTCTAGACCTATTTGAATATTTCATTTTCTATTTCAAAATAATAAAATACTTTATTACTAAAACCAACATATTATTATAATTAAGTTTAAATAAAAATATTATTTTTATTATTAAATTTGCATTTATTTGAAAAGTGTTTTGTTTTTTTAATGTTCGTGGTTGTTCTTATTAATAATGTCTGTTTTCAAAATTTAAATTCGTACTCTTCTTTAAAAATTTAATATATTTTACTATTACACTTAACTCTTAATAAATTTAATAAAAAAACAAGTCTGCCCTCTTTGGCACGTCTTTGGTTTGCCCTATTTTGCACGTTTCTTTTTCTAGTTTTCTTGGTTTTTCTGTTCCTTTTGGCAGAGAAGTGGTGACGGCGAATCTATAAATTTTGGATCTCTTGGTTGAGTACAGGGAAACTTCAATTGGAGGTTCATCTGAAACAAATGGAAGACGAATTAGCGGGGTTATCAATAGACGAAGAAGATGAAATTTTATAGATTCAAATAGAACCGAATGAAGAAAGAAAAGAAGAAGTTTTCAGGTTAGTAGGATGTTTTTTAACTGCTAGTATTATTCATTTTCCTGCTATGAAAAATACTATGGCAAATATGTGGCATCCTGTAAGGGGGTGCATATTCGGGATCTGGGTGAAAAAAGATTTCTCTTTCAATTTTACCATATTATGGATTTAGAGAGGGTGCTGAAAGGATCTCCATGGACTTTTAACAATCATCTGTTACTTTTACACAAGATACAGTGGGGAGAAGATCCACTCAAAATTCCTTTAATCACGGCACCTTTTTGGTTTCAGATACACGACATCCCCATTGGTCTACATTCAGAAAACCTAGCAATTCAATTGGGTAAATTTATAGGAGAATTTATGAAGTATGATGGATCGAATTTGGGCAAAGAAAATAGGAATTACATGCAGATAAGAGTGAAGATCGATGTAAGACGTCCGCTAAAAAGGAGGAAACAAATTTTGTTCTGTGGGAATTATTTATATGTTAAGTTTCGCTATGAACGACTGTCCCTTTTTTGCTTTTTCTGTGGACGCTTGGGACATAATGACTCCTTTTGTGAAGCAAAAATGATGCTAGGGGTGGAAGTAGCTGAGATGGGATGGGATCTATCCTTTCGGGCTCAATCATGGAGGCGATAATAACGAATAGTGTTTGGCTGAGAGAGGAAGATGAGGGGAAGTGGAAAGATGATGGTGAAGATACTCCCACAAATGAGAACAATGCATGGAATAGGAAGAATAAAACAGGAGACATGGAAAGTCCTTTGATCCAGTGTTGGGTTTCAGTTTGGATGGTCGAAAGATTTTGGGAAGTCATACGGGGGTAAAACAAAATTTAGATCCAGTTCTATCTGACATGGAGCATGACCTGGAGGATGATGTCCTGATTAGTGAGGAAGGAAAGAAAAGAGCGAGAGGCGAGATGGAGGGCGTGACAGCTTAAGGAAATGAGAATTCCCCGACAGAGAGGAATAGGAGAGTGTTGAAAGTTAACCAGTTTAAATTGGCGGCTGCCAAGAGGCAAGCCAACCGGACGTAATGAAACTGTTAAACTGGAATGTTCGTGGATTGGGGAGTCCACGAACAGTAAAGAGACTTCGGCATAAACTGAAGGCACAAAATCCCCAAATGGTCTTCTTTATGGAGACAAAAGTTTGCAGAAGTAAAATGGAAAGAATTCGATATAGTTGTGGATATGTTAATGGCATTGAAGTTGATCTAGAGGGTACTAGAGGAGGTTTATGTTTGGCATGGAAACAAGAGGTGAGTGTTACACTTTGGCAGTATTCTAAAAGGTATATTAATGTGGAGATTGATGAAAATGGCTCAAGAGGTAAATGGAGGTTCACTAGTTTCTATGGATCCCCATATGAACACGACAAAAACAACTCATGGGCCGAGTTAAGGAGTTTATACATAGAAGAAAGGTTTTTATGGTTCGTTTGTGGGGATTTCAACGAAATTATGTATGGTTTTAAGAAAAAGGGAGGGATTCCTAGAGATGAAAGAAGAATGGAGTTTTTGAAAAGCCCTATCAGATTGTAGTATTATGGATATGGGTTTTTCTGGAAGATGGTTTACATGAGAAAGGGGAAATTTACCGGAGACAAACATACATGAGAGGCTTGAAAGGGGAGTTGCAAAAGAAGATTGGTTGGCAAGGTTCCCTGAAGCATCCATTCAACACCAAACTCATTCTTTTTCTGATCATTGTCCCCTTCTAGTTAACACGAAAAGGGCAAAACAAGAGGCAAATGAGGTAGCCTTCAGATTCAAAGCATGGTGGACGATGGAGGAATCATTTGATGAGGAAGTCAAGAATATTTGAGAATCATCACAAGGTAATTTGATACAGAAACTAGACGAGTTAAAGAACGATTTGAGGAGGTGGGCTAGTCAGATTCAAGATGATCGAAAGAAGCGAAAGGCATTTCTCACTGATAGATTATTAGAATTCCTAGCAGCAGAAAGAGATGATCATAATTTGGCTGAGCTAATAGACACTAAAATTCAATTGAATTTGGAAATTGACAAAATGAACGCTATTGGGAACAAAGAGCACGCATAAACTGGTTAAAATATGGTGACCAAAACACTGCTTTCTTTCATAGCCAAGCCACACAGCGACAAAGAAGAAATATGATCCACAAGTTGCAAGACGAGAATGGAAGAGAAATAGAAATTAGCCAAGATATAGAAGACATTGTGAGATCTTATTTTCAAAATCTATTTTGATCAGAAGAGAGGGGAAGAAACAATCACTTGTTGGCAGGAATCGAGAGATGTATAATAGAGTAGGACAATCATTATCTCACGACGCCATACACAAGGGAAGAGATTAAAGCAGCAACATTTGAGATAGGACCTACAAAAGCCCCAGGGGAAGATAGTTTATCGACATTATTTTACCAGAAATGTTGGCACATAGTTGGAGATGAAGTCATCAAATTCTGTCTACAAATGCTGAATGAAGGGAAAGAATTCAAGCAGGTAAATTCTACACACATAGTACTCATCCCAAAAGTTGCAAACTCCATTCATATGAAACAATTCAGACCAATTAGCCTATGTAATGTAATTTATAAAATCATGGAGAAAGCTATAGCAAACAGGCTAATAGGGGTTATTAAGAGATGCATAAATATGGCTCAGAGTGCTTTGTACCTGGGAGGTTGATTTGGATAATATCATGCTTGCTTACAAAATTCTCTACACGTTAAAACAAAAGAGAGTAGAGAGAAAAGGATTCATGGCTGCGAAGCTCGACATGAGCAAGGCATACGATAGATTTGAATGGAATTTTGTAAAAGAAATCATGATTCGAATGGGTTTTGCTTTTAGTTAGGTCGAAACCATTAAGGAGTATTTAACCTCTGTTTAATATTCGGTGATTGTAAACAGTTTCAAAGGAGAGATCTTTCATTCGACAAGGGGTTTACGTCAAGGAGATCCGCTTAGTCCATTTATATTTCTCTTGTGCGAGGAAGGTTTATCTAGCCTAATGCGTCTTGCAATGAATGAAGGGTTGTTAAGAAGGGCTAAAGCTAGTAGGAGTGGGCCACAGGTTTCGCACTTACTTTTTGCAGACGACTACATTTTATTTAGTGAAGCATTTAGTAGAGGAGCTAATGTTTTAAAAGAAATACTCAGAAAATATAGAAGGTGTTCAGGGCAATGTGTCAACTTTAATAAATCAACTGTTTACTTCAGCAAGAATACCTCTGAAATTGAAAGAAATTTAGTGGTCAGAATATTGGGAGTAAGATGTTCGAACGACCCGGAACGTTATTTAGGGTTGCCTAATATGGTGGGAAGGAAGAAAAGGGAGTTGTTTCAGATCCTGAAAGATCGAATCAAGTAGCGAATTGATCATTGGAGTACGAGACATTTATCGCAAGGAGGTAAGGAAGTTTTTATCAAGTCCATTTTACAAGCCATTCCAACTTACACGATGGCATGCTTTCTTCTACCTAAAACACTATGTGATGAGCTTGAAAATATTATGGCCAAGTTCTGGTGGCAAAAAGGGCATCCACTGGTGTACGTGGAAAAACTTATGCATATTGAAGGAAAGTGGTGGTCTTGGATTTCGAAATATGAGCCAATTTAATATTGTTATGCTTGCAAAGCAAGGTTAACGCTTAATCAATTATCCAAATTCCTTATTGGCGAGAGTTCTTAAAGCTAAATATTATCCAAATTCAGATATTTGTAATTCTCAATTAGGTAACTCACCTTCCTTACTTGGAGAAGTATATAGGCTTCCAAAGGCCTGCTACGTAGTGGGTTGGGTTGGAGAGTAGGACGAGGAACTGGAATTCTAGTTTGAGAAGATCATTGGATACCAGGAAAAGATACAGAGGGATGGAATTATAGAAATGATAATGAAATCAAGTTAGTATCTGATTTAATTGATGCTACAAATAGTGTGTGGAAAACTGATCTAATGGAGAATACCTTTTCAGCTGACATTGCACAAAAGATCTTGCAAATTCCTCTGGCGAAAAATCCAGGAGAGGACTTTCAGGTATGGAAGGAAAAGCTTTCTGGAGAATTTTTGGTCAGAAGCGCTTATAAACTATTACAAAATGCTAGCTTGGATCCTAATAACCTATTAATACAAGCCGATCTAAAAAACTTTTACAAAAAATTATGGAACCTACAGCTCCCATCCAAGATTTTGATTGCAATTTGGAGAGCATCATGGAATTATTTGCCTACCCTAGTTAATTTAAGATAAAAAAAAAAAGTAGCAGATAACATTGTTTGTCCTTGAAGTAGACTTGGAGAAGAGGATATTAGCCATGTGTTCGGTTCTGTCCTGCAACAATTGAGATATGGCAGCTGTTAGAACTATCATGGGTTAGTGAATTGACGATTCAGAATTTATGGGATAAGATTACCTGGATATTCAAGAATAGCAACTACAATCAATGTCGGTTGTTTTGCAGTACAGTATAGTTCATGTGGGGGTCGAGAAACAAGCTCATACACAAGGGAAAAACAGATTCAGCAAGGGAGTTAGTATCAAAAGTGAAAAGGTAATTTGGCTGAGATTGATGGTTTAAAGGAAAAAATGAGTACCTTTAAACGCATTTGGAAGCACAAATCAGCGAGATTCAACTTTAGGGGTGACAATCTACTTCGATGTAGCTTTTAACAAAAGAGAATCCAAATCGATGGCTGGTCTGGTGGCTATTGACCGAACGGGAGAAATCATAAACACAAAGACGGTTTCAAACTTAAATGTTTCTTCTTCTTTTGCAGCAGAAGCCTACGCCGGACTTCATGCGGCTAGACTAGGAACTTCAATTGGGTTACACTCAGTCACGATAAAAGGGGATTCACGCACTGTAATACAAAAATGCAAAAAAAAAAATAGAAGGATAAATCAGTTATAAGCGCAATAATCAGAGATATCCAAGAAGTATCGAAGAAGTTTCAAGAAATCAGATTTCATTTCATCAACAAAATTGAAATTATGTTGGCCCATAAAATAGCAGACAACGCTCTTAAAAGGGAAGGAGTATCATACCTGGGAGGAGAGGAGCAACATACTCTTCAAGTGAGTCCGGAAAGAATGTGGAGACAATGCCCAGACTGAAAAGGCAGAGAAGTGTGAATATGAACAGATAGCAAAATATGGACAATGGAGAAGCTATCGTCTGAAACAGATGGGATAGGTTTAAAACGAAAAGACAAGGAGGAAATGATGCCCATGACAATAGAAATAATGAAATGAATCGCTACAATTAATACCCTAGATTTCCTTTTCATAGATTTAATTGTTTTTGTTTCCTAGGAACATAAAAACTTGTATGGTTGAAATTTGAATCATAAGTCGTGGCATCGAATAATCGAGGCATGTAAATCGGACACACGGAGGCTGAGCCAACAAATTGAGAAGAGTCGTGCGGGAAGAATCAACGGAAAAATTTGAGCTCTCGATTTATGCGCCACGCCGTCAGAATTACCAACATCTTAAGAGCGGATGAATAGTAGCACAATAGGCATTAGGTGTAGAATAATTTTGTTGGTCGGTAGTGGTTGAACAGTCCACAAGACACGAATTATTTTCAAAATCATGCGATCCATGAAAAATAGAACCATGCATTAAATTGCCCATGAAAATTGGCATTAACATGCGCGATGGGGCCCACCGATTGCCACGGTTGTCTATGAAATGAAGTAGGAAAGGAGCCTTAAGATCTCCACTATACTCACGCCATGCGTCACCATAGGACCCACCATAATCATGATTTGCTTGTTGATAAGATGTAAACCCACTTGAAGTTGGTCTAGCACCAAGCGGTCCACATGAAGGAAGAGGGGCCCGTGGAGCCATATGATCCATCAAGCCAAGATCCTTGGGAGCAGAACCTTTCTCTTGAATTCAAAGCATTCAATTGACCATTCGTTCCCCAATTTTGACCGTTTTGGTGGCCATCTTGAAAATGTCGTCTTCAGGATTCACATCAACGCATACGCCAAGTGTTTGGATCGATGGGGAGGAATCATCACGACGATCTGCGGTAGAAACACCGTTGTCGAAATAGCCATAAATTGCGGATCGGGCTTTGAATACGAGGACAAAATTCGCGACCCCGTCCACGAACAAAGGAGCGACCGCCATGACTAGGAGCATCCACCATGTCAAGAGGGACGCTCGACCATATTTGCCGCAAGAAGAACGTCGTGGACAGCACGTGCTTGACGCTGCTCGAACTCGAGCAAAGTGTCCACCACACATTCAAGAGGCAAGGAGATTGGAGATAGGGAAACCGATGAGACTATGGCGTCAAACTCAGGAGGAAGGCTCGCCAGGAGAATATCGATCCGGCCATCGTCGGGAAGCAGTATCCGATGCCAAAGAAGCACATAATCCCTGCATCTTAGCAACAAGATCAGAGATAGAGAGATTACCTTTCTGAAGCGAATGGAGTTCAAGACATAACAGTGACTGTTTGGCGCGAGTATCGGCAGCGAAGAGCTTCGTGGCCGTCGTCCAAACATCCGCGATCGTCTCAACATGATTTGGAAGATGCGAGGTGCTAATGGTAGATAGCAACCACAAGGTAAGCAAACTGTTTCTTGATTGAAGGCTAGAAGCTTTGGATTGATAAGTCGAGAGCCATCGGTTGTGTGAACATATTTGGCGGAGCCGTCACCGATCCATCAAGAAAACCTTCTAAACCATAACCGGTGAGAAAAAGACGAACTGCTTTTACCATTGAAGAAAGCGTCTTTGCCGTCGGTTTGACAATCTCATCGATGGCTTTCCTTTTATGTTGTTTAATGGCCTGATTTGAGTATACTACCAAGCAGCCCAATGACTTTTTGTTCTATTCTCGAACTTTATAAAAGCTAGCCGATTATTATTTCAAAAGAAAAAAACTCTTAATAAATTTATTTATATATAATTTTTTGTAAAATTATAATATCCATTCATTAATAATTTCGGACACACACTTATTATAGTTATTTTTTTAGATAAGGGAGACACTTGTTATTGTTGAATCTATCCCTTGGAATGTGGAGAAAATTGAGGGCTATGGCATTAGGAACAAGGAGCCATTGTTCACACCGAAGAGTATGAGGATAAACTTGCATGTCATGTGTGGACCATTGTTGAGGTTGATGTTGCCAATTTGTTGGGAGTTTTGTACTTGTTTTTCCCTACCCTAAAGTCAGTCAAAAAGGTACATGAGAAATCTTATCTTGAAGATAAATGTCTAAGGAAAATAGGTCACTCACGTAATTGGAAAAAACTGGTCTGCTGAAATGACATGCTTTCTTGCACAACACAGCATCGCGAGGCATCTTCTTTTGAAAGACAAAACCATTAAAATTCCAAATGTAAAATGAAGAAATTCCTTATAAGTTGAGTGTGGGAGTTTTCACATCATGCTTCTAAAAAGTCATAATTTTCTTGCATCTCTGAAACACAATAAATGATAAGATATGAAATAATTTGTCAAAGCAGTTTACGAGGAACGATAAGGAGCAATGTTTACTAGTATTGGGTACTGTTCAACTTATAAATTTTTCATAATGTTGTCTAGAGTCTTGAGCTATTACTTTGATATTTTAGACATGCTAAATACTGTTATGAGAATATTTTTTGGTTTGAATTAGATCATGGAAATCATTTTTTACTTTGAAGAGATTAGATTGAATAACTTGGTAACATATACAGTAGATTTAAAGACTTATCTTGATCATATTAAAACATTATCTATATTGATTATTGGGTAGATATATTGAAATATTTATGTAAGTAAAAGGGGTGGAGAATATTAGCATTTATTCTATAATTTAGAACTTATTTTTTTAGAGTGTATTTTATAAGGAATAAAGTGAGTCACTTATTTAAAACTAAGTTTTCCGGAGAAAAACTTAGTAGAGAGTAATCTAAATTTTAGATGCAAAAGTGAAATTATTAATGAGCGTTATTGCTTCTGGATCTGCTCAGTTTACTTGCTATTATCATTTTTATTCTTTTATAATGTTACTGTATAGAACATGAAAGTTTGCTCAACTTCTCAGATAGGCAATTTCCTCCTCGTTTAGGAGATCTATGAAGTTCCTCTTCATAATGTATTCTTTGATTTCTGCACTAGATGGCTTGCCACAATTATACCAACTTACCTGCCTAAGTTTCATTACCAATCACTCAGATTTTTTTAGAAAGAATTGAAATGTTTATTTAAATTTGAATTGGATTGAAGCAAAACTTGTTCGATAAAGATTTGATTATTTTTTCATCATTCACGAATTAATAAAAATAAACATTTTATAAAATATTTTACATTTTACTTTAAAAAACTTCGCTCTTACAATTTTAATAAAATTAAATTATCCAAAATCAAATTAAATGATGGCACGCTCATGAAAAAAAATTATGTTGAAATATTTTATAAAACTAATATTTATAAGCTTAATATATATATATATATATATATATATATTAGTTTGGCACTTAAATTTTTTGGCCAATTTTAGTTCTTAAAATAATTCTTTGTTATAGCTTTTAGCTCAAAACTTAACAAAAAATTTAAAAAAAATCAACTAATTAAAATGTGCCTTATGTCTCTGATTTTTCATTTTAAAATATAATTCTTTTTTGATTAAAAAATATTGTTATTGATCTATCACGATTTACACTATTATTTATATAATTTTTCACGTAACTTCAATTTGTTTAATAACTAAATCAATTCAATTCAATATTTATTTATGTTTTTTTTACGAGTTGAAGTAGTAATTTATGTTTTCTAATAGTTTTTATAATATTTCGATACTTAAATAAGGTTGTGGTTACGTAGGGTGAATCGGGAGCTAAAGATGCAATGTCGGGTTGAAATGGCTGCCAATGTCGCGACAATGAAGCATGAAAGTCGCAACATCAAAGATCGAGTTGAAAATAGCCCCAAGAATGACACAGGAGTGCCTGTTGCAACATCGAGCTACTAAAGTCGTGACACCAAAGATTGAAGCAAGAAAAAGCTATAAACAGTATGTGACATCGCGACAACAAAGGACTCCACGTGGTGATGTCGAGATGATTTCACCAGCACGAAGGTTGCGTTTTCAAGGGGAAATTCAAGGTCTTTTTTGGGTTTAAAACCCTAAGTGTTGTGTTAATTAAAGGAACATTTTAGCACTTCGATTTTAGTCTAATAACTCACCTTATAACCAGAATTAGGGGGGCTTCAGAGAGTATTTCATTCATTCTTCAATTCTTAATTCTTTTGATTAGGTTTTCTTTTATGTTTTCCTAATCAGAGTTCTTCTATTTTGAAGTTGAGATGATTGCGAATCGGAGAATGTTCTGAATTCGTGTTGTTTGTAATAGCCCGATTTTGACCCTAATCGGAATAGTGGTTTCGGGACCACAAATCCAAGTCAAAAAATATTTTAAAATTATTTTCCGTGTTTATTTGTTGGTGTTAAATTTTCGTGTTTTAATTTTGTCGTTTAGGTGTCCGATTAAATAAAAGGACTTAATCGCGTAAAATGTAAAAGTTACAAATCAAAGTGTAAAGTGCTAATTTGATAGTGGCTTTTTAATATGAGGTCCTTAAAGGGAAATTAGCCCATTTTAAGGATAGTGGATGGTACATGGTCTTAAATGACCTTGGAAATTATGTTTTATTTATTTATTATAAAAGGTTAAAAATGTAAATTAAAAATAACTTATTATATGTTAATAATAAAACAAAAACACTAGCTATTATCATCCTTAAGTGCCGAATATAGCAAAGGAAGAAGCTTTTATGTTCTTCAACATTTCGGCAACCATTTTGGCTTAATCCAAGGTTAGTTTTGTTCGGTTTTTGATAATTTTTACATTTTTGAGATCGTTGCTTTGAGTACTTCAAAATTCATGTCTCAATTTTTTATTTTGGTGATGAATTTGTGTTTTTCCATTGATGATACCTTGTGGTTTTTTATGTTTGATGATGAAATATGAAATATATGTGTTAGATTAACAAGTTTTGTCTTTGAATTTTTGATGAAATTGAGTAATTTGGACTAAATTGGAAAAATAAATTATTGAGGGACTAAAATGTGAAATAAATGAAATGTGTGGGATTATAAGAACACTAGGAATATTCGGCCCTAAAGAAGTGTAGTCAAATTTTGTGTATTTTGTGTTTTGTGCAAAAGGACTAAATTGTAAAAAGTGTGAAATATTAGGGGTAAAATTATAACTTTTCCCATTTATGTGTTTTTAGGCTAAATTGAATGTAATGGTGTTTAAATAAGCTTAATTTGAATATGTTTAGATCAAGAATTAAAAAAAAATTGAATTTGGATCGGGAAAGACAAAAGTGGTCGAATAGTCGATTTAACAGTCGACGACATCCAAGGTAAGTCAATAAGCATTTAAATGTTGATATAACTATGTATATGTATTTGTTATGTATCAAAATGAATTATTTGAATTTATTTATACTATGGCCGAATGTGGGTATTGTGATTTGGCTAACTTCCAAGCTTGATTCGACCGAGATTCGACGTCTGTAAGCCCCGTACGAACCTTAGGAATAGATAGGATACATGTGTCATGAGATAAGATATCCGATATGTGTTTTCGTGTAAGACCACGTCTGGGACATTGGCATCAATTTGTGTTAACGTGGAAGACCATGTCTGGGACATTGGCATCGTATTTGATTCGTGTAAGACCCTGTCTGGGACAGTGGCATTGATATGTAATTACATGTAAGACCACGTCTGGGACGCTGGCATTGTACGAAGCTTGACTATCTCGTGATCCTTTTAATTTCGAATGGTTCAACGGCATGTGTAAGTGACGGCCAATGTGATATTTGAACTAAAAGAACTCGTGCACGATATAAATTGTGTTAAGAAATGAAAGGTAAGTTTTATATTTATTTCATTATACAGAGGTTAATATGTAAACAGTGAACTATGTATAAGTTTTCTACTATGTGTATTCGCCAAAGGGTATATTGTGTGAATTTGATATTGAAATTTGAGTATTTATTTGTGATTGTCTATAATTTATTATTTGATATAACCTTGTATATTTGATTTTGCTAAGTTGGTTGATATTACTTTGTTATTGACTTACTAAGCTTAAATAGCTTACTTTGTGTTTCTCTGTCTATTTTATTTTATAGATTTTAGATATGCTATTTAGCCTCGGGATCGTCAAATAGGACTATCACACTATCAACACCTTTCTTTGATAGTTTGGCTATGTTTATGATGAATATATGGCATGTATAGCATAGAAAAGGTTGAATATGAATTAAGTACCTATGTATGTAATTAATAGCCATGCAAAATGGCTTATCCTCTTTGATTGATTTGCTATTCTTGATGATGGTTTATGATGGTTGTTGTGAATGGGTTTATACATATGCATATTTGGTTAATTATATGTTTCATAATAGGTAAGCTTGTGTTATGTTTTAAAACTAGACATATTGAACTTGGTTATGTGGTTGATACTTGTATTTTGGTTATGTTTGTTTGATGGATTGATTTAGTTGATATATGAACTTGAACCAAATGTATATGTAATAAGTATCAATAAGTATGTGAGCTAGTAAATTGTGAATTGGTTATGATGGTATATAAATATATATATTTTAATACAATTAAAAAGTATGTGGTTATGTTAATTTTAAGTCTTGAAAGGTTTGGATTTGGAATGTCAAGGTTAAAATTTTATGTATGTATTCGCCATATTGTGAAATGGTAATGGATGACTATTAGTAATACAATTATATTTAGTTTTATGATTAGATTATGAATTTGAAATTTTGTAAATGTTAGATATACTTTGTAAGTTAAAGAAATGATGAATATATATATATATATATATATATTCAATTTAGTTGTATGGGAGATATTAAGTTTAATAATGTTATACATAATGTGGTTGATGCTATTTGGTTTTAATGATACAATGTCCAAATACCATATCTATGTTTTAAAGTGATGTTTATTTATTAAGACTTTAATAAAATAATTAGATTAATGATGTTAATTATACATGATTGATTATGTTATAAATTTGAGATAGGTGTTAGATGTGATGTAAATGATTTTTGGTTTTGTTATTGAGGTATGAAATTTGTATTGATGTAATATGCAATTTACTCTATTTAAATGATTCAAAACATATATGCTAGCTTTGATTTGTATCGTGTATGTGTATATGAAATGTTAATTAAAAAATATATATATGCCTATTTTGAGTTGTGTTTGTTTTGGTAATGCCTCGTAACCTTAGTCCGGCAATGGATACAGGTTAGGGGTGTTACATTTTATTGGTATCATAGCTATGGTTTAGTCGGTTTTAGGACTACCATAGCGTATGTGAGTCTAGCTATACATGCCATATTAAATCTGCAATAGTGTGATATCTCCCGACTCTAACGAAGATTGTTTTGATGAGATAGATAAGATTTCCAACTGAGCTAATTCTGATAGTACAAAAGTAGATATTCAAATATTTGAGTGGAAATGTGCTGATGATGAGTTGAGACTCATAAAGGTAAGAATCAAATTGTATGACATGTTGTTATTGATAAATGTTGTAATTATATGAGCATATGAGATGTGATATTTGAGTTATGATCGCTATCGAAAATGCTCTGATTGTGAAATAGTGATTTGAGTTGGCATATGAACAATGTGTTAAGAATAAAAGTGATTAAAAGAAAAAGTTTATTAAATGATTTGAGAACGTGAAATTAGTAATGAACTGACTATTTGTGATAGTATGTATTATGTGCAATTATGTGAGAGTTAAATTTGAGGCTTTACTACCCTCACCCCCTTGTCAGAAAAATGTGACAATTTTATTATAAGAGTTGGAATGAATAAACTCACTAATGTGAAGTTTTAGAAATCCGTGTTTGAAAGATTAGTAATGTGGTCAGAAAGGAGAATAAATCAGCAAATGAAGACAGTACTAAAAGAGATATTGGGCAGTTCTGAAGGCTATTCAGATGATGCAAAGACATTGTTAAAGAAGTTAACTTTGATTAAATGGCTTGTTCAGGTATGTTATCTAAAGAAAGTATTAACTGGAAGCTTTTCCAAATTGATTTCTGTTAGTGATGGGATAATATGAAAATTTCTAATGACAAAATTAGACAGTGGATTGATGTTTGAATCGTATTGATGGTTGAATGTAATAGTTATAGTCAGGCAAATATTATGATTCCATTTGGATATTCTATGTGTATATTTATCCTCAAAAGTATATGTGACTGTTTAATTTTAGAAAGAAAGTTTTATCGTATGAGAACATTAGCTAAACATATTAATAGACGAAGGCATTGTTGATCTGTTTGGGTTATATTCAACATTGTTATGTTTTCCTTTGATAATTTATTCCATGGTGTGGGTATGAAAGTCGACGGTAAAATCTGTATGAGACTAATATTCTGTTCCTACTAGTTATTTCTGTAACATCCTGAATTAGGGGTGTTACAAAATTTAATTATTTGTTCCCATGTGTGTGTGTGCTTGAAGAAATAAATATTATGATTTATTTGGCATGTTCTAAGGTCTAGAATTAAACTCGAGCTAGGCCTGACTTAGGGTTAAAAATTTCTTTTTAAGTGCTTAAAGGAGGGAAGCTAGTGAGATAGGGGTTAAGGAAATTTTCGAAGGGGATTTAAAACAAAAGAATAGGCTTGGCACAAGTGGTTTGGTGCGCCTAAGGTTGATGCAAGGGAGGTCTTGGGTTCGATTCTTGGGAGAAACAAGGGGGTGTGTTTTGTTTTGGGTTTTTGTTTTGGGGCGTTAAATGAAGGGGCCAAGTAAGGAAGGCTTCAAAAGATTGTTGGTGTTGGATTTGGACATGGAAGTTGGGCTAGCTAAGTGGCTACCATGCGCCACTTAGGAGTGGAGGTGAAGATGGGCGCAGGTTCGAGTGCTGGAGAAGCGCTTTGCATTTTTATTTTTGGGGTGATCGCCTAGGGAGGCCTTATAAATAAATGAAAGGGTATTTGACATGAAAGTTTAAAGGAAGAGTGGCATGAGGCGTGAAGGGCGTTGGAGAGGGTTGGAGGTTCCGTGTTCGATCCATAGAATCAAAGATATGGTTTTATTTTCTTTTTCTTTTGTCATGGCATGTATGGGTGAATATTGGCGCAAGTTGGACTCTTAAAAGTGATAAGGTTGAGCTAAATTTTGCTCTAAATTTACTGGAGTAGTAGTAGGTGTTAGTAGCCTATTTCCATTTAATTTGTTTAAGAAAAGGATAGAAGATAAGTGTTATTATCTTGAGTGATAATTAAAAGCTAAATTATCACCAAGAGGGGGAGGAATTGGCCGGCATTGGGACTCCTTGGTGGGCCGTTCAAAATTGATTTTGTACCAGCAAGAAGTGCCCAAAATTCCAAAGAACCTTTTTCTTCTCTTTCTTCTTCGTCACTTAATTTCCCTAGGCAATTGCTCAAAATTTTCCAAAGATCTTTTCTTATACTTATTTAAACCACCATTAATTTCCCCTACATCTTTTCTTCTCTTTTTCTTCCTCCATTAGCCGAACCCCTACCACCTTTGCCGATTTCAATAGTTGGTAAGGGCAATCTTTTCTTAATCGATTTTGTGTAGTGCCTTTACTACACTTATTTCTTCATCTTAGTATTAAACCCCGTTTTGTTCTTTGAAGGAGCCGAAAGCTAGTGACATTAACTAGGGCCTTAGAATAGTGGTGTGACTTGTCAATCCATCATTAAGGTAAGGGGTTACACTCTCTTTAAGAATTTAGATTATGGTCGAATGGCCTATAACTCATAATGGTGTACTTAAATCAATTGTAGGGCTAATTAAGGCTTCGGATTTGTTAGAAATCAAATCCATTCAAGGTAAGTACCGCAAGAGCCTTCGGTATTTCTTTTGGTTGGCCGAATGGCCTTGGTACTAACTTTAGGTAATGGCCGAATATAGGGCAAGGGAATCTTGTGTGGCCGATTGGTTTCTTCGGGATTTAGAGCTATCGTTGGCATCAGGTGTGTACATACACACTTTATAATTAATAACTGTGATAAATACATTGTGTGTGCTAACTGAATGATGTAGATTTGGATTTAATACCATAATGGTATAAGCAAGGATTCAGGTAAGTCCTTGTCGTTATGAGTTCTTTATGATGCTTTTGGGAAGCATGACATATTTGGTATATGTGACTTAAATATATGGTTAATGATAAATCCAGTGTATGTTGCTAAATAAGCATGTTGGTATGATTTCTGTTAAATATCATGGATTGATGTGGGATATATGAGTGGAGGGGAAGTGATATTCATGTCGACGACACCGTGGTTTGGTACCACATTTCGTGACTACGGTCACCAGAGGTTTGGCACCTCCAGAGGTTTGGCACCTCCAGAGGTTTGGCACCTCATAGCGTCTTGTCCCAAGTTGGCTTAGCACCACGGTGGGTTGGCCCCACGGATTATATTATGGGATCGACGCCATGATTTGGTATCACACGGGTTGGCCCCACCAAAGTGGTTTGGCACCACAATTATTGATGAATATCGTGACTTTAAGTCACCGGTGGTTTGGCACCACCAGTGGTTTGGTACCACACGGGGTAGAGAAAGGTGTTTGGATGGCTAGGTTGGGTGCATAATTTAGTGCATGTTAATTTGTTATAAATTGTGTATGTTGGTGCACTAAATTGGGGAAGGGTTACACATTGAGTCTTGGTGACTCACCTTCTCCTTTAACATTTTTCAGGTGACTCGTAGATCGCGGATGAGGAGCCGAATGGACTCGAGGTGGCCATGCAGTGGAAATTTGAGTTTACTTTGAATTATTTTATCTTATTTTTGGTTTTATTTGTTCAAGTTGTAATAAGGCCTCCTAAGATTATTTTTATTATTTTTCATGTTTGGATGAATTATTTAAAATGTTTAATGATTTTACAATATTCATACAAGCTTTCTTAAATTCGAACGAAAATGTTTTCTGGTGCCAATACATCCGAAATCGGTAATAATCAATCCAATATATTTTTAAACTAACTAAGTATTGTTTTCTTTATACATCTCAACTGCTTTTTTTTAAAATAAGACAATATCTTTACCTTAAAATAAATCGCTAAACAAGGGTTTCCAAAATGTTTTCTCAGAATATACCAAATTAGATCGTAACGCTTGGGCAGTTTGGGGTGTTACAAAATTGGTATCGAGCACGAGGCAAAGCTCACTGTGGGAGGCCCAAAATGTTTTGTGAGGCCTTTGTGAAACGTTTTGGTTTTGAACAAAGATGGCACCGAGTCTTCTGCACCAATCCGCCTAGGTAAGTACTTCTGACTTCATGTGGATTATTATTGGTATCATACCAAAGACTAGTGCACCGGATCCCATCGTAACTCCGCAAAACCGTAACATCCTCAATTAGGGGTTGTTTGAAAATTTAATTATTTGTTCCCATGTGTGTGTGCTTGAAGAAATAAATATTATGATTTATTTGGCATGTTCTAAGGTCTAGAATTAAACCCGAGCTAGGCTCGACTTAGGTTAAAATTTCTTTTAAGTGCTTAAAGGAGGAAGCTAGGTGAGATAGGGTTAAGGAAATTTTCAAGGAATTTAACACAAAAGAATAGGCTTGGCACAAGTGGTTTGGTGCACCTAAGGTTGATGCAAGGGAGGTCTTGGGTTTGATTCATGGGAGAAACAATGGGGTGTGTTTTGTTTTGGGTTTTGTTTTGGGGCGTTAAATGAAGGGGCCAAGTAAGGAAGGCTTCAAAAGATTGTTGGTGTTGGATTTGGACATGGAAGTTAATAGCTAAGTGGCTACCATGCGCCACTTAGAGTGGAGGTGAAGATGGGCGAGTTAAAAAACTTTTTCCAAGGCGACACCTTCGTAAAAACTTTATCTCCCATCGATATTCCATCTCCTTGCGCTTAAGATCAAGATAAGATTTCGCCTATCTCGACGCTTCCTTAAGACGAGCCCAATCACCCTAACTTTATCTTCGGTTTCATACCAATTTCGACCCAACACTTGTCGCTCACCCAACTCGCCCAACACGTAGGAGTACAAGATTTTCGTCCATACAAGGCTTCATATGGTGCCATCCGGATACTCGCTTGATAACTATTGTTATAAGCGAATTCGCTAGCTGAGATACTCCTTCTAACTACCATTGAAATTCGAACACAACCTCTTAGCATATCTTCTAAAATCAGATGACCCTTTTCGATCGCCTCACGATCGTGGATGGAAAGTGATCGAAATCCAATCGTACCCAAAGCCTCGATGCAACGCTTTTCGAACCTTGACGTAAATCAGATCCCTATCCGAGATGATCGACATGGCACACCATGCAACCTCACTATTTCGACACATACAAATTTTAGCTAGCTTCAAGTGAGTAATCCACCCTTACCAGGTATAAAGTGAGTCGATTTAATGACGGTCCACAATCACCCAAATTGTGTCCTTCCTGCTGGGCGTAAGGGGTAGCCCACTGACGAAATCCATAGTGATCCTCTCCCATTTCCACTGAGGGATCTTTATTGGTTGAAGTAAACTCGATGGCAACTGATGTTCAGCCTTAACCTGCTGACACGTCAGACACCTTCCCACAAATTTAGTTACCTCGCGCTTCAGCCCTGGCCACCAGAATTGTTTCCGTAAATCTCCATACATCTTGCTACCTCCAGGATGCATAGCATATGGGCTGCTATGTGCATCCCAAAGAATCCTCTGCCTCAATTCCACATCTTTTGGCATACAAGCTTGCCCTTGAAAGCATAATACTCCATCATCGGTCAAGCTATACCCTTCTAAACCACCATTTTGAACTTGCAATGTCCGTGCATTCAAACTTTCATCTACTAACTGTTTTTCCTTAATCTCCTCGATCCAAGTCGGCTTAACTTGTAGCTCTGCCAAAAGACTTCCATCGTCGTACAGACTCAAATGAGCAAACATCGCCCTTAAGTCCGCCACGACCTTCTGAATTAACACGTCAGCCACCACGTTAGCTTTGCCCGGATGGTACTCGATTGAACAGTCGTAGTCCTTCAACAGCTCAATCCACCGTCGCTACCTCAAGTTCAAATCCTTCTGAGTTAAAAGATACCTCAGACTTTTGTGATCCGTGTAGACTATCGACCTCTCCCCATACAAGTAATGCCTCCATATTTTCAAAGCGAAGACTACTGCCGCTAATTCCAAGTCGTGAGTCGGATAGTTAACCTCATGCGGTCTTAGCTGACGGGATGCATAGGCCACTACCTTCCCTCCTGCATCAATACACATCCCAACCTCAGATGGGACGATCACAAGAAATCAGAATAACTTCCCGCCTCAGTCAGTATTGTAACCGGGCTTCCGCCAAAATCTTCCGTAGCTTATCAAAACTTTCCTGCTATTTCTCCGACCATACAAATGGAACTCATTTTCTTAATAACTTAGTTAGTGGGGCTGCAATTAAAGAGAACCCTTCCATAAATCTTCGATAGTATCCCGCTGCACCGTAAAACTTTGAATTTCACATCGACTTAGGCGATTTCCAATCTAACACCGCTTCTATCTTGAGAGGATCCACTCTAATCCCTTCAGCTGACACCACGTGACCTAAGAAAGCCACCTCACTAAGCCAAAATTCGCACTTACTGAATTTGGCGAATAACTGCTTTTCCCTCAAAACTTGTAGAACAACCCGCAAATGCTTGTCATGCTCCTCCTCCGTTTTTGAATAAACCAATATGTCGTCTATAAACACCACGACAAATTGATCCAAATACTGCTGAAACACCTTATTCATTAAGTCCATGAATGCTGCTGTGCGTTGGTCAACCCAAATGGCATCACTAGAAACTCGTAATGCCCATACCGAGTAATGTAACGCCGCCTTATGAACATCAACCCTTTTACCTTAAGTTGATGATAACCCGACCTAAGGTCTATCTTCGAGAAAATCGATGCACCTTCGGGCTTGATCAAACAAGTCATCAATTCGGGCAACGGATACTTGTTTTGATCGTTAACTTGTTTAGCCGATGGTAGTCGATACACATCCGCATTGACCGTCTTTTCTTCTTGACAAACAAGACAGTGCTCCCACGGAGATATACTTGGTCGATAAACCCTCGATCCAAGAGTTCCTAAATTTGAGCCTTCAGCTCCACCAATTCCTTTGGTGCCATTCTGTAGGGTGCTATAGACACAGCGCCTGCTCCGTAATAAGTCTATACCGAATTCAACTTTCCGATCAGGAGGCGCATTCGAAAGTTCTTCTGGAAACACATCAGTGAATTCCCCTACCGATCGGACCTTCTCAACTACTGACTCCTTAGCATCCAAGGCATATATTCGAACCAAAAATGCCTCACACCCCTTCCTGACCATCTTCTCCGCCTTCAACGCAGACACCACGTTGGATAGATAATCTCTTCTATTACCTATCATGACCACTTCATCACCCTCAGCCATCTTCAGAACCATACGCTTAGCAGCACAATCCAACCTTGCCTGATGCTTAACCAACTAGTCCATTCCAAGAATTAGATCGAACTCCCCAAACGGCAGTTCCATCAGATCAGCCACAAACACTACCCCTTGGAGTTCTAAGGGTACATCCCTATATAGCTTGTTTACAACTACAGAGTGACCTAGAGGGCTAATTACTGTCATCTCCCTAGAAGATGTCTCAAAGTCTATGTTCATGGTCTCTACCACACTACTAGCAACGATGAATGCGTTGAACTCACATCAATTAATGCAACATATGGAAGACCAAAATTAGGAACGCATGGGTTATGACGTCCCAAGGCCACCTCCTCTCGACGCCATTGCAGAGATCGAACCAGTTGCCTTGCTTCTATGTTGCTCGCCTCTTCCCGGAGTTCCACGACCTCGATTAGAACCATTGCCTCTCTACCATTCCCACGACCCTCCGTGGTGGTCCTACATTTCTAGCCCGAGCACCTGCTCGACCTCCGGCCGATTCTTAGCTAACTTCCGAGGACGGTCCCTTACACGGTGATCCAAAGATCCACATTCAAAGCATCCCTTTCACCGTCCAACAACCTCCAATGTGATTTCCACAGCGATTACATCGAGATGGTCTCGATTAGTAGTCATGGGCCTTCCCGCCTAATTCAAATTTACTCGCCTAGCCCTTTTCTCGCATTACTACCCGATCCAGACGACCCAAAGCCTCTTTTTCGCTTGTTCCTATCGTAGTTCGTCTTACGGACTCCTTGACCCCTTCGCTACTTTAGCCTTTTCCACCAAGACGAAAACTCACGCCTCCGCCGTGGAGTAATCGCAATTTCAAATCATCCCTAAGTCCGTCTTCAAAGCGGACACACCGCTCATGCTCGCTGATACAATTCCTCGAAGCATAGCGGCTCATTTCGTAAATTCCGCTTCATACTCGACATAGTCTTATTTCCTTGTACCAACCCTAGAAAGGCTTTCCTCTCGAGCATCAATATAGTGGTGCCCACATACTTCTTCCGATAAGCGACTTTGAAATATTCCCAAGTAAGGTCATCCGCCAGTAGTACCATCTCAAACCGCGAGCCACCATCGATATGACTCATCCTTTGAAGCGACACCGCCTTTCAAAACTTCTCCTCATTCGTCGATCAAGATCATCCATGATCCTCTCTACGATTCTAACCAATATTTTGTCGCACTAGGTGCCACTCCCGATACACCTCTAATACCTCATTTCTGTTAGATCGGAGTCGCCGGCATGATTTTGGGCTCCCATACCACCACTTGCCCCACCACCATCTCAAGGACTCGCAACACACCATGACATCGCCTCACCTCCCGTCGATCTTGATCCTCAGCTCTAAAAGTTGGGGGTGGTGGTGGCGTGGTACCTCATTCTCGATCCCCGCCTAACCTCACGGGTTCGACATCATTATCTCGCCTCTATCGCGCCCACGATGGCCACGCCTTCTAGAGCTCATTCTTAACTCTGCGCTTTAACTGATTAAGAAATTTTTATGGATTAGTACTGCTTCACTTGGTTACCCGCAAAGCGAAGAAATTTTATGAAGAGGGTTTAATAGAGATTCTTTCGATCAATCAAAGTTTTAAGTCCTCTATCCTAGTTCACACAGGAAAGCACATCCATTCCCTAATACCTTTATATACACTCACTCTTTCGGACATTTCGTCTGCTTTATCCTGTGGTATTTTCGCCATTTTCCTACTGTGGGTATTTTCGTAATAAACCGAGGAAATTTTGAAAACTTAGTAGATCAAAACATTTTGTAATTCCTAAAACTCAAGAGTATTTTTGAAAAATTTTAATTTAGGTGTATGATGTAATTTTAGAAACCAGGTATTTTGGTAATTTTGTCAATCGGGGTAATTTTGTAAATTTCAAAGTCGATATTATTTTGAAATACAGAATTTGGATACTTTTGCAAAGTAAGAGAATTTTATTGAAATCGGGTAGTACAAAGAATTTTAGAAACCAAGGGCATTTTCATAATTTTGCCACTGTGGCATTTTGGTAATTTTAGAAAATTGAAAATATTTTGAAAATTTCCGTAAATAAATTTTGTTACTATTTAAAGGAATATCGAAATGATTTTTAAAACTTAGAGTTTTCATACAACATGGCTAATCCCTTTCGGGTTTTATTTATTGTGTTTAGCCTATGACATGAGTCCTCTTGGTTGTGGAAAGCTACGCACTGTAGGATTCTGCAAGAGGAGGTGAGTCACGAGGACTGCTAAGTACCAAGCTCTTTCGGATCCAATCCTAGACATGCGCACTGTGGTTACCACACCCTAACTCTACGACTTGATCATGTGGTTGTTTAATTAGGCATTTAAAGTCTTATGTGATTTGTTGGAGTAAACTAGTCCTGTGGTTTTAACACTTATCATACTAGCTACGCTCCATACCTACCCTTCTACAAATAATAATCCACACGTAAGTCGAAGTACTTACTGGCGGATTGGTGCCAAGACTCGGTGCCATGTCGCTCAAAACCAAAAAAGTTTCACAAAGGCCTCACAAAACATTTTGGGCCTTGGGCCTCCCCATAGCCGAGCTTTGAACTGGGCTCTGATACCAATTTTGTAACACCCCTAATTCAGGATGTTATAATTTCTCTGTTGAAAATACGTAAATATTATATTACTTCTGTTACTGTGATTTCAGTATTTATGAGTGACATTGTTCTTTCTGGATATTTTTGGGATATCATCAGAACTAATATTATTTTATATGAGTTGTAATTTTTAGATATTCTGTGTAACTCCAAATGTTGAAATTTTGTTACTCCAGTATTTTTATGATTTCATGTAATTATCTGCAAGAGATCTCTATTTGACAGAGATGACTATGACTATTACGACTATAATTTTTGGGTTAAAATGTGATAGCATAGTGGTACCGTCCTTAGAGTTATAGAAGATGTGTTTCTACAATGGTTGCTATTTAAATCATATTTGATTCCTTTCTGTGTTCAAATGCTTCATTAACAGCTGGGATAATATTCATTATAGGATTGAGACATTATTCCTAGTAAGGCTCAATGATTCCTATTTGGTTAAGGTGATTCTAGTATAATTCAGAGTTTCGATGATTAATATATGAGAGACAGCTTTATTATAAACTCTTTTCTAATTCTCGTGAAGGTTCGACAGTGATAAAAGTGAAAATGATAGAAGATCAAGATTAATTTGTATAATGATATGTCTGGGGTCATCTTTTTAATGAGAAGAAAGATTTTTTTGAAAAGACCAATTCACTAGTTAGTAAGATCTGAATTATTTGATTGGAAAGTTAATTGGGATATATGTATTTGAATTTATCTACGAACTGGAAATAAACTTTGAACGTACATGTATGAATTGAAGGATAGATTGAAAGAATAATTTGTATTCCTAAAGACTCTGATGTACTAAAGACTGTTTTCCGAACGAGGTACGGACATTATGAGTTTTTGGTTATGCCTTTCGGACTTACTAATATATCTGGCTATTTTTTGGATTTGATGAATCGGATCTTCAGACAGTATCTGGATCGATTTGTGGTAGTATTCATAGATGATATTTTGATCTACTTCCATAATGAAATCGAGCATGTCGAACATCTGAGACTTGTGCTACAGACGTTGCGAGATAAACAGTTGTATGCAAAGTTTAGTAAATGTAAGTTTTGGTTACGTGAAGTTAGTTTTCTGGGCCATGTTGTATCAGCATCAGACGGTTCGTGAAAGGTTTCTTTATGGTTGCTACACCGTTGACAAAGTTGTTACAGAAAGATGTTAAGTTCGAGTGGTCAGAAAAGTACCAGAAAAGTTTTGATCAGTTGAAAGCTCTTTTGACCGAAGCTCTAGTATTGGTTCAGCCAAAATCGGGTAAATAATTTGTCATTTACAGTGATGCATCTTTGAGTGGTCTGGGTTGTGTTTTGATGTAGGAAGGCAAAGTCATAGCTTATGCCTCGAGACAATTAAAGTCGCACGAAAAGAATTATCCGACGCATGATCTGGAATTGGCAGCTATTGTGTTTGCATTGAAGATATGGCGTCACTATCTGTTCGGTGAGAAATGTCATGTTTATTCTTATTATAAAAGCCTGAAGTATTTGATGACTCAGAAATATCTGAATTTAAGACAGCGACGGTGGATAGAGTTGCTAAAAGATTACAAGCTTGTGATCGATTATCATCCGGGAAAGGCTAACGTTGTTGTTGATGCCCTAATCGAAAATCACTATTTTTTTTGCGTGTAATAAACGCGTATATAACGATATCTGATGATGGTTCGATAATAGCCGAATTAAAAGTAAAACTGTTGTTTGTTCAACAAATTTCGAGGCTCAAAAAGTTGATAATGATTTGTTAGCAAAGCGAGCTCAATGTGAATTGAATGTTGAATCCGAGTTTAGAGTGGATACAAATGATTGCTTGAGGTTCAGAAACCAAATATGTGTTCCAAGAAATTCAGAGTTGATTCAGATGATTTTGAACGAAGCTCATAACAGTTGGTTATCTGTTCACCTGGGTAGTACGAAAATGTACAACAATCTGAAACAACACTATTGGTGGCACTGTATGAAACAAGGCATTTTTGACTTTGTTTCAAAATGTTTAATATGTTAGCAAGTAAAAGCTGAGCATCAGGTACCTTCTGGGTTACTTCAGCCAATTATGATACCCGAGTGGAAATGGGACAAAGTCACGATGGATTTTGTATCTGGCCTACCGTTGACACCAAGCAAGAAAGATGCAATCTGGGTTATTGTGGATAGATTAGCCAAATTTGCTCATTTTGTTCCGGTTCACTTGAAAAATTGGCTGAATTATATGTTTCATAGATTGTGAGATTACATGGTGTGCCTATTTCTATTGTTTTGAACAGAGACCTGAGGTTCACATTGCAGTTTTGGAAGAAACTGCAAGATGCTGTAGGTACGAAACTACACTTTAGCACAGCTTTTCATCCGGAACAGATGGTCAGTCTGAACGAATCATTCAGATACTTGAGGATATGTTGAGATGTTGCATCCTTGAGTTCGAAGGTACGTGGGAACAATACTTACCTCTAATTGAATTTGCTTATAATAATAGTTTTCAATCTAGTATCAAAAGGCACCCTACGAGGCTTTGTACGGTCGTAAATGTCATACACCATTGTATTGGACTGAGCTTAGTGAAAATAAGATACACGGGGTTGACTTGATCAAAGAAACAGAATAGAAAGTGATAGTGATCCGAGATAGTTTGAAAGCTGCATCAGATCGACAAAAGTCATATTCAGATTTGAAACGTAAAGATATTGAATTTCAAATCGGAGATCAAGTGTTTTTGATATTGAATTTCAGATCGGAGATCAAGTGTTTTTGAAAGCTTCACCGTGGAAGAAAGTACTCAGATTCGGTCGTAAAGGCAAGTTGAGTCCAAGATTTATTGGGTCGTATGAGATTATAGAGCGTATCAGACCGGTTTCTTATAGATTGCAATTGCCACCTGAGTTAGAAAAGATCCATAATGTATCCTATGTTTTGATGCTTCATAGATACTGATCTAATCCTTCACATGTGATTAATCTAACAGAGGTTGAGATACAGTCTGATATGACATATGAAGAGGAATCGATTCGTATTCTGGCTCGTGAGATTAAAGAATTGAGAGATAAGAAAATTATGTTAGTCAAAGCACCATGGCAAAAGTACGGAGTTGAGGAGGCAACTTAGGAGTCAGAGGATACAATGAAAGAACGTTATCCAAACCTATTCACCGGTAAGATTTTCGGGGACGAAAATCCCTAAGGGGGGAGAGTTGTAACAGCCTGATTTTGACCCTAATAGGAATAGTGATTTCGGGACCACAAGTCTGAGTTAGAAAATATTTTAAAATTATTTTCTGTGTTTATTATGTGTGAATTTTTTGGTGTTAAATTTTCATGTTTTAATTTTGTCGTTTAGGTATCTGATTAAATAAAATGGCTTAATCGTTTAAAATGTAAAAGTTACAAATCAAAGTGTAAAGTGCTAATTTGATAGTGGCTTTTTAATATGAGGTCCTTAAAGGGAAATTAGCCCATTTTAAGGATATTGGATGGTATATGGTCTTAAATGACCTTGGAAATTATGTTTTATTTATTTATTATAAAAGGTTAAAATGTAAATTAAAAATAACTTATTATATGTTAATAATAAAACAAAAACACTATCTATTATCATCCTTAAGTGCCAAATATAGCAAAGGAAGAAGCTTTTATGTTCTTCAACATTTCGGCAACCATTTTGGCTTAATCCAAGGTTAGTTTTGTTCGATTTTTGATAATTTTTACGTTTTTAAGATCGTTGCATTGAGTACTTCAAAACCCATGTCTCAATTTTTGATTTTGGTGATGAATTTGTGTTTTTCCATTGATGATACCTTGTGGTTTTTGATGTTTGATAATGAAATATGAAACATATTTGTTAGATTAACAAGTTTTGTCTTTAAATTTTTATGAAATTGAGTAATTTGGACTAAATTGGAAAAATAAATTATTGAGGGACTAAAATGTGAAATAAATGAAATGTGTGGGCTTGTAAGAACACCAGGAATATTCGGCCCTAAAGAAGTGTAGTCAAATTTTGTGTATTTTGTGTTTTGTGCAAAAAAGACTATGTAATACCCCAAACCCGGCCCAAACACCACAACCGGATCTGGTATGTCACTAAGAAAAAAATTTTATAAAACAATTCATTTATTAGAAAACCCAAATAAAATAAAATAGGTCTTTACAATTGAAAGCCTAAAACTTAAAGAGAAAAAAACCTTAGTTTAAACGAAGTAAATATAAAAAAACAAAGTAAGCCCATAATAAAACTAAAACATAAACTAGTGGCCCATGGCCTTATTACAACTAGGTTTAAAGTCCATAAAATAAAACATATTATAAACTATTTAGTTGAGACTTTCCACGGATCCACATATTCTTTTGCATGGCTACCTTGCGCCCTCTCCGGCCCGGTCCGATGCACTATGAGTTACCCAAATGTTAATTTAATAGGTTGAGTCATGAGACTTAGTGTGCAACCCTCATGCACCATTAGATTTGGGCCTTAACCCCATAAAATAGAATAAAAGCTTTAATATACATAATAAAAATTAATATGCAAGCCCAACCCATTTGCTTAGGTTTCTATCCGCTACACACCCCTGCATCAACCGCTCACACCATTGGGGATTTCTACAATCGACCCACACCGCTACACACCATGATGGCGTCATGTCGCTTCATCCGCATATGATGGCCAAGCCCTTATAACATATAATGGCCGATGCCCTATAACAGTTCACGGCATTAGCCGCTACATCGATCATCAGAATAACCGCTACACATATAACGTATAACTTCCTCCTGTCATCAATCCCACCCCATGCAATCACAAAAATCAATACACTTATAACATATCATCAGAATATTCACTGACCTGGTGATTCGCTTTTACCCTCTTTGGGCTTCCATCTTTATGCTGGGATTTTGGCATTTATCACAACATATAATACTTATAAACAGGTATTTAACAGACAGATCTAAATGGTGGGGAAGTATTACACACCTGATATCGTGAAATCTACTATCCTTAGTCGATGTCCTTGCTATCCGGATCTATTATCCTCAATCTATAGCTTTGCTTAAAAGTCGAAAAAATTGCGAAAATTGACCTCTCCTATATTCAGCCATGGTTAGTATTCTACCCGATTTTATAGATATAAATAAACAAATCCTCTTACCTTGAAATCCTGAAAGTAACACGATTCTATAACTTAGAGATCTATGCAATTGGGCTCCTTCTTCAAATCCCAGAATGTCGAAAAGAAGTGTGAAATAAGAGATTAGTTTCTAATAGCCATTCGGCTAAGGACTTTAAAAAGCTGAAAGAACAATGAAATCCCGAAATCAACACTTACCTATTGTTTCCTTTAGATTCCAGCACAAGCAGACTCCATTAAAGAGGATTCGACAACCACAGGAGATGAGATCTAACGATATCAGCTTTTAGAAAAACTGAGTGAAGTGTTTCACTTAGAAGGAAAGTGAAAAGAAAGTGGAGAGAAAGAATACTTAGGGGTTTCGCTTTTAGAAGAAATCAAAAGAAAAGAGATTACCAAGAAGAACTCGAGAATTTTAGACAAAAGATGAGAGAAGAGAATGGGGTTCAAAATGCTGAATTGAAGAGGTACCCCTATTTATAGGAATTTCGCACACCCTCCGTGAGATGGAATTTCGCCAACTCAGACTCGTAAGATAACTCCTATCTTTCTCCTCTATCCTTCTATCCCTTATCCCTATCAAAACACTCATCCATAAGAGGCCACATTTGCACCAACTCTCCTTTATTTTATCAACTTGTTATCCTCATTAATTAAACAAAATAATCCCTAAATTATAGCCTTGTGCCGTCCCCCTTAGCTCACCTTGTTCTGCCAAATTTTGACCCAATTCTTTGGGCCCAATCGAACCTCAAATTAACATATTAAACATAACATTACACACAATGCACAAGCCTATTAATACCTTACCATAACATTCTAAGTGCTACATGCATCTCAAAAATTTTAAACGCTCCCATTCTCAAGGCCTATTGGGCCCAATTCTCATCGCCCAATTTCGTGGATGTTACAGACTAAATTGTAAAAAGTGTGAAATGTTACTGGTAAAATTATAATTTTTCCAATTTATGTGTTTTTAGGCTAAATTGAATGTAATGGTGTTTAAATAAGCTTAATTTGAATATGTTTAGATCAAGAATTAAAAAAAAAATAGATTTGGATCGAGGAAAGATAAAAGTGGTCGAATAGCAGATTTAACAGTCGACGACATCCGAGGTAAGTCAATAAGCATTTAAATGTTGATATAACTATGGATATGTATTTGTTATGTATCAAAATGAATTATTTGAATTTATTTATACTATGGCCGATTTTGGGTATTGTGATTTGACTAACTTTCGAGCTTGATTTGACCAAGATTCGACGTCTATAAGCCCCGTACGAACCTTAGGAATAGATAGGATACATATGTCATGAGATAGGATATCCGATATGTGTTTTCGTGTAAGACCACATCTGGACGTTGGCATCGATTTGTGTTTATGTGTAAGACCATGTCTGGGACATTGGCATCGTATTTGATTCGTGTAAGACCTTGTCTGGGACAGTGGCAATGATATGTGATTACATGTAAGACCACGTCTGGAACATTGGCATTTTACGAGCTTCCGACTATCTACGTATCATTTTTAATTCCGAATGGTTCAACGGGCATGTGTAAGTGACGGCCAATGTGATATTTGAACTAAAAGAACTCAGGTACGTATATAAATTGTGTTAAGAAATGAAAGGTAAGTTTTATATTTATTTCATTATACAGAGGTTAATGTGTAAATAGGTGAACTATGTATAAGTTTTCTACTATATGTATTCGGCCAAAGGGTATATTGTGTGCATTTGATATTGAAATTTGAGTATTTATTTGTGATTGTGTATAATTTTTTATTTGATGTAACCTTGTATATTTGATTTTGCTAACTTGGTTGATATTACTTTGCTTGTAACAGCCCGATTTTGACCTTAATCGGAACAATGGTTTCAGAACCACGAATCCGAGTTAGAAGAAAATATTTTAATACTTTAACCGATATCTATGTTACATGTTTGAACATGTGTTATAATAGCGTAGAATTATTTGTATGTTTGAGTGGCTAATTTAAGAGAAGGATTAAATTGGGTAAGGATGAAAATAGCTATTATGGAAATTAGGGCCAAATTTAAATGGTTTTCTTCTACATGGGAGTTAAGTTGCAATTTAGCCTTTAATTCCAAGCTAGTGGACAACATTGACCATGCATCATGATTAACTTGTATTTTTATATGTTATTATTATTAGATAGTGGAAATGATGCATAATAAACTATTATTATTTGATGATAATAATAAAAGAAAGAAAACATTTTTATTTCTCTCACTTGCTTCATCTTCTTCACGAACACAAAGAGAAAAGAGAGGAAAATTAAAGCTTCCATAGTTTCGGTCATTGCATGTCTCTTTAAGGTGAGTAATTTCACTTAGTTTTTGTTAATTTTAACAAATTTGAGGTTATAGTCTTGTATACTAACTAGATCATACTCAAATTCTTGAGTTGGTGGTGATAGCCAAAAGTTGCCATGGGTGGAAATTTAGTTGTAAGATTAATGGTAGAACTCGTTACAACCATGTAAGATTAACGATATTTTTCTTTAGAATTTGTTGAATAAAACTTAGTATGAGGGCGTAGGAATAGCAAGAAAATTTATGAATGTACTAAATAGCAAATAGATAGAAAAAAAGGAGTGGAAAGAAGGGCTATGAACATCCGGCCCTTCATAGAGATGATTAATTTTTGGATATTTCGTGTTTTGAGTTGTAAGGACTTGTTTGTAACAATGTAAATGTTAAGGGTGAAAATGGTAAAATTTTATAAGGATGTACTTTAAATTAAATTTCATGAAAATGTGTTTGAATGGGATTAATTTGATCTTTTTTTATATCAAGAACAAAAAGGGAAGGATTTGGATCGGGGGAAGGCCATAGTAAACGAGTAGCCGGGAAAGTTTAAATCGTCGATTTTCGAAGTAAGTTATAAGTGATTGGTTTTAAATAATTAGTACTAAATTTTTAATATACACTTTCGATTAAATTTGATGTAAGAAATACAAATGCCGAATGCACCATGATATTTTTAATGGTAGATGTCGAATGATATACTATCATGTATATGTGTTGGATTATATAATTCTTTGAGTACTTGGAAGTTGTATAAATTGTATATGCATGTAATTATTGATGTAATTACATTTAAATTGCCGAATGAAAAATGGTGTGGGGTTTAAATCATGTGAGAGCCAAATGTGAATTGAAGCATGTATTCAATTAATGTGTTAAGATTTAATGATTTGAAGTGAATGGAGTATAAGTTAAAGCAAATCTTGAGGTATAGTATAATGATCATTGAATATTTAGTTATATGCATATATGGGCATAGTAGACAGAAAGAATAGGACTTGGAAGGAAAGTTATTTGATTTGCATATATAGATATGTTACGTATATATAAAGTTGATATAAAAGTATATGACATGCGCAAGAAGAGGAAGATTTATTCACCGAGCATTGTGTGTGCAAGATCGGTTGAAATAGCACTGTGTGTGCGGGTTTAATCACCGAGCACTGTGTGTGCGAGATCGGTTGAATAGCACTATGTGTGCGGTTATCGGATTTTCTTAAGAACAAAGACATTTAGAAGGGTAAATAAAGGTGTCAGGTATGTTCTTATTGGACAAATGGATTACTATTTTGGTGTATAATTAGGTAAGATATTTCGATAAGAGTATGTAGCATATGAAAAGTTAATTATTTTGTCTTGTGATTGAATGGGCATGAGATTGGTGAATGTTAACCTAGAATAATTGTTGATATTACTAATTAATTGATAATTAGATTGAAATTGAAAAGAATGTTGATGAAAGGCAATATTTGTACATTTCATCTTCTTGCTTATAACTTACTAAGTTGTTTGTGTTGTTATATTGTTTTATAGGTCTTTAAAGTCAAAGCTCAAGCTCGGGAATCCTCGTCGAAGTCAATTATACTATCACCAAAATTTAGGTATCTTATAAGTTATACTTCTTTTGAAATTAAGGCATGTATAGGCTAGGTCTCTTTTGTATATTTTGATCGTTATAAAATTGTATATAAGCCATGCGAATATGGCTACACTTTCATGATTAGATATGATCTAGCTCTTTTGAATTTTGGTGCCGTGGTATGAATGTTTGAACTATTAAATACCATCTTATCTTACAAGATCATTACATACCAAGTATTGTGCGGTTATGGAATGCATGAATTTTATATATTATGTAGTGTATAATATGGTTCAGGTCATTAAACTTTCATAAGTAATATATTTACTTGCATGTGTATGATTTGTAAGATACATAGTAGTTTTAATGATATGTAAGTGTTAGTTGGGATTTCTAGAAATGATTTGTTTATAACATAGAGATATTTTACTATATATACATATGGCACATAATGTATGCGTATACACTAGGTGAGTTAGTAAGAAACATATTCATATTGATTTTTCATAGGAAATTCGGATTTGTGTTGGTTTTTGTGTGTATGGATTTTTTATCATCTCCTTGATTGATTGAATAAGTTTTGCTAGGATTTCAAAGGTTAAATAAGTATGTTATACTACTTAATGAGATATGTGACTTTGAATTGTTAAGAAGTGTTATCCGAGTATAATGGTTATACATGGTAAAGATATAGTTAAAATTGGAATTAAAATAGATGATGATAGTTTGAATGAGTGAAGGTGCATGTTTATTGGGTCCATGGCCGAATAGGTTGGTGACTTAGGGAAATTATATTTTGATTCAAGTATGTATTAGTATGAATGGTTATCTATGATTTGAATAAATATGAGATCAAATGTATGTCCAATAATGTATTACATCTTATTTACGTTAGGTGATTAATTCACGTGTTCATGGGATGCATAAATGACTACTAACAAATCGATTATTTCATCATGTATAGTTTTATAATAATGAATTGCCTATTGATATGTAATTTTTTTATATGAATAATTCTTTTTGGGGTGCATCAATATAGATTGGTTCCGTAATGTCGTAACCCTAATCCGGCGACGGATATGGGTTAGGGGTGTTACATTGCTATTGACTTACTAAGCTTAAATAGCTTACTTTGTGTTTCTCTGTCTATTTCTGTTTTATAGATTTTAGATACGTTACGAGCTTGGGGATCGTCAGTAGGACTATCACACTATCGACTGCTTTCTTTGGTATTTTGGCTATGTTTATTATGAATATATGGCATGTATAGCATAGAAAAAGGTTGAATATGAATTAAGTACCTATGTATGTAATTAATAGCCATGTGAAAATGGCTTATCCTCTTTTGATTGATTTGTTATCTTTGATGATGGTTTGTAATGGTTGTTGTGACTGGGTTTATACATATGCATATTTGGTTAATTATATGTTTCATAATAGGTAAGCTTGTGTTATGTTTTAAAACTAGACATATTGAACTTGATTATGTGGTTGATACTTGTATTTTGGTTATGTTTGTTTGATGGATTGATTTAGTTGATATATGAACTTAAACCTAATGTATGTGTAATAAGTATCAACAAGTATGTGAGCTAGTAAATTGTGAATTGGTTATGATGGTATATATATATATATATATATATTTTTGAATACAATTAAAAAGTATGTGGTTATGTTAATTTTAAGTCTTGAAAGGTTTGGATTTTGAATGTCAAGGTTAAAATTTTATGTATATATTAATATTGTGAAATGGTAATGGATGACTATTAGTAATACAATTATATTTAGTTTTATGATTAGATTATGAATTTGAAATTTTGTAAATGTTAGATATAATTTTTAAGTTAAAGAAATGATGAATATATATATTCGAATTTAGTTGTATGGGAGATATTAAGTTTGGCGAATGTTATACATAATGTGGTTGATGCTATTTGGTTTTAATGATACAATGTTCAAATACCATATCTATGTTTTAAAGTGATGTTTATTTATTAAGACTTTAATAAAATGATTAGATTAATGATGTCAATTATAAATGATTGATTATGTTATAAATTTGAGATAGGTGTTAGATGTGATGTAAATGATTTTTGGTTTTGTTATTGAGGTATGAAATTTGTATTGACAGAATATGCAATTTACTCTGTTTAAATGATTCAAAACATATATGCTAGCTTTGATTTGTATGCTATGTATGTGTACATGAAATGTTAATTAAAAAAAAATATGCCTGTTTTGAGTTGTGTTTGTTTTGGTAATGCCTCGTAACCTTAGTCCAGCGACGGATACAGGTTAGAGGTGTTACACTCTTGATCCATCAATAAGCATTCTCTTTCTCATTTTTTATCTATATTTCTTTCATTAATGTTGTTAATTGAATGTTTGTGTAACTATTAGAATAAACTTGAGTTTATATATATATATATATATATATATATATATCTCACATGAATCAATTGGGTAGTTGATTAATCGATTAAGTGCATATCTAAAATTAGGTATTTATTTAAGTTTGCTAAATAACTTAGTATACTTGGAACAGTGGTTTCGAGACCACAAATCTGAGGTCAAAAAAATATTTTAATATTATTTATGATGTTTATAATATGTGATTGAACCTGTGTGAAAATTTTATCGTTTGAGTGTCGAATTATAAAAAAGGACTTAATCGCATAAAATGTAAAAGTTGTGTGCTATTTGTTGAAGTGCTTAATTGGCATGGCTTTTTAAAAGATGAGTCCTTATGTTGTTATTATTCCACATGCAAAAAGGATGGACAAAAATGGGCTTTAATGGGTGGATTTTAAATGAAATAATAAAAAGGGCAAAATGGTAAATGGTGTATTATTGTGTAATAAAATTAAACAAACAAGAAATTGGTGGCTATAGTGTTCATCTTCCATCGAATTTGAGAAAGAAAAATGAGTGTTTGAAGCTCCTTTAATTTCGGCACATTCATATCTCAATCGGGTATGTGTTTTGTTTCGATTTTGATAATTTTTATATTTTTGTGATTGTTGCTTAGTGTTCTTGCAAACCCATGCTTTAATTTTAGAAATTGATGGTAATTTTGAGATATGCCATGGATGAATATGTGAGCTTTCTGTTGCTAGTTGGTGGAAAATGAAAGCTTAGTGTTGGGTTAACATAGTTTATATTTAAATTTTTGATGAAATTGAGTATGAAAATGAGAAATAGGAGGACTAAAATGTGAAATAAATGAAATATATATGCTTGTATTAGCATGGGGAAGATTCAGCTAGGCATGTATGAGATGAAATTATGTGAATCTAATGATTTTATGAAATAGGGACTAAAGTATCGAAATGTGAAAATATGAGGGCTATTTTGTAAAATGCTCTAAATATGTGTGTGTGTGGACTAAATTGAATGAGTTTATGATTGAACGAGCTAAATTTGAATGTGTATAGATCAAGAAAGGAGGGATTCGGATCGAGATCGAGGCAAAAATAAAGTACTCGATTAATCGGCTAGTTTCGATATTTCGACGTCCGAGGTAAGTTCGAATATAATACTAGTTGTTAAATTATGTCTATGTGATGAGAATTAAATGAATGTATAATTGTTGAATTAGAAATGTTAAATATGAGGTCGAGAAATGTGGCACTAAGTGTGCGTAATTGAAATCGAGACAAAGATGAATAGCACTGTGTGTGCGAAGTAATGGAAGCTTCGGCTTTATCGATTGGCATTGTGTGTGTGATGCCGAATTAAGTTCGGTTTTGTATCTAGGCACTAAGTGTGCAATGTTAATTAAGCTTCGGCTATAATTGGGCACTAAGTGTGCGATTGAATCAAAGAGTTAATGAAGTTTGATCGAATGAAGTATTGAGCTTTGTGTAGCATGTGTGATCAATATCTAAGTGTTGGCTAAGGTATGTACGGAACCTATATGGTTGATGAAATCGTAAACGGACTTATGGATAGATAAGTAAGCATACTAATTATGGATGAAATGGTATATGTGTATTAGTAGGTTGTTCTATGTGATGGGTTATATTTGTTTATGGTGAATGTATTAATGAGTAATATGTGTTATATTACGAACTTACTAAGCTTTTGAAAGCTTACTGTGTGATTTGTTTCTCTATTTTACAGTGTCAGTAAAGCTAGCTCGGATCGGGAATCGTCAACATCTCTATCACATTATCGGCATTCTATTTTGGGGTACTTTTGAAAGATGTGTATATTTGAATATGGCATGTATAGGCTAGTCATTTTGGAACATGTTTGGGATGTATAAATAGCCATGTGATATGGATAGATAAGTGATTGTGTTATTCATGTGGTGCTATGCTATGTGATGTTGGCTTTGGTACGATTATATGTCTATGAAATGGTCAAAATTGTGGTAAGTAAATTAAGGCTATATGAGCACATATGTGTGATCAATGAAATGATTTTATGCACGGTATTTCATGTGAATTGGTTGTGCAAATTAGTATACAAGTTAGCATGAATAGAAATGAGATTGAATGAGATGATATGTTGTTTGTTTGTCATGATTTTGGTTGTCAATTGTGTATGGAATAATGCTTGTTTGAGATTGTAAGAATGACCCTTGTGTGGGTGGCAATTTGGCGTTGAAAATGGCCTATAATTGCCCACACGGTTGAGCACACGGGCGTGTGGCTCGACCGTGTCCCTCGTGGTTGAAATTTAAAACAAGTCAGGATCGACCACGAGCTGAACACATGGGCATGTGAATGGTCGTGTGGTGCAAGTCAGTAGCGACCACGGGTGAGACACACGGGCATGTGACCTTTGCAGTTTTGAAAAATGTTTAAATTTCTGGAAGTTTTCATAAGTGTTCGGTTTAGTCCCGACCTCTCTCTAATACGTGTTTAAGGTCTCGTAGACCTCAATAAGGGACTATATGATTATATTTGAATATGATTGATTGATGATTGACTTTGTGTTGTAAAATGGATGTGTAATTTTTCGATTATTCGGTAATACCTCTTAACCCTATTCCAGCGACGGTTTTGGGTTAGGGGTGTTACAATACTAGGTTTGACGACCCTAGTAAAACATTTAGATAGGTGAGACCAAAAGGGTATCTTATTGGTTAAGCCTTTAGTAGACTTGTGCTAAGTGGTGAGACCGAAAGTGAATCTTAAGTGGTAACTCTTAGCGAAGATGAGACCGAAAGGGTATTTCTAATTAAGAATGACAAATAACTCAATTATTGGATTAATTAATAAATTAGTGATTCAATTGATTCTAGACTAAGTAGCTCACATCGTTGAAATAAGGAATGGGAAATTCGATAGTTTAACGTAGGTTTAGTTTAATATAATTACTTTTATTATTATTTTAATACGAAAATATCACTACTAATTTGTAACTCAACTAGAAGAGTAATTATTTTCAAGTAATTAATTTTGTAATAATTTTTACCAATCTAATAATCCATTGGGTACGATCCTCAGAATACTCTCTGATATTTAGTTGTAAACTTAAACTATATTACAACTTGTTCGCTTGTAGATATCGCACGTCTAGTCTTTATCTAAATTGCATATTTCTAAGTCCCAACACATACACACTAGAACGCGATCAATTATTAAAATATTTTTAATTATTTTTTAAATATTTTTTACTCTTCTTAAAGAAATCATCAGTTCCTTCAACAAAACAAAAGTAGATTTGCCTAAGTTTCAAATTTAAACAAGCTCTTCAAAATAGTCATTTTTAAACCAAACCCAAACTCCAAATAACACTTGAATTTTAAGTTTGATAAGAATCTTTTAAATGAATTAAGATTAACTCGTCACACTTAGTAGCTTAAATATAATATAAATATTATTTTAAAAATTTATTTAATATATTGTCAACGAAAATTTTAGATTACACAAACAATGTTCAAAAGGTAAGACATATCTCATTTAAAAATAACTATTTTAAAAAATAAGATGCACAATTGCATTTGAACTCCACATGTAAAATAAAGATTTAATTCACAAATTGGTATTTAAATTATATATATTTTCTCATCTTGATATCTAAACGTTTTTTTTATCACAAGTGATATTTAAGGTACTTTTTTTCTCAAGTTGGTACATCGGTTAGTCAAACTGTTAAGTTTATTTATAAAAAAAAAAAAGTGGGGAGGCTTAACCCACAAATAGGTACCTAAACTATGCATTTTTCCCATTTTGATACCTAAACAATTTTTTTTGTCACAAGTGGTACCCAAACTATTTTTTTTCCGAGTTGGTACCTCTGTTAGTTTGTGTGTTAGTTAAACTGTTAAGTCTATTTTTAAAAAAGATAACCAATTAAAAATTTCATAGAAATAAAAAAATATATAGAGAAAAAGTGATTCTACTGTTTTTTTAAGCTTGGTTAAATTAGTCTATATCTATTTGCAAGTTAATCGATTCAAGTCCTATCTCTGGACTAGTACCCTGACCAGTTCTTGGTTCGACTAGTTGGTCTGGTCCAATTTTGAAAAATTGTCAGGTCGAGTAAAGGAAAATAAAAGAATTAAATTTTTTAAAAGTTTATATGATGTGAAAGTTTATTATTGGTTGGAATTTTTTTTAACTGATATAACATTTTGGTATAAAATGGGTAAAAGAAACATAATATAGGTACCATTTGTGAAAAAAAAAAGGGTTAAAATACCAACTTGGAAAAAAAGTATAGTTTAAGTACTAATTTATGAGTTAAACATTTTTTTTAAATAGACTTAACTGTTTGACTAATAGATGTACCAACTTAGGAAAAAAAAGTAGTTTAGGTACCACTAGAGTTGTCCATGGGCCAGGCAGTGTCAAGTAAAAAATCTAGGCCCATTTTCTAGCCTCAGGCCCTATTCAACCTGAAAAATGGGTCTAAAATTTTGTCCAAGCCGTGCACTGATAAAAATGTTAAAACCCGAATGTAATAACCAATTTTGCCCGGGCCCATATATAGTCCAAAATAAAAAATAAATGATATTTTTTTAAACAGTCCATATTACGGACCTTAAATCAACCCTCAGCCCAAACCAACAAATTGACCCATCACCCCAATAACCCAGAACACACTACCCAGAACAAAACCCAAACTAAGCCTAAACCTGACCCAACACTTAAACCCGGACTACCCAATACCTAAAACAGAAACAGCCCAAAAAGGCCCAACATTAAACAGGTTTAGCCTAGGGTTTCTGAAACCATAGGCGCCATAATACTGAGCCAACAATCGCACCGCCAAGAGGAGACCGATCGTCACGCCGCAAGCTTCGCCTCACCCAAGGCTAGCAACTCCTCGATCACGTCGCCAGTCACGCCGCGATCTGCGCTTAGCCACCATCCTCCACCGTCAACCTGCAAAGAAAGGAAAACACCAAAGTAGAAGGAAAATAAACTGCAACAAAAAAGGAAAGAAAGATATGGAATATATATATTCCTTTTTTATTTTTTTTTTTGGGTTATAAAACCCCTTTGAAAAACCTGTAAATGGGGGGAAAACAGAGAAAAAAATAGAGACACAAATACAAAACACACGAATACACAAACACAGATTTACGCACAGAAAAAAAACCCAAAATCAGGGAGAAGGTATTACCTTTCGAAAAGACGAAAAAAATGGAGGTTTTAGACCTCCGGCCACCGGTCATGGAGGGACGTGTGGCGCGTGGCCCAGAAACGGACTATTGGAGCTCAGATGAGGGACGAAGCTTTTATAGGATTTCAGAGTTTTTTTTTAAATCAGATTCAAAATGATTATTTTTATGGAAATTAACCTTTATAGACGAAACGAAATGATGTCGTTTTGGTTTAACAGGATCCACGTGCCGACCCGGAGACCCGACAAAGATCCGCGCGTTTTATTAAAAAGGAGAAATTGCTCTTTCAATCCCTCTAATATTTTATTAAATTTAATTACGTCCTATTAATTGATTTATTTTTTTAAAATTAGCCCTGAAAATCTGTTTATATTTCAATTTAACCCTTTTTTGTTTAAAAATTACATATATATATATATATTAAATTGGTATTAAATTATGTATTATATTAAATATTTTATATTTTTAGTAGTTATCTATACTAATTTATTAAATTATAAATAATTATTATTTTGTCTAATTATTTTTGATTACATATTATTTTAGTATTTTATATATATATATTAGATATTATATTATATTTTTAAAATGCTACAGATTATATAATATAATATTATATCATATAATTAATTAAAATTATTTATAATATATTCCATTTACAATATTTTTTATATTTTTTAAAATCATCATATACTTTTTTAACATATTGTTTATATTGTTTATATGTATGTCCTTTTATCTATTTAAATTTGCATAAAATATGTTCATAGTTGATTTTATTGTTTATTATATTTGCATATACTTCATCATGTACTTGTAATTGCTTAGGTATAGGAATTATTATTTGTCGTATTTTGTATTATTATTGTCTATCTTAAATGTTAGTATGTTATAATTGTTTTTTATATTTATGTTCGATAGTGTATAAATGCAATATTATCACATGGTTATTGTTTAAAATAAAAAGTACCTTTTGCAAAATTAATATTTTATTTAAAGGTTTTTTAAAATAAGGTAATGTTTTGGTATTTAGAAATTCAGAAATAGTGCCCAATCGTGCTGGGTTTCTATTTTCCGTTTGGCTAAATAACTAAATATCATTTTAACAAGTTTTATAAATTATGGGATGATCTTAGTTACGAGAGTTTAAAAATATCATGTCCAATCGTGCTGGATGTGATGTTTATATTCTTTCGCATCGAAGAAATCTCAAATTTTAAATCAAAATTGCTCGAAGTTTTATAAATTATGAGATAATCTTAGTTACGAGGGTTTTAAAAATATCGTGTCCAATCGTGCTGGATGTGATGTTTATATTCCTTCGGATCGAAGAAATCTCAAATTTTAAATCAAAATTACTCGATGTTTTATAAATTATGAGATGATTTTAGTTACGAGGCTTTAAAAAATATCGTGTCCAATCGTGCTGAATGTGATGTTTATAATCTTTCGGATCGAAGAACTCTCATATTTAAATCAAATTTGTTCGAAGTTTTTTGGAAATCATATTTTTAAATGCTTTTAAATTTCAAACATTTGGACATAATTTTATCGATTAGGTACCAATTTTTGGGCGTTATGAGGGTGCTAACCCTTCCTCATACGTAACCGATTCCCGAACCCATTTTCTTATTTTTCGTGGACCAAAAATCAAATGTTTTAAAATAAAACGTTTTGCAAGGTGATCCAATCACACCTAAGTAAAAAGGATTGGTGGCGACTCGCTTATAGTTTAAAAGTCGATTTCGCTTTTAAAACTGATTTTAAAAATGGTGTCGACAGTTTGGTGACTCCACTAGGGAGATAAGAGAGTAAAGCCGAAAAATCGATTAGTTATTGTCCAAATGTCGAAAATTTGAAAGTTTGATTTGAAAAGTCATGATTTTGTTTTTTATTGCATGTGATTCTATTTTATAAAATGTTTCTGCATTACACTACATGACCATCGTGGTCGCGCCTTTAAGTGAGAGCAAGAAGCTATGCCTTCGTGAGGTTTTCACCTCCGCATGGGCTAGTGGACTACTTTCGGAATACATCCGTACCTATGTCTCCGTGAGGTTTTCAACTCAGCATGGCCATAGGGAAATGTATCCTCCTGAATCGAACTCGGTCCGTATGAGCCTATAATGGGTGAGGATCCAGGAATCTGCTGGTTCAGGTACCTCAACTTTAGAGCTAAACCGCATATAGCAAACCTTAAGAACTCACCTTAGATAGAGCTATCCTAATTTTAGTAGTTACCCAGATAGGTGTGTTTATTTCACTTGCCTTATATTTTATTCTGCGATACTAATTCGTGGTGTTTCATTTTTGTGCATATCATCTCATTTTTCTAGAGGTATCGATTCACTACGCTTTTAAGTTAGAAAGCTGGTTATGGAGAACGGTTCCTTGATAAAGTGGGAGACAATGCACTGTCAAGACTTGGTCTGAGCAAAACTAATTAGAGAAGGGAATAGCTTAATTAACTGTATGTATCCGAACTTTGGGATTTTACTCGTGTTAGTATTACACGTAATGAGTTTAGAGAGTTGAAGGATATATAGACTTAATGGGTGATGAAGCAAAACAGATGTTTTATCGTAATTATGGGGATCTACCTTACTTGTTGGACATCAAAGTAGATAAGCATCTATTTTGGGCCATGACTCAGTTTTGGAACTCTGCTTATAGCTGTTTAACTTTTAGGGAGATAGATTTAGTGCCCACATTGGAGGAATATATGACCTTGCTTCGCTGCTCGAGGTTCCAAGCCGATAGGGTTTATTTTAGGGCTGTCAGTGTTACGACTTTTGTGAAAAGATTGATCGGTATCACATGGATGAGAGAGTAGTGGGTTACAGCTAGGATTCAAGAAAAAGGTGAAGGTAAATGCATACCTTGAGTGAGTTTGAGGGACTTGATTCTGACACATCCAGATGAAAAAGGAAGATTGACGTCTTTGTTTTATGTATTTATGGGTTGGTGATCTTCCCCAGAGCACTACGACATATAGATGAAACGGTTACTAATTTGTTCAATCGTCTTAACAAAGAAGTCACACTTGTACCTATGATTTTAGCTGAGACATTCAGATCTTTGAACACGTGTCGGAGAGCTGGTGAAGGTAGATTCATTGGATGCGCACAGCTGCTATTAGTTTGGTTTCACAGCCATTTTTGGAAAGTGGACAGAGATTCTTACCGAGTGCTCTCTAAAAGTTATTCCCTTTAAAGGAGGCTACAGCTACGACGAGGAGAGACGATCTATCAGAGGAAAGGTGGATGGAAATTCTTCAAAACCTCTGAGAGGAAGATGTTGAGTGGAGAGCCCCTTAGTTGATTCCAGATGAAGTCCTTTTCCGGTCCAGAGGTTTTGATTGGGTACCTTTGCCTAGAGTATGGGGAGCTTTGGGATATGCACCGTTGCTCGTACTAAGGCAATACAAAGCAGGACAGTTCATACAAGCGACGCATAGGTTAGCTCAAAGCGAATTCTCATATAAGGGGGAAAATTATAAGAAGAGGATTCGAGAGATTTCTGAGGCTTGAAAGTAGGCTCGTTGTATGAAGATATTGACTCGAGGACCGATGGCAACCCCAGAATATAAAGAGTGGTTGAGAAAAAGATCAATGAAAACATTTCTGAGCCAAGTGTGGAGGGTGCTCGACCACTAAAGGAGTGTTTACAAGTCATCCCATCGGAGTTAGAGATTATAAAGTAGGACTTCGAAAGGCAGAGTTTAAAGTTTGAAAAGAAGATAGAGAAGCTAGAAGAAGAGAAAATGTACTTGAAGCTAGATGCGGATGCTCAGAAATCAAAAGCCAAGCAAGCAAAAAAGAAGAAGAGAAAGATTGAGGAAGATCGAGATAGCTTGAAAACTGAATATAAGAAGATGCGTCTATCTATGAAGAATGCTAGATTGGGGAAGACTTCGGAACAATGGCGACAAGTGGTCCAAGAGGAAAAGGCCAAAGCTGACTATTGGGAGAGAAAGTTTCGAGAAATGCAAGTGCGAAATGAGGCCCTAGAAAAGAACTTGGCAAAAAGTCTGAATGAAAAGGGAGAGTTAAAAGCTAGAGTGGCTGAACTTGGACAGTCTCTTCATCATTATCGAAGTCGTAATTTCGCGATCGAGTTAAAGGCAAGCCTGAACAAGATTGAAGAAATGAAGGGTAAAATTGAAGAGTTAGAATCAGCACTGCACAGTTGTGAACTTCGGATCGAGTGTCTTGAAACAAGGGAGGGGCATTTGAAAGAAGAGCTCCACCATTTGCACGATCAAGTTAGAAATCGGGATTATCTCATGGGGGAAGCCATAGTTCAGATTCGAGAGGTAGCTGATCACCTACAAACTTTGATAACAACAGTGACGTATTGAGCATGAAGTATGAGCTACAAATGATCGTAGTCAAGAGCTAGTTTCGTTATTAGGAAAATTAAGACTTTAGGACTTAGGGCGAAAGCTTATTTGTAATCCGTTTTATGTAAAAGAATTTGTTTTCTAATAAAGTTTTCTAAAATGAAGTTGAATCTGAATCGATGCCTCTTTTGCATTCATGCATTTGCATTACATAACATCATATGCATTCCAATCTTTAGAGAGAGTCTAATTAGTTTAAATTATAGGAAAGAGAGAGAAAGAAAATCTGGAAGCTGAACACCCTTATGGTACACGAGCAAAGTCAAGGAAAATAGACCAAATGATGGAACAATTCCAGAAAGAAATACAAGACCAGATGCAAGAGTAGATGGCAAAACCCCAACAAGAGATGAGGGACCAGATGTTGGAAGCCCAAAAGAACATGATGGCCCAAATGGCCCAGATGATGAGTGGGATAATAGACAAAGCAAAAGGTCCCATAGTCAATGCTGAAGATAATGAGGATTTTCCTAGAGGATTCACTCCAACACATGTGCAAACACAACACGAAGAATATTCCAGAAGGCCAACTGTCAGAATCAGGTCTCAGCAATGGAAAGCTGACACTAGAGTGCCTACAAATTTCTAAGTGGGCATGAGATCTAACCTAGGGGACAACCCCGCTAATCCTGTTGTCCCTGACTTAGACACAGTAGAGGGAGAGGGGATCAGAGCTGAATCTGAAAAACAGTTAGAAGATCGCTGTAGGTGGTTGGAGGAAAAATTCAAGGCTTTGGAGAATGCTGACCATCATCACGGTTCTGGTCCCAAATTTGGTACTTCCTTACAAATTTAAGATGCCGAAATTTGAGAAGTACAATGGAACTACTTGCCCTGAAGCCCACATCACGATGTTCTGTAGACGTATGACAGGCTATTTGAACAATGATCAACTTCTGATTCATTATTTCTAGGATAGTTTGACAGGAGCAGCGTCTAGGTGGTACAACCAACTCAGCCTAGCCAACATTAGCTTCTGGAGGGACTTGGCCCAAGCCTTCATGATGCAGTACAATCATGTCACAGATATGATGCCTGATCGAATCATGTTGCAAAACATGGAAAAGAAATCAAACGAGAGTTTCAGGCAATACGCGCAGAGATAGAGGGAAATAGCCATGCAAGTTCAACCACCTCTCCTGGAGAAGGAAACCACTACACCCATATGATAGGAAGCACCACTAAGAGCTTCACGGATATAGTTATGGTAGGGGAAATGATCGAAAATGCCATAAGGGGTGGTAAGATTAAAGCAGGAGAAACCACTAGGAGATCTGCTCCTAGAAAAAAATAATGAGGTGAACAATGCGAGCACGTATAATAAAGGGCTCAAAGACAGTTATTGTTAGTCAGCCTAAAGTAGTTACTGCCGGACAACAGGGGTCTACAAGACAAGAATTAGGCCCCAGATAAAATACTGAAAAGATCCAATTTACGCCAATCCCAATGACGTATAAGGAGTTGTATCATACTTTATTAGAGGCGCGTGTGGTGTCTCTATTTTATCTACAGCCATTACAACCCCCGTATCCTAAATGGTATGGCTCAAACGCCCAATATGATTACCATGCAGGAATAACGGGGCATTCAATAGAAAATGTACTGCTTTTGAAAAAGGTAGTTGAGAGGCTTCTTAAGTTGGGAGTTGTCAAGCTTGATGATATACCTAGTGCGAAGAATCCATTGCCCAATCATAGAGATAATGGGGTAAACGAGATTGGGGAAAATTTTGTAAGAAGGACCAAGGGGTATCTCGGAAGTAAAGACCCCACTAAGAATAATTTGGAGGGAAATGGCAGGAAGGGGACTAATAAAATCAAGTCTCAGAGAAAGAAGTAAAGAACCAAGGAACAACTGTGAGTTCCACGAAGCTAATGGACATGAGATCCAAGAGTGTGCTGAGTTAAGGGCATTGGTACAGAGTCTTATGGATAATAATTAGCTAGAGTTTTACGAAGAAGGCCCAGAGGAAGGACATATAGATGCAACTGAAAGAGAGTTAACAAGTCAAAAAGTCAATTATCTGAGGGTCATTATTTCTCGACCGAGGAATGCAAAAGGTGGAGCACAAATCGCGCCTAAAGTGGTAATTCAGAGACCTGTATCCTTTCCTTACAAGGATAACAAGATGGTACCATGGAAATACAATTGTAACGTAGCAACACCGGGAGTGGAAATCTCAGCTAGTACTTCCAAAGAGGTCCAAAAAGAAAGATTCTACACATGAAATGGGAGGCATTACGACTCGGTAAACGTCAGAACAGAACCAGCAAAGTCAAAGGATGTATCAATTGAACTAGAAGAAGAACTTGATAACCTTATCAATGTACCTGTAAAGGAGGAAGAGGCTAAAGAATTTTTAAAATTCTTAAAGCATAGTGAATACAGTGTAGTGAAGCAGTTGCGCAAACAACCGGCTCGTATTTTAGTGCTAGCCTTACTTTTAAGTTCAGAAGTTCATCATGAGGCTTTGATGAAGGTGCTGAACGAGACTTATGTTACTAAAGACATATCGGTCAATAAGCTGGACCGATTAGTTAGTAACATAAGTGCTGACAACTTTATTTCCTTCAGTGATGATGAAATTCCACCTGGGGTAGGGGATTGACTAAGGCCCTACACATAACTACTCGTTGCAAGGGATATACTCTACCGAGCGTACTGATAGACAATAGATCAGCCTTGAATGTCCTACCATTGTCGACACTGAAGAGGTTGCCAATAGATAGTTCTCACATAAAGACGTGCCAGAACATAGTGAGAGCATTTTACGGCACCGAGAGAAGGGTGATGGGAAGAATTGACATACCATTGCAGATTGGGCCAAACACATATGAGGTGGACTTTCTGGTGATGGATATAAAGCCCTCGCATAACCTGCTTATCGGGAATGCCCTCGATTCATTCAACAGGACAAAGGCCTCGCCCCTTCATCAAAATTGAACCGGTGATGGATGGTCGACTGATCACAATAAACACGAAAAAGGACATCATAGCGACTGTTACCAAGGACGCTCCATATGTAGAAATAAATGAAGAGGCCATTGAGTGTTCTTTCTGATCTTTGGAATTCGTAAACGTAACATTCATTTTAGAAGGGAATGAAATTTCGGTGCCCAAAATATCCAAGACCACGAGAATAGGTCTACAAATGATAGTGGGGAAAGGAGCCTTACCAGGAAAAGGATTGGGCAGACATCTCCAAGGGGAGATTCAAGTACCGATGCTGAAGGAGAAGAGAGATCGTTTTGGCTTAGGTTTTAAGCCAGATACTAAACAGAAAAGAAGGGAAATAGAGAAGAAGCGGAGAGAAGAAGGGCACACTTGAATAGAGAAGAGGTCTAATGGGAGCCAATGACATTCCCTCACATATCTCAGACTTTTGTATCCAGATGGATAATTCACCCTGAGAGAGGGTTATTGGAAAGACTTCACATCAATGCCATACACAAGGAAGATGAACAGATAAACATGTTGGGCATTCGCCCTTTTGAACTTGGAAGCATTTTGGACAATTAGATTGCAGAGGAACCTCCTGTAGTTTTTAGGAATTATACAGAGTAATGTTCAGAACGCTCTTGTTGTTTTTAGCCTAGGAACAATGAGATTACTTTTGTGAAATAGGCTTCTGTTCAAAATAATTATTTCAATAAAATACATTTTGATAATTAACTTGACCAAATATTCTTTCATTTCATTCTTTTGACTTTCTAATTTCATTTTTTCATTCATATCATGTGAATAGTAGTACTCGAATTCATTTGTTCTTTGTACAATTTTTGGTACCCATCATGTCCCTAGATATCCATGATGTGAGTAATGATAATACAGATCCAGGGGTCCACTTTGAGCAAGACATGTGTTTAGAGGAATCTCAGGATTTTGAAGGTGACCGAGATTATGATTTATCTCCAGATTTGTTAAGAATGGTAAAGCAAGAGGAGAAACAGATCTTACCCCATGAGGAAGAGGTAGAGAACATAGCCTTGGAGGAAAGGAAAGTTGTGAAAATTGGGACGCGCATAAATAAAGAGATGAAACAAGATCTTGTTGAGTTGTTATGGGAATTCAAGGACGTCTTCGCATGGTCATATCAAGATATGCCGGGGCTGAGTACTGATATTGTGGTGCATCATCTTCCCATTAGAGAAGAGTGCAAACTAGTTCAGCAAAAGCTACGAAGGATGAGGCCTGATATAGTGTTGAAAATAAAAGATGAGATCCAGAAATAGTTTAATGCTGGTTTTCTACAAGTGGTCAAGTACTCAGAGTGGGTGGTCAACATCGTTTCTGTACCTAAGAAGGACAAAAAAGTCCGGATATGTGTGGACTATAGGGACTTAAATAAAGCTAGCCCAAAAGATAATTTTCCTTTGCTGCATATCGACACATTGGTGGATAATACGGTAGGATTTTTATTGTTTTCCTTCATGGATGGATTTTCAGGTTACAATCAGATCAAGATGCACCTTAAAGATATGGAGAAAACTACCTTCATAACACTATGGGGTACCTTTTACTATAAAGTAATACCTTTCGGACTAAAGAATGCTGGGGCAACATATCAAAGGGTCATGGTTACATTATTCCACGACATGATGCACAAGGAGATTGAGGTGTATGTTGATGACATGATTGTCAAATCTCGAACAGAAAAGGGACACATTGAGGTTTTAAAGAAGTTATTTCTAAGGTTGAGAAAATTTCAATTAAAACTCAACCAGGTAAAGTGTACTTTTGGAGCTCGGTCAGGAAAGTTACTGGGTTTTGTGGTCAGCGAGAAAGGAATTGAAGATGACTTGAATAAAGTTAAAGCTATACAAGAATTGCCTCTACCACGCACTCATAAGGAAGTCTGAGGTTTTCTTGGAAGGTTAAATTACATTGCTCAGTTTATTTCACAATTAACTGAGAAATGTGATCCCATATTTCGTCTTCTCAAGAAACACAATCAAGGTGTATGGGACGATGAATGTCAGAGAGCTTTTGACAAAGTCAAACAATATCTGTCAAATGCACCAGTACTATCTCCTCCTAATCCAGATAGACCATTGATACTGTATTTTTCAGTATTCAATAACTCCATGGGATGCGTGCTGGGACAACACGATGAGACAGGAAGAAAAGAAAATGTGATACTACGTCAGCAAAAAATTCACTGATTGTGAAATGAGGTATTCGTCAATCGAGAAATTGTGTTGTGCCTTGATTTGGACAACTCGAAGATTGAGACAGTATATGCTATATCATACAACGTGGTTGATTTCCAAGCTTGATCTGTTAAAGTACATGATGAAGTCCACTGCTTTGAATGGGAGGATGGCTAGGTGGCAAATTTTGCTATCTGAATTCGATATAGTCTATATGAACCAAAAGGCTATAAAAGGGAGCGCAGTAGCTGAATTCTTGGCTAGCAGAGCTTTGGAAGATTATGAACCTTTGAACTTTGATTTTCCAAATGAGGAGCTGATGTATGTGGCAAATACTGAAGATTGTCGATTGAAGCTGAATTTTGATAGAGCATCAAATGCTGTGGGAAATGGAATTGAGGCAGTCTTGGTATCCCCTACTGGTGACTATTATCCATTCACATGCAGATTGGATTTTGACTGCACAAATAACATGGCATAATATGAAGCATGCATCATGGGACTTCGAGCAGCCTTAGAACACAAGATTAGAGTGCTAGAAGTATATGGAGATTCTGCCTTAGTAATCTACCAGCTTAAAGGAGAGTACGAGACGAGAGATTCCAAACTAATCGATTTCAAAAATAGTTCTGGAATTGATTGAGGAATTTAATGACATTACTTTCAATTACCTTTCACATGATAAAAATCAGATGGCAGATGCTCTAGTAACCTTGGCTTCTATGACCAAAGTAAACAGACCAGAAGATATAAGGCCTATTCAGATGAGTATCATCGAGGTTTCAGCCCATTGTTATAACATAGAAGAGGAAGAAAGAGATGACCATCCTTAGTATCAAGATGTATTGCGATATGTGAAAAATCGTGAATACCCAGAGAATGCCACTGAGAATGAGAAAAGGACTTTAAGAAGAATGGCCTCTGATTATGTCTTGGATGGAGATATCTTATACAAAAGGAGAAAAGATCAAATACTTTTGAGATACATTGATGCTGTTGAAGCTAAGCAAATCCTTGAAGAAGTTCATGAGGGCGTTTGTGGAACACACGCTAATGGATTCATAATGGCCAAGCAGATAATAAGATTTGGCTATTATTGGTCTACCATGGAAGGAGATTGTATCAACTATGCCAAGAGATGTCACAAACGCCAGATTTATGGAGATAAAATTCATGTGCCTCCGTCACCTTTGCATGTTATGACTTTCCCATGGCCTTTTTCCATGTGTGGCATGGATGTTATTGGGCCAATCTCACCCAAAGCTTCGAATGGGCATCGATTCATCTTTGTAGTAATTAACTACTTCATGAAATGGGTCGAAGCTACTTCATACGTTAATGTTACTAAGTCAGCAGTTAACCGGTTCTTGAAGAAAGAGATTATTTTCGATATGGAATGCCCGAGAAGATTATATCGCATAACGCTACCGAACTTGAACAACAAATGATAGCGTAAATTTGTAGCCAATTCGGATCAAACACCATAATTCGCTCCATACCAACCAATAATGAATGGGCAAGGGAAGGCTAACAAAAACATCAAGAAGATAGTGGGAAGATGACGAGACTTATAAGGATTGGCATGAGAAACTACCGCTTGCACTCTATGCTTATCGACGTCCGTCGTAACCTCTCATGGGCAACGCCTTTCTCGTTGGTTTATGGGATGGAGGTCGTTTCACACATTGAAATGGAAATTCCTTCTCTTGAGTTTTGTCGTAAATAAAGTGGATAAAGTCAATAGATTCAGTTGCTCAGATGATCTGCTTGAACTTAATTGAAGAAAAGAGGCTAAGGGCTATTCGTCACGGTTAGATGTACCAAAAACGAATAATGCGAGCCTATAATAAGAAGTCCGCCCAAGAGAATTTCATGAGAGGGACCTTATATTGAAAAAGATCCTTCCCATACAAAAGGATTTCAGAGGAAAATGGATGCCGAATTGGGAAGGACCATATATAGTGAAGAAGGCTTTCTTTGGACGAGCACTGATCTTGACCGAAATAGATGGGAAAAGTTTACCCAATCCTGTGAATTCTGACTCAGTAAAAAAGTATTTTGCTTGAAAAGGAGAAGAGGCCAAAGTGAAAACCCGAAAAGGGCGCTTTGAGTTTCTTAAAAAAATGGAGAGGCCAAGGTGAAAACCCGCAAAGGGTGCCTTAAGACCAAGGGGTTTGAGTTGAAAACCCAAAAAGGGCGACTCAAATTCTAAATGGACACGCAGTCATCTCGCTACACTTAAAACGACAATGAAAGGAAGAATGTCTCATATTGGGGCATCAACAAAATACTTTGGGTTTTCTAAACACATTTTGAACTCAAGACAATCTTTATAAAGTTTGTATATGGAAGCTCAATCGGCGATATCTAGGGCATCTAATTTTTGTCCTATTCATTTTACTATCTTTGGATTCTTTTTATTCTCAAAGATATGTTCCAGTTAATTTTTATTTGTATTCTTTTTACAAATTTATTCAAATTTTAATCCTTATTTTGAGATCAATTTATTTGTTATCCATTATTCATAAATGAGTTGCATTGAAATAATGATTGACGAACTAATAATTTCACAAAAAGAAGTTTTACATATTACTTTGGAAATTTCTAGATAAGACAATGAGCCAAAACAGGACAATTGTTTAAAATTTCCATGTGCATAGAAATATTTGAGAAAGAAGAGTCTGGATAGAAACTATTCTCTGAATTCTTTGTCCAATTGATAAGTGGACGTGATATCATCAGATCATAACACTTGGAGGTGGTGCGATGAACTAAGAAACCCTGAATTGTGGTGGAATAGGTTGAATTTGAAATAAACCCTATACCCTAAAATTTACAGATGGATCAGATTGAAAGAGTTTTGACTCTCAATGTGGTAGGATGGTACAAGCCTTGTGTTCTCAGGATCCAAGCAAAGTTGACTCGAAAATTACATTGGGACAAGCTGGTTAAGCAAAACGTAATTAATGAACAAAAATCAAAACAAATGAGTGATAACACCTAGAGTATGAATCATACTCATAACATTTTTGTATCATAGCAAATTTCATTAGGTACATTTGATTCATTCCGGTCATTGCATTCTAATCCTAATCATTTTCATGACATGTTGCATTCATGTCACTCATAACACATGAAACCGAGCCTACAGGACATGTCCTTCAGTAGACGGTGTAGCGATATCGGTGAAGTTTCAGGCCTTATCTTCTTGAAGTTGCAGGAAGCAGATTAAAAGACACTTTTAGTCTTATCTCCCTAAAGTTGTAGTGGAGTAGATTGAAGAAAGAAGATCTTATCTTCCTGAAGTTGCAGGAAGCAGATCAGAAGGCATTTTCAGTCTTATCTCTCTGAAGTTGCAGTAGAGCAGATTAAAGAAAGAAGATCTTATCTTCCTAAAGTTGTAGGAAGTAGATCGAAGACATTTTTATTCTTATCTCCCTGAAGTTGCAGCGGAGAAGACTAAAGATAGAAGATTTTATCTCCCTAATGTTGCAGTAGAGCAAATCGAAAACAGAAAATCTCATCTTCCGGTTGCGAAGTGATCAAAGACATTTTCGCCTTATCTCCCTAAAGTTGTAGCTGAGTAGATCAAGATATGAGATCTTGTCTTCTTGAAGTTGTAAGAAGAAGATCGAAGATACCAGGTCTTGTCTTCCTAAAGTTGCAGGAAGCAGACCAAAAGACACTTTCAGCCTTGTCTCCCTGAAGTTGTAGTGGAGTAGACTGAAGACTGAAGATCTTATCTTCCTAAAGTTGCAGGAAGTAGATCAAAAGCACTTTCAGCTTTATCTCTCTGGAGTTGCAGTTGAGTTATAAGCCGTTTGAAGAAGACCAAGAAGCCAAGGCTCCACCAAGATCGGGCAAAGTTGATCCTTTTATAGTCTTTGCTCTATTCTTGTTTCACAATAATGAGCAAAGAGGGGCAGCTGTAATAACCCATTTTGCCTGGGCCCATATACAGTCCAAAATAAAAAATAAATGATGTTTTTTTTAAATAGTCTATATTACAGACCTTAAACCAACCCTCAGCCCAAACAACAAATTGACCCATCACCCCAATAACCCAGAACACACTATCCAGAACAAAACTCAAACTAAGCCTAAACCTGACCCAACACTTAAACCCGGACTACCTAATACCTAAAACAGAAACAGCCCAAAAAAGCCCAACATTAAACAGGTTTAGCCTAGGGTTTCTGAAACCCTAGGCGCTGCAATACTGAGCCAACAACAAGGCCGATTCAAGAGAGACCTATCGTCACGCCTGCAAGCTCGCCCAACCTTGGCCAAGAACTCCTCGATCACATCGCCAGTCACGCAAAGAAAGAAAAACACCAAAGCAGAAGGAAAATAAACTGTAGCAAAAAAGGAAATAAAGATATGGAATATATATTTTCCTTTTTTATTTTTATTTTTCAGGTTATAAAACCCCTTTGAAAACTCGTAAATGGGGGAATATGAGAAAAAATGTATACAAATTGAAACACATGAATACACAAAAACACAGATTTACGCATAGAGAAAAAACCCAAAATCAGGGAGTACGAAAATATTGTCAGTTCAAAGGAATAAAAGACAGACTTTTCAGAGGTGATTTTTCTTAATATTTCATTATGTTATCCGTTTTATTCTTATTTATTTATATATATATATATATATATATATATATATATATATATTTCTCGCATATAACTCATTGTTTAAAAAGAGTAAAAAAGAAGGTATTACCTTTCAAAAAGACGAAAAAAACGGAGGTTTTAGACCTCCTATAAATATAGTTTATGTTGAAGAAAAAGATGAATTATGGATTAAATTAGATGGAATCTGCGGAATGAATCAAAGCATGAATTAAGTGGGCCCAGTGTAAACAGACGATTGGAGCTCAAAGTAGGGACGAAGCTTTTAGAGGATTTCAAAGTTTTTTTTAAAATCAGATTCAAAATTATTTTTTTTATGGAAATTAACCTTTATATGTGGACATAAAAAAACGAACGACGTCGTTTTTGTTTAACAGATCCGCATAAGGTAAGTGTTTTTATTAAATTGAATGGAAATTGAGTTGAATGATGGATATGTATTGAAATTGAATTGTATGTGGATTGAAATGGAAAAGTGTATTTGATATTGAAATTGAATTTGTTATGAAAATGAAAATGAAAATGAGAACTAAAATACCCTATTAACTAGTGCCGACCGGAGACCCGACAAAGATCCGCACGTTTTATTAAAAAAGAGAAATTGCTCTTTCAGTCCCTCCAATATTTTATTAAATTTAATTACGTCCTATTAATTGATTTATTTTTTAAAAATTAGCCTTGGAAATCATTTATATTTCAATTTAACCTTTTTTTTGTTTAACTCAAGACGAGGCGAACATGATCAAGATCTTGAAAAGTTTCTGATTCTGGGAAAAAACAGTTATATGGGAAATTAAGTAAATGTGAATTCGTTGTCGAAGTGGTATTTTTAGGACATGTAGTATCTGCTGATGGGATTAGAGTTGATCCAAGAAGATTGAAGCAATTGTTCGATGGAAGGCGCCAAAGAATGTATCGGAGGTGCGCAGATTTTCTCGGTTTAATGGATATTATCGAAGATTTGTAAATGGATTCTCAAAGATAGCACTACCAATGACTAAAGCATTATGGAAGAATGTTCCTTTTGTTTGGGATGATCGATGTCGAGAAAAGTTTTGAGACTTTGAAGCAAATGTTGATGAAGGCACCAGTATTAACATTACCGAGTCGGGGAAAGATTTTGTTGTGTATAGTGATGCTTCTTTGAGTGGTTTGGGTTGTGTATTGATGCAAGATGGGAAAGTCATTGCTTATGCATCTAGACAGTTGAAGCCACATGAACGTAATTACCCGACGCACGACTTGGAATTAGCTGCATAATTTTGCTTTAAAGATTTGGAGGCATTATCTTTATGGCGAAATGCTATATCTACACGACCATAAAAGTCTCAAATATCTTACATCACGAAAGAGTTGAATTTAAGGCAAAGCGGTGGATCGAGCTTCTAAAAGATTATGAATGTGTTATAGACTATCATCCGGGAAAAGCAAATGTGGTAGGCGATGCATTAAGTAGAAAAGTCATGATTGAATTACGAGCAATGTTTGCTCGACTCAAGGTTAATGATGATGGAAGCTTGTTAATGTGAGTTAAGGGTCAAGCCGATGATGTGGGATCGGATCGAGCATTTCGGATGGAAGATGACAAATTATTAAAGAAAAGAGAAATGGTTCGTAATGGTACGATGAGAATTTTAGTATTGATCAACATGGTTGTTTGAGATTTCAAAATCGGATTTGTGTTCCAACTACTTACGAATTAAAGAAGATAATTCTTCAAGAAGCACACGATGGCACTTTGCATTGCATCTGGTGGAACAAAATGTATCGTAATTTACGAGAGCTTTATTGGTGGCGAGGATGAAGAAAGATATAGTTGAATATGTCGGTAAATGTTTGACTTGTCAACGAGTAAAGGCGAACATCAAGTGCAAGTGATTACTCCGACCTATTAGTATTCCCGAATGGAAATGGGATAAGCGTTACTATGGATTTTGTTACGGGGTTGCCAACGTCGGTGAGCAAAAGAATGCCATTTGGGTGATAGTTGATCGGCTTACTAAGTCCGCTCATTTTATAGCGATCAGATCGATTGGTCTTCGAAGCTTCTTTGAAGTTTATATCCAGAAATTGTGAGGCGCATGGTATTCCGGCATCTATAATTTCCGGCCGGATCCACGATTTACATCGAGATTTTGGAGGCGATTACATGATTCTTTGGGTACTCGACTTAATTTCAAGATCGCATTTCATCCACAAACCGATGGACAATCGAACGGGTAATTGATTTTAGAAGACATGCTTGGGCTTGTATTATTGACTTTGAATCGAGTTGGGAACGATACTTGCCGTTAGTGAATTTGTTTATAATAATAGTTTCCAATCCAGTATTCAGATGGCTCCATATGAAGCATTATACGGTCGAAGATGCCGATCACCGGTATGTTGGACTGAGTTGAATGAGAAAAAGATAGTTGGACCAGAATTAATTCAAGAGATGAAGAAATAGTTAAAAGATCGAGACAAGTTGAAAGTAGCTTTTGACAGACAAAAGTCTTATGCAGATCTGAAGCGACGGGATATAGAGTATTCTGTAGGTGATAAAGTGTTTCTAAAGGTATCGCCTTGGAAGAAAGTTTTGAGATTTGGCCGTAAGGGAAAATTAAGTCCTCGTTACATTGGGTAGTATGAAGTAGTTGAAAGAGAATCAAAGCATGAATTAAGTTAAGAAATAAGTAAACTTAATTAGGATTTAATTGCAAAATAAGTTATAAGAAAATAGTTTTGGGACAGCAGCAGTAGAGTAACTTTGAAAATTCACTAAAATCGTAGAAGTGGAATTAGAAGTCGAGTGAGATATGAAATTAAAGCTTATTGAGTCTATTTTCATATGAAAGAAACATAGAAAGCAAATAAGTTCTGTATTATGAGATATTTAAATTTTAGTGAAACTGGTTCAGGGTGATTTCGAGATCCCTGTTCTGAATTGGAAAAATCATTAAAATTGTAAAAAATAATTTGGGGACATAATTTATATGGATAGATTCCTTAATGAGTCTATTTTATAAGAAATAAACTAGGACATAATTTGAATTCTGTATAAAAGATAATTAAATTTTAGCAAAGAGTGGTCGGAACTATCCGACAACAGAATAGGGGTGATTTTAAAGAATAAACTGTACTTATTGGATAAATCAAAATTCTGAAAATTTTATGGCAAGAAGATATGTGAGTCTAGTTTCATAAAAATTTACGGATCTTAATTTGGAAATCTGTGACTCAAGATATAGATAATTTAGTGACAATGACTTAGGAAGACAGTTTTGAAAGAACTTATAAGTAAATAATAGAATCGTATAAAGAATGTAGAATGAAGAGGAAGAGTAGAAATTGAATAAAATTCATTATTTATTGTAATTTAATGCTGTAATTAATAATGTAAATTATTATTTTGTAGCTAACAAGGAAAAAGAGGCAAAGGCATACAAGGGAAAAGAAAAGATCACTGAGGAGTAAACGTGTATTTCGGGTTTGTATTACTATAATTCAAATTCTTTATTATTCATTAAATGTTAAATTAATTTATGTATATGGTAAGTAAATCATAAGGTAAGTGTTTTTATTGAATTGAATGGAAATTGAGTTGAATGATGGATATGTATTGAAATTAAATTGTATGTGGATTGAAATGGAAAAGTGTATTTGATATTGAAATTGAATTTGTTATGAAAATGAAAATGAAATTGAGAACTAAAATACCCTATTAACTAGTCGGGCTGAGTCGGATATAATTGGCATGCCATAGGATTTGGAAGTGTATCGGATTTATCGGCTTTGCCGATCAGGCACTTTATGTGTCGTATATCAGGCACTTTATGTGTCGTATTTCAAGCACCTCGTGTGTCGTATCAGGCACCTCGTGTGTCGTTTCAGGCACTTATGTGTCGATATCGATCAGTACTATGTACCATTTTAGGCACAATGTGCCGTCTCGGTGTGTTTGGGTTGGAATCTGTATCCGTTAAAGTCCAAAGTCATTAATAGGGTAAACAAGGAAAAGGTTAAATTGAATAAAATGAAATGGTTGAGCCATTGGAAGTAATGCGAAAATAGAACATGAACTGAAAAATGTGACTGGAATATGTGTATGAGAATGGAAAGTATGAACCATTGGTTCAAGAAATGGATAGTGGCTCAACATGATTGTGTATTATTTCAATTGTAGAATTGCTAAAATTGAATTGTATGAATATATTGAGAACGACAAACTTATGTTTGAATTGGTTTAGTAAAATTAAAGTGATATGATTTAATGATATGATTATTATGTTTATAATTTGAATTATGGTAATACCACCGAGTTTATGTATACTCAACAGTATGGTTGTTTCCGCTTGCGAGTTAATAGGTGTTCAAAGTTCGATTCATTGGTTGAATTGTTGGATTTTGGAATTGGTTGAATTGGTTATATTTGGAATGACGATTGTGGGGAGCTCAAAGTAGGTATTCAAACAAGTCCGTCCCATTTTTAGAGGATTTCAAAGTTTTATTAAATAAATCGATTGAATAAATTATCGATATTTTTATGGAAATTAACCTTTATAGACGATTGGAGCTCAAAGCGAGGGACGACGCGATTTCGTTTTTGTTTGATTTTTTATGGAGATTAACCTTTATAGACTAAACGAACGACGTCGTTTTGGAGACCCAGGAGACCCGACAAAGATCCGCACGTTTTATTAAAAAAGAGAAATTGCTCTTTCAGTCCCTCCAATATTTTATTAAATTTAATTACGTCCTATTAATTGATTTATTTTTTAAAAATTAGCCTTGGAAATCATTTATATTTCAATTTAACCTTTTTTTTGTTTAAAAATTTTATATATATTTTAAATTGGTATTAAATTATGTATTATATTAAATATTTTATATTTTTAGTAGTTATCTATACTAATTTATTAAATTATAAATAATTATTATTTTGTCTAATTATTTTTGATTACATATTATTTTAGTATTTATATATATATATATTAGATATTATATTATATTTTTAAAATGCTACACATTATATAATATAATATTATTTCATATAATTAATTAAAATTATTTATAATATATTCCATTTACAATATTTTTATATTTTTTAAAAATCATCATATACTTTTTTTAACATATTGTTTATATTGTTTATATGTATGTCCTTTTATCTAATTAAATTTGCATAAAATATGTTCATAGTTGATTTTATTGTTTATTATATTTGCATATACTTCATCATGTATTTGTAATTGCTTAGGTATAGGAATTATTATTTGTCGTATTTTGTATTATTATTGTCTATCTTAAATGTTAATATGTTATAATTGTTTTTTTATATTTATGTTCGATAGTGTATAAATACAATATTATCACATGGTTATTGTTTAAAATAAAAAGTACCTTTTTACAAAATTAATATTTTATTTAAAGATTTTTTAAAATAAGTTAATGTTTTTGTATTTAAAAATTCGGGAAATAGTGCCCAATCGTGCTGCGTTTCGATTTTCCGTTTGGCTAAATAACTAAATATCATTTTAACAAGTTTTATAAATTATGGGATGATCTTAGTTACGAGGGTTTAAAAATATCATGTCCAATCGTGCTGGATGTGATGTTTATATTCTTTCGTATCGAAGAAAGTACGAAAGAAATCTCAAATTTTAAATCAAAATTGCTCGAAGTTTTATAAATTATGAGATAATCTTAGTTACGAGGGTTTTAAAAATATCGTGTCCAATTGTGCTGAATGTGATATTTATATTCCTTCGGGTCAAAGAAATTTCAAATTTTAAATCAAAATTGCTCGAAGTTTTATAAATTATGAGATAATCTTAGTTACGAGGGTTTTAAAAATATCGTGTCCAATCGTGTTGGATGTGATGTTTATATTCCTTCGGATCGAAGAAATCTCAAATTTTAAATCAAAATTACTCGATGTTTTATAAATTATGAGATGATTTTAGTTACGAGGGTTTAAAAAATATCGTGTCTAATCGTGCTGGATGTGATGTTTATAATCCTTCGGATCGAAGAAATCTCAAATTTTAAATCAAAATTGCTCGATGTTTTATAAATTATGAGTAGGGGTGAGCAAAATCCGATTCGATTCGAAAAACTCGATAAAAATTTCAAAATTTGAATTAAATAGTTCGAGTTATTTGAGTTAATCAAGTTATTCGGATCAACTCGAATAAAAAATTAAGTTTTTCGGTTTAACTCGAATATGAATTACACAATTCGAGTTATCCGAAAATCTGAATAAGAAAAGACAAAACTACGTCGTTTTGATAAATGTTTACTTTTTAAAAGTTAAAATTCAAAATAATTAAGTTAAAAGACAAAACTACGTCGTTTTGGTAAATGTTTACCCATTAAGTTAAGATGCAAAATCATTATATTGTTCATGTAGTTGAATAATCTTGTACTTCGTCTACTAGTTAAATAATCGGTCCATCTAATCGCAACATTAAGTATAAATAATAGGATTCGTTAACTCGACTCGATTTGACTCGAAATTTTTTGACTCGATTCGATTCGATTAGAAAAAAATTCAAATTGAGTTCGGTTGCTAAAATAGGATTTGTTAACTCGACTAACTTGAAAATTTTTGACTCGATTCAACTCGACTCGATCGAATACTCACCCCTAATTATGAGATGATTTTAGTTACGATGGTTTAAAAAATATCGTGTCCAATCGTGCTGGATGTGATGTTTATAATCTTTCGGATCGAAGAACTCTCATATTTTAAATCAAATTTGTTCGAAGTTTTTTGGAAATCATATTTTTAAATGCTTTTAAATTTCAAACATTTGGATATAATTTATCGATTAGGTACCAATTTTTGGGCGTTATGAAGGTGCTAACCCTTCCTCATACGTAATCGATTCCCGAACCCATTTTCTTATTTTTCATGGACCAAAAATCAAATGTTTTAGAATAAAACGTTTTGCAAGATGATCCAATCACACCTAAGTAAAAAGAATTGGTGGCAACTCACGTTTATGTTTTTAAAAGTCGACCCCCATTTTTAAAACAGATTTTAAAAATAGTTTCGACACTGAACTTGACCGTATTAATTTTTTATATAAAAACAAAATTTAAAAATATAATATATCAAATACACTAAAAACATTAAATAAATATTTCCCAACAAATAGAAAAAAAAGTTTAAAAAATTACCTAAATAACATTAAGATAATTGCAACTTAGCAATCAAATATCTCCACATTAGTAACAAAATTAATAATAAAATAATAGTTATATAATATTTAAATAATAACAATAAAATAATAGCAAAATAATGACAAAACAGTAAAAAATAACAATTTTTTTACAAATTCGGATCAGGCCGGGCCTTGCCCAAGGCTCGGTTCATTTAAAAAAAGGCATTATTTCTTTTGCTCAAGCCCATTTTTGAGTTTATATTATTTTTCAAACTCTCTCATTTTTTAAACGAAATATTAGGTCAGGCCATAAGTAAATCTAGGTATCATACAAAAAAAAAAAAAAAAAGTAACTAATATGAAAATAGTTTAAATACTAATTTGTGGATTAAGCTTAAAATAAAATTTCTTACTTTACAGAGAAGAACAGCATTAAAAGCCCAAAAAAACCAACTGCACTAACAGCCCATGCCCAATAAGCAAAAGTGCGGGGAAAAACCCTAGCTGACATACGTTAATGCTCACTCACTCAAACGCACTGCTTGTATATCATCGACTATAAATCCCTCATTTGCTACACCCTCAAAATCTTCGTCTCTTTATTTTCTTTCGCCGCCTTTCTCTCCCAGGTTTGTTCTTTTTTTTTTCCCTTTCATTTTAATTAAGATCTGTCTTTGATTTAGATCCTTATGTTCATTTCTTCTTGTTTTTAGCCTTAGATCCCGATGTTGTAGGAAATATGAATGTTTTTAGTAGTAAATTATGCTGTTAATTGGTTCTACAAACTTTCTGAATGCTTTTATGTATAGCTGATATGATTTTAGATCTTGATATATATGCATATTGCTTGTTTTGATGTTACTGTGTATGTATTCATTTTAGCAAGACCAATAATTAAATATGTTTTTGTTTTCTGTGCAGTTTGATTCTTTGTTTGGGGCAATTTAAAGACAAATCAAGATGGTAAGCTGAATGAGAGTATATTATTGTATCCTTTTTGTGGATTTGTTTGAGTCTTTTCTTTGACATTTTGATTTATGTTATGTTGGATGTGTTGCAGGTGAAGTTTACAGCTGAGGAGCTCCGTGCCATTATGGACCGGAAACACAACATCCGTAACATGTCTGTTATTGCCCATGTGGATCACGGTATGATTTTTTAGATCATGTTTGTTATCACTGAACCTAATGTAATAGAATAAAGCTTTTTGAAGTCGTTTTGCAATAATTTTTGTCTTTTTGTTATGTTCGATTTGTCATATCTTGAAGTATGAAATTGCATCTGCTTTAGATATCTGGAAAGACGATAATAGCAATGTGTATACTTTAGCTTGAAGTGATCTTATGCTAAGATTACTCCCAAATTGAAAGCCATGTTTGCCTGATATTGAAGTTAGTTTTTAACTTATTTATGATTGACACTTGTTAATATAAGTGGCTGTGCTGATGTAAAATGCTGGTATTAGTTCTGATCGAGGTTTTTTTCTATATGCAGGGAAATCAACTCTTACCGATTCTCTTGTGGCTGCTGCTGGTATCATTGCACAGGAAGTTGCTGGTGATGTTCGTATGACAGATACCCGTGCAGATGAGGCTGAGCGTGGTATTACAATCAAGTCTACTGGAATCTCTTTGTACTATGAAATGAGTGAGGATTCTTTGAAGAGCTACAAGGGCGAGAGGCATGGCAATGAGTACCTCATCAATCTTATTGATTCCCCTGGGCACGTTGACTTTTCATCTGAGGTCACAGCTGCTCTTCGAATTACTGATGGTGCCCTTGTGGTTGTTGATTGTATTGAAGGTGTGTGTGTGCAAACAGAGACTGTCCTCCGCCAGGCTCTCGGTGAAAGGATCAGGCCTGTCTTGACTGTTAACAAGATGGACAGGTGCTTCCTTGAGCTCCAGGTTGATGGAGAGGAGGCTTACCAAACATTTCAGAGAGTGATCGAAAATGCTAATGTCATCATGGCCACATACGAAGATCCTCTTCTTGGTGATGTTCAAGTCTACCCTGAGAAGGGGACAGTTGCCTTCTCTGCAGGTTTGCATGGTTGGGCTTTTACCTTGACCAACTTTGCAAAAATGTATGCCTCAAAGTTTGGAGTTGATGAGTCAAAAATGATGGAAAGACTTTGGGGTGAGAACTTCTTCGATCCAGCTACCAAGAAGTGGACCACCAAGAACACTGGTTCTGCCACCTGCAAGCGTGGATTTGTTCAGTTCTGTTACGAACCCATCAAGCAGATCATCAACACTTGTATGAATGACCAGAAGGATAAACTCTGGCCAATGTTGCAAAAGCTTGGTGTCACCATGAAGTCTGATGAGAAGGACTTGATGGGGAAGGCCCTAATGAAGCGTGTGATGCAGACCTGGCTTCCTGCAAGCAATGCTCTCCTGGAAATGATGATCTTTCACCTTCCCTCACCTAGCAAGGCTCAGAAGTATCGTGTTGAGAACTTGTACGAGGGTCCTCTTGATGATATCTATGCCAATGCTATCAGAAACTGTGATCCTGAGGGTCCTCTTATGCTCTATGTTTCAAAGATGATTCCTGCTTCTGATAAGGGCAGGTTCTTTGCTTTTGGTCGTGTCTTTTCTGGCAAAGTCTCAACTGGATTGAAGGTTAGGATCATGGGTCCGAACTATGTCCCTGGTGAGAAGAAAGACTTGTATGTTAAGAGTGTGCAAAGAACTGTCATTTGGATGGGAAAGAAGCAGGAGACTGTTGAAGATGTACCTTGTGGTAACACAGTTGCCATGGTTGGGTTGGATCAGTTTATCACCAAGAATGCTACTTTGACAAACGAGAAGGAAGTTGATGCCCACCCAATTCGTGCAATGAAGTTTTCTGTCTCCCCTGTTGTTCGTGTTGCTGTTCAGTGCAAGGTTGCATCTGATCTTCCCAAACTTGTTGAAGGGCTTAAGCGTTTGGCCAAGTCTGATCCTATGGTCCTCTGCACCATTGAAGAGTCTGGAGAGCACATTGTTGCTGGTGCTGGTGAACTCCACCTTGAGATCTGTCTCAAGGATTTACAAGAAGATTTCATGGGTGGTGCTGAGATTATTAAATCAGACCCTGTTGTGTCATTCCGTGAGACTGTCCTTGAGAGGTCTTGCAGGACAGTGATGAGCAAATCTCCTAACAAGCACAACCGTCTGTACATGGAAGCTCGACCCTTGGAGGAAGGTCTTGCTGAGGCCATTGACGATGGACGCATTGGTCCAAGAGATGATCCTAAGGTCCGTTCCAAGATCCTGGCTGAGGAGTTTGGTTGGGACAAAGATCTCGCTAAGAAGATTTGGTGTTTTGGCCCTGAGACCACTGGCCCTAACATGGTGGTCGATATGTGTAAGGGAGTTCAATATCTGAATGAAATTAAGGATTCAGTTGTTGCTGGGTTCCAGTGGGCATCAAAGGAAGGTGCCCTGGCTGAAGAAAACATGAGAGGCATCTGCTTCGAAGTCTGTGACGTGGTCCTCCATGCTGATGCCATCCACAGAGGTGGTGGGCAGATCATTCCAACAGCTAGGAGGGTCTTCTATGCTTCTCAGCTCACAGCCAAGCCAAGGCTTCTCGAACCTGTTTACTTGGTTGAGATCCAAGCCCCGGAGCAGGCACTTGGTGGTATTTACAGTGTTCTTAACCAGAAGCGTGGACACGTATTTGAGGAAATGCAAAGACCTGGCACGCCACTTTACAACATCAAGGCATACCTTCCTGTCATTGAGTCCTTTGGATTCTCTAGCACTTTGAGGGCTGCAACATCAGGACAAGCTTTCCCACAATGTGTGTTCGATCACTGGGATATGATGGCATCAGACCCATTGGAACCTGGCTCTCAGGCAGCATCCCATGTCGCTGAAATCCGCAAGAGGAAAGGATTGAAGGAACAGATGACCCCACTTTCCGAGTATGAGGACAAACTGTAAGCTAAGAGAGATTAACTGTGATTGTGCGGCATAACCTTCGCTGCAATTTAGTTTTGTTTTCTCTGGTTATATTTTGTTAGCATGGATGCTTTTTCACCCATATGATGTACGTTGGTTTTTAGACGTTTGTGTTTTGATGATGATCATGATGTACTACAATCGACATTGCGTTGAACTTTTTTACATATCTCTTATCTTCATTTGCCAACTTCATTTAGAGGTTTTTGTGCTAATATAAAACTTATATCTTTTTAGAGGGTTTTAAGCTTACTAAACTTGCTTGTGCATCAAGTAAATCGACTATTTATTATTCCATTTAGGCTTTTACTTTTTGAAGAGTTGTGATAAACAGACATTACTCCGCTCAGTGGATTTTGTCTAATTTTCTTGTTCACTTTCCACCATTTTTACTCTACTTATTACTGTCTTCCCAGTTTGCTTAATCAATCAGTTCACTTGCTTTCTGGGCATGGCGAGCATTTGGTAAGGACATATCTTTATTGGACTGTTTGTTGAAGGAGACCTTTTATATTTTTATTTGATAGTCTTATTTTTTAGTGTGTAGCGATAAATTGGTAAGCGAGCAGACTTGGCCTCCTTTAGATGGGTCGTGGAATTTTTTATCTTCCAATTAAAGTAATTAATCTTTGTCGAAAGTAAAAGCACTACTGTTTTTAACCCTTTTAGGTTTAGATGAGCCCGCCTCTAGTTTGGATCTGGTTCAATGGAACTACCCTTTGTCCTTTTAATTCAAGAAAATACAGCTCACTTTTTTCTTTTTTATTTTGTTAATTTTATATGGTATTTCAAGGCACTTATTTTTTTACATGAAAACCTTAAATCCATCCTTCAATTTCCCTCTTTCTTCATGCCTTCATTTTGTCTTTCTTTTTGTTGTTGATGTCTTCATAAGCTTTCTGTATTAGTATATATGTTTCAAGGTATATTAATATTCTTATATTTTATAATTAAATTAAATTAAATGACTTATTTTATTTTATTTGAATTCGGGTTGGGTTGCAAATTCATGAACAGGTCTAATAGTTTGAGATTCAAATTCCTTAAGATGAATATATGAATTTACAATCGTTTTTCATTTTTCTAACAGATGATAAAAACATTAGTCTAATAAATTTTGAATTGATCTACCTTGAGCATGGAAAATACTCATACTGCCATTAGATTTCAATCGGTTTGTTTCGGATAATAAAAACTTGATCGGTTTAATAGATTTTGAATCGATTTGTTTCAACCAACAATGAGAACAAGGCATGGCAAGACGGATACGGAACAATTTTAATATTTGTTTGCTTCACTTCGTGTTGTGATATTTTGGAAATATTATTTTATCTCAAAGAAAATGTAATAATATGTCAAAATCTCAATTCGTGCGCATTGATCAGTCACTATTGATAGTGCAGAACTCATTACATAACATGAAAGTCACCAAAGGAAAGAATCAGGAGAACCGAGAAAAGAATCAATTCCAGCTGCCTTTTTTAATCCCAAAACAGATTCTAGTTAGTAACCATTAGGGCCTGAACAATGTGCATGAATGCCAGCATTACAAACAATTTTGGCTTCAAATAAGATATGTTTTGGGCTCAGCTCTTGTCAAATTCACAGTGGCCAAGCCTAGGGATGTCACTGTAGTTGTGATAAAGTGGTCAGCATGCATTAGGCCTTGAATTGATTCCATTTTTAGGGCGATAGTTTCATATAGAACCAAAATCATAGTGTCTTCATTCATCTACTATGTACTGTAGAAGTTTGTAACATTTTATGGCAGTTTAGAACATTTTGATCCCAAGACTTGTCATATATTCGACACTATTAACCTAATCTAATACCAGGTTTTCCGGTTCGTTATCGGAAGTTCATGATTGTGGTTGAACAAGGGTGAGTACCTCTCTTCTGTATTTATGTTGCTGCCCCTGTATTTGCTTGCTCGTAAATGACTTTAATACAGTCAATCTATTATTATCATTAATAATTTGTGATGATGTATGTGTCCCATGTTTGCATTGAAATGATATGGGTGCTGCTATGTATCTAATTTTTATCAAGTTGAGAGTAAACCATGTGGAAAGAACACATATCCATGTGTTCGATTAAATGTATGATAGAACTGTTTAATGTTCAAGCCATGTATTGATGGCTGCAATCATGTTATGCTTTAGCCCTTTTTTTTTCTCTCATAAAACCCTTTGTGGAATGTTTAAATGTTCACTTACCATTGTGCTTTGCAGCCTTTACACTTGTTGAAATGATGGCATCCTTCAAAATGAAGGCAATATTTGACTGAAAATAGATTCTTTTTATTATTATTTAATTTTCACACTTTAACCACCCTAACCAAGATTGTTTTTTCAATAAAATTATTCATGCCATGAAATGATAGTCATTGTGGGAACTGATATGGAAAGGACTATAAAAAATATAGAAAAAAAAAAGAAGGTATAAAGCATCAGTGGTATAACTGAGTGTTATCATATCCTGCAGAAGATAAGCAACTTTAGCTTGTCTTGATTAGTTAAGAATATTCCATATGCTGACAAATATGGTGCTAATTTAGTATTTTTCATAGATATTTACTTCTTTGTCATTGAAGTTATATGCCTCACTATCTTGCTAATATTCTCTTTGGTTTAGTTTTTTTTAATTGATTCAACATAAACAAATGGTAATTGTTTATACAAAGGTTGTCTAATTATATTCCACTTTTTCACTTTATTCAAACTTTACCTAACTCTATTTATGGCAGGTATGAACTGCATTCTATGTTATTTGGACCGGGATGAATGTAGGATACTCATGTACGAATATATGTTTAATACAGATATCCAACACGAATACTTAAACAATAAATAAAGAATCAGGGTCATATAGATTGCATCGTTTCATCACCTCTTGTTTTGCCTTCTATTGTTAGCTTTTTCAACCTTTTAGCTTCATTTAAAAGCCTTTTTTTTTCTTCTTCAAGGTGGTGGACTTGGTACTGTTAAAATGCCCTGTGTCAGCAATAGAGTTGATAGAATGATGGGGAAGATTAGCTTTTATCTTTTGAGTATCTTACTTTAGGTGTGATAGCATGTTTTGAGGATAAGAAAAAAAAAACCAAAGAAGAAAAAAGCTCACTTTATCGGTATTATTTAACATTTCTTTTTTTATCTTTCTCACAAACAGCTTTACATGCACTAAAACATCTCTCTGTACCAACAGGCTAAAATAGGTTTTAAAGTAAGCTTCTTGGTAGCATTAGGCAATAACAAAAAAGAAACACCTTTGTTTACAAAAAATGGGAAAAATCATATGCATGCGCTTCAACACCTGCGGTAGAACTCTTTCAATTTTCAAAGGGGCATATTCTCTGAAACATCACATACATTGTTCTTTTCCTATGCCTATTATTTAATCCTAAACTTAATTACCATTGATTAAAATGATGCATGTAGTGAAAATAACATACAATGAATAATAACCTCTCGGTGACACCGACACTTGAGTTTGTCTATTTAACAGAACATATTTTAATGTACGCCATGCATATCATTTGCCTATTTTTGTTGTGTAGTTACACCATCAATTATTTCAACCATATCATCTTTGTTATGCCCACATTAAGCAAGATGAAACAAATTTATACAGTGCTTGAAATAAGTGGGGGCTGGCTCTACAGTTTGATGTTTTGGTTAAATGGTAAAAACTGTAATTAGCTTTTTATCTGTTACAACTAACATAAGCTGCTGCATCTTGATCTGGCTTACCTGTTGAATAAATGAGCCTTTTTCATTATTAGAACATCTATGTCTGCTTCTTTGAATAATGAAAGGGTCCAAGAAGCTTATGTGGTGGTGAGAGTGGCACAGGGTGGACAGGTCTAGCCTGTGCTATCACTGTCCATCATTCCATTATAACACTGAGCCAGAGTTGAATAAACAAAGCCAGTATGTCTGATTAACAGAGAAGGCAGGTAATAATTAAATACCATTCATAGTAGATCCCAATCCTAGGTCCCCTATGTATTTATTAACTCAGACCTCTTCTGTTGTTTCATATGACCCCATTTTGCTTTTCTTTTTTTAAATATAGGTACCCTAAGATGCTCTTAATGCTGTTTAAACAGGTTGTTACCATGTCATACGATAGTGATAAGTGAAATTAAGTTCTTGTGATTGTCAATAGCTAAGCTGCACTATTTTCTTGATGTTCATATTAAGAGTGGAGCAATCTTGTCTTATCCTTAGGCTGAAAAATAATATGTAAATGGCCCCCTAATAGCCATAGATTGTTCTTCCTTAATGTTTCTAACTATTTCTAGAAAAGAACCAGACCAGTTGCTGTCCTGCTGATGATAATAATATAGAAAACGAAAAACCAAACAACTTGCTGAAAACCTGTTATATACTAGGGCCCCATGTTTTTAGCTGATAGCATTTAGCAGCCTCCTGTTAGTTGACAATAGGCACCAAAAAAAATTCCCTATCTTGTGAAAAGCTTTAAAAAAAAAAAAAAGTAGATGCTAGTGTTTATCATATTCACATGTTTGAAATTACCCTGAACCTTCCAACATGTTGATTGATTGAATGATGAAGATGTTTCAACTCTGATGTAATCTTTAAGATTTTGCATTGATCCTTCCACTAATAGGAGAAATATATATATATATATATATTATATATAAATTGATCGATTAGACAGATAATAGTGCCATTAATGTGGAGGCAGCTGGTCAAGCTTTCATATGAACACTGCATAGACACAGTTTCTTTCAAAGTCGGTCCATATACAGCCTAGTTTGGTGCAGTCATGAAAACATCAATAATACCCTCTCCCTAATTCATTTAATATATACCTACATAGCTATATACACATATATATATGTTTATATTGTGATTGCAGAAAAGCATGTTGATGTCAAAATCATCTATCTGGAGTTGTGATTTTTATAGGGGCAGAAAAATTTTGCATGGTCCATTCCATTATTGGTGGGCCAAAATCTTTTCCCCTCCTCTTCTGCATTTGCATAATGAATTGTCTGATAGACAGCACAATAGTGTATATATCATGCATTTGTGATGGTGGATGATAGCACCCCATATAGTTCAAAAAAAAGAAAGAAAGATAGTACCCCATATATATAAAAATATATATTCCAATTTATCTGGTCCAAAGAGATGGATGATTCTTTTGTAATGTCATCTTCAACCTCATGCTCATATCTTTATCACTGTTAGAATGTACAACTTTGAAAGTGAAGAAAAAAAAAAGACAAAAAGGAGACAGAAAATGGGGGAATACATTACTGATTTTTTTTTTTAAAGAACATAGTACATGCCATCTATCTTTGTGTTGAAACAAAGTCATTGCATTTGCATCAGAAAATCACTTTAACATTTTTAGGTGTGTTGTAGCAGTACTTTGTCCAATCCAATGTCATCTAAATATCCTAGATAGTATAATGGCTAATAGTTAAAATTACATTTTGCCACCTTTCCCTTAAAAATAAATAAATTAATTTATATACGTAAGATTAAAGAATAAATAAGTCATTCTATTAAAAATTTTCATTCATTTTTAACAGTAAAAATAGATGTAAAATTTAATAAAATATCAGTTTACTCTTTGATATAAGGTATAAAGATTAATTTACTCATTTTTTTTAAGTAAAGAGATAAAATGCAATTGAATTCTTGGTACAGCAGTTTCAATAGTATTTTTATCTCTATATCTTTATTTAAAAATATTAAAATAAAAAAAGAAAAATAAGAAGAGAAGAAATCTATCATATTCTCTATGTGTTAGATTATCATGTCTGCCCACTTTTCTCAACCCCAACAAAACTACATGAATGATTTGTGTGGGTTGGCTTTTTACATTGGGTTGCCTAATGTTGACAAGATGGAACTATTGACAAACACTTTTAGACAAAGTACCCACTCATGAATAGTGTGATAAAGATGGGGGCAAAAAAGATAAATATAAATATAAGATTGAGAAAAGTGAAGCATGTATAATGATTTTTACCCAAGATGGAGGGGGGAGTTTGGTTTGCTTCCACAATCACCAATAATCTTATTAGTAAAAAAGACCTTATGATGTTATGGCACATGGATTATTGAGTTAGTGGGAGAAGCTGATGTTTACACTTTGCACACCAATCTATCAAAACCTAAATAAATTTGATGCAATGTAAAAGTATTATGGAGATATTTGTATTAAAAGTTAGATTATATTTTATTTTTTTATTTGAAAAGTAAATAAGTTAATTTTTATATATTAAATTAAAGAGCAAATAAATCATTCCTGTTACAAGTTTAATCTATTTATATTGTTAAAAATTGGCGTGACACATAACCTCATGCTGAGATACAAGCATCAGTTTTTAACAGTAGATTTAGATGAATTTTTAAATAGAAAAACCAATTTGTTCTTTGATTTATCATACAATGACTAATTTACCCATTTTTAAGTATAGGAGCCTCCATGATACTTTTATCTTACCATTAGAGAATTTATCATTACAAGCATTGAACTGAATTATTTACTTAAATAATTAACTTATAAAAATAAATTTAAAATAAATTCACATGTAGTGATATTGGAATATGAGACCTCAAAGTTGCTATTGGCATTAAATCAAGACTTCATTGACATAATCATAAGCTATTAATAATTGTCACTGGAGATGAGGATGAAATGAGGCAGTTTTTTGCCGCCTCGACCTGACCCAATATACTCCCAACTTAATTCAATCCGAAATTTAATATTAATTGACTTGCCCTAAACCTCACCCAAAAAATCAAACCTATATGACTTTGACTTGATATATCATAAATTAATTGTTTATATTTTTATCAAAATAAAATTTTATTTTTTATTTTTAAATGATATTATTAATTGTTTTCTAAATATAATTATGATGGAGCAATTATTAATATAAATATTATTATCAGTCTTAATATCATATATATATATATAAGGAAATTTTGATAATTATTTCAAGATGAGTTTTTCTTAAACTTAAACCTAGCTCGATCTAATTAATTAAAAAAATTAAACTCTCCTCAAAACATGATTCATAAAAAATAATTCTATTAAATCGGATCAAATCGAAATCCGTGAAATTCGAGTTTTCTTTACCCTCCCTAGGTTCCACTTTCTCTTTCCATGTTTCGTTTCATATTTTTGGGGTTTCTTTAGTTTTTCACTTTTCAATGTTTCATTTCATTGATATAGTGGGGTTTGCTGGATTTCAAATTTGCAATAAATAAATGCTCTTTTCTAAGTCTTTAGCCTCACTCCACCCAATTGTGATCCCATGTATAAAAGTAGACTCATGGCCATTGGCAGTCATAGAAATTCCCACATAAAGTGGCAAATATTAGAAAAAGAAAACTCTCATGGTCTAAGATATGATTTCTAGGTGAATGGTTTATGCACACTCTTCCTTTTGGGAGTGTGTGGGATGCCTCTTATCTTAACAGACTTTGACCCACCCAATGCCTTTCCCAAAAGGAAAACAAATATATATATATATATATATATATAACCCCATCATCCACTCTTACATTGATGAATGAGATGGGAATCATCACATTTCCCTTCTTCACTCAATTTAGGGTTTTCTTTTAGAAACCCAAGAACCATTGATTCCATCTTTTCTTTTCCTTCATGAAGTAATAGCTTGTTAGTGTTTTCATTTTTTTTAATCCTTATTGCCTACAATATACCATATTTATATATCAATAACTGTTAATTGTAGTAATAATATTCGAACTCCATAAATAATATTACTAGAATAATCACGAATTTCAAAATGATACATACATATATAAAGTTACCACTTCCCACCCAACAAATAAATGCCATTCTTTACATCCATCATTATCCCACAATTGAAATTGAAGAAATGAGCTGTTAAATTAAATTCATGCTATGCTAAACTTGATTTGATTCCCATAACTCAATTCAAATATTCCCTTTAGTTATTTTTGAGCATCAATAGGTTTTCAATAAGCTCTTCTTTTTCTCTTTTCCTTTTCCATGTTTGTGACCCAAATTGCTCACTCATTAAGAAATGATACAATGGGGGACCATCCCCATTTTAATTTGACCTAACTTAGGTCCTCATCAATTAATCTTATTGATGACTTGTAAAATATGGGTGGGAGTAGGGACATTATCATTTTAAAGACAAGAAATACAAATTATAGGTTTATATTTAATAAATTGTTGATTGTCTTTTCATTAATAAAAAAAATTTATTTTTAATAAGACCATCATTTTTTTTTCTTTATACACTATAAATGGAGAGAAATGTGTGATTCACAAGGTTTGGAAAACACCCTAATCACTATAATAATGGTTTGTCAACTGATAATACCCAATATTAAATTGGAAAAAAAATGAAATTATTAAAATGAAGAACAAAAGAATGGGGTAATAAAATTCAATTCCATCATATAATATTATATAAATAAAAGGTGCCCCATTCACAAAGTTAGGGGTTTGCATCAAATGGGGGGTCCATTATCCTTCTTGATTGGATCAATATTCTATGCTATTGTACTGTCCATTGCTTTGGTTACCCCACACTCAACTGAACAATGTGGGAATATGATTTTTCTATTTTTATCAATGAAGAGGACAACTTATTTGACACATATCAATCCCTTTATACTAAATCTTCTAACACCTTCAAACCAAAAGGATTTTCTTACAAAAAATTATAACAATAACCATTGCCCTAGACTCTTTTAGAATTCTTTTAGGGATAAAATAATATTAAGTCTCTAAATTTGATAAAATTTTAATTTGATCCTTAAAAATTTGTCTGTATTAGTATTAGAATTTTAGTCCCTTAACTTGGATTTAACTAAAGTGTAAAGATGCAACACTCTAAGATAGTGCCATGTAATCACTTAAAATCTAAAATATTATTAAAATTTATAAAGAATAAAAGAATTTAGGTGATAACGTACAATTCCAAAGTGTTATATTATAATACCTTAAAGAATCCAAGTTTAAGGATCAAATTGAGAATAGCTGTTGAAATTTGAGACTAATGTGAACAAAATAATTTAGGGATCAAAGTGAAAAATGATCAATTTTAGGGACCAAAAATAAGTCTTTGGTTCTAAGTGTAAATTTATTCAGGAGTCAAATCATATTTTTAAATTAAAATAACAGTAGGATACCTATTCATATTAATACGTATATATTTTAAATTAATTTTATAAAAAATTTGTATTATTAAACAGTAAATTATACTAACCTGAATGAAGAAAAAACTTGTCCAAACGTTAAAAAAAACCATTTTACTATTAAAATAGATTAAATTATTATATTAATAGTTATATATATTTTTATAATTAAAATTTAGAGGTAACAAATAATATTGGACAAGCCTAGTCAAGTGTCATTATCTTTGTTGGCTAGGTGCGTAGTGTGTACGAGACGATGAATTCGAGCATGCTTTTTTATTTATTACTAATATTATTATTTGCCAGATATATAAAACATTATTTTTAATTATTTATTAATTATGTCAAACAATAATTATTGGAAAGAAAAACAAATAAAAAGATGTGACCCACAGTGAAATTGATGTGTGATTCTATGGGAAATGGGACCAAAAACAAAGAAGTTCAATATTTAGATAATTCATGTATCTTTTTCTTGAAAGCGAGACACGAAGTGGTGTTGCTCTTCATTGCCTTTCTTCACCCTCTAATTATATTTAAAATAAGAAATTGGGCATTATTAGTATAGTGTTTGGGAGTTGGGTTTTTGTGACGGTTCATCACTAAATGGATAATCGGGTAGTCAAATATTATCAACATAAGAGTTTAAGAGAAGGAAGAAAAATAATCGAGAATCTACAAGGAGAGAGATGTTTTGTTTTGATATCTATGGGTTTTAAAAGGATTTTTTTTTTTTTGGTTATTTCCTAGATGTCACATGTCATTTTGTATTAGTTTCGTACTTCTTGAAGCTTCTGTTGAATTTGGTGTTCTAAAAATAGTATATTTGTTTTGTGTATTTATATATTTCGAATAAATTGATTCAAATAAAAGATCAATTAATTACATTAATACTTTTTTATATATTGCCTTTAATGGTTTTGCACGTAAAGCAAAATGGAAGCAAAGTATTAGTTCAATAGTTATCTAATTTTTAATTAATACTAAGTAGTATTACATGGTCGGATCATAATATGAAAAGACAACTTCTATTAGAAGATGAATCTAAACATGTTCTTGGTTTAATCGGAAATGAACAAACCGATTAAAAGACTAATTTGTCGTCTATCAAGTCCAATTGAGAAGATGTTATAAATGTGACTGACTGAACTAGCAATATATCAAATAGGACTCAAGCAGAATAAATACTAGATTTGTTTATAGATTTATTCACTTCAATACAAGTAATTAAAAGCTTGATTCAAATAGAGCCAGAATTGAAAGCCGATGCATCGGGTATACGACTTTTGTAATATGTAACATCATTTACAATAGTGAAATTCATAGCCCAACTAATAGGTAAACGATATCCTCTCATCGACATTACATAATGAATAAAAAGTAAACATGATCACGAATCATTTATTTTTGTGATAAATGACTTAATTACCATTTTATAATAAATAACTTTAATGAAGGAATGGCTCTCGCGATATAAGCGTACGAGGTCTTGGATTTATAGGGTTTAAGACTCGCAGATGCTTTTAGCTTAGAAAGTGATTCTAACAAATGATTTTGATCAACAGGATTAACAAAATGTAAGTATAACATGTATAAATATTTTTTTAATCTCCTTTAATTTCGGAATAATCTATATATATATATAGATTTGGGATTCCAATGTACAATACACCACTTAAACCTAGAAACTTTGATAATGGGTAGGTGTCATTAAAATAATTAAATAAATTACTACTTAATTTCTCATTCACAATCCCAATTCAATCTTGAAAGATACCATATTTTATTGCATTTTTTATTGGAATTGAATCTATCCCTTAACAAATTATCAACCATTAACTATATCGACATTTAAATAAATTTAATTAAATATTTTATTATATTTTTGGGACCAAGTGATAATGCTAAAGATTAATTAAAAAAAAAAATAAGATGATGGGTTCCTTAGTCACGAGGAGTTATGTTTCCAATATTCTTGTGTGTTAGGTTATGCATGTTGCCACCATCCTTTAGCATAGAATTTCCCTATTTGTCCAATAAGAAAAAGGAAAAAATGGTTAGCCATTAATTAATTTGTGAGGGGCACATCTAAGCATATATGGTTGAATTAATCCCAAAGTCTATGTGTTTCCCACCATAAAGTTTAGTCAAATAAGAATTGATATTTGTGAAAATATTTAAAAGAATAAAATTTTAATTGTATCTTATCAATCAAATATGTTTTCCATAAAGTTAGAAAATTATTTTAAAGGAATTAGAGATTAATTATAATTTTTTTAGAATTTAAAGTATTGTTGAGGGGAGATCAACTCTTCTGGGAGAAGTTTTCAAAGTGTCTTTCTCGGGAATACCAACTTGATCCCTCAACAATGGAAGGTATTGTCTTCCAGGGGAGGGTTTCCCCCCTGTGGAGAGACATGTACAATTCACAGAGGGGGTGTCTCAACCGTATGTGGTGATCTAAATTCCACAGGTCAAGGGTTCGAATTTTGCCAAGGGCAAGAATGCTCATGTCGCCTCTTTGTGGGTGCTTGTACATCCATGTATGGTCAAGGTGACCCCTCTATAAATCGAGTGACCTATATTCCATTGGTCAGAGGTTCAAATCCTGCCAAGGACAATACATTTACGTCACCTTTTGGTGGGTGGTCGTGCGTGCACATATGGTCAAGGGCGCCTCCTCCATGAACCGTAGATGGCTCTTTATGAAGGGGGGCAAAACCCTCCCTGTGGGACAATACCTTCCATTAATGTTGAGGGGCCGAGTCGGTGTCCCCGAGGACGACACTTCAAAAATTTCTCCCAGTGGAGTTGATTTTGTTGTCAAGGTCACTACCTGTCCCCCTTGCCTATGTCCCAGCTCCATCTCGAAATTTTTTATATTCAAATAAAATGATATGTATTAATAAACATTAACAGTTGCTTAATTTTTAAATTTAAGATTGGTATCAACCAAAAATTTGAACGTAAATTGTGTACCATTTAAGATTCAATTGATAAAATGACAAGATTCTTTTATTGTATTATGTAATAATTATTTATAATAATAACAAGCTATGCATTCCTTGTTCAAAAATCGAGTTTAAATATTTCATAATTTGAATGATTTCTTAAGCTTAGGAAATTTTGAAAAATATTATATTAACGTTATTTGAGGCTATAAATATTTAGCAAATAGTATACACTAATTTCCCATTTTTAAAAAAAACTAAATAAAATTTTCTTGTCATTTCTTTGAATTTTGTTTTAGAAAAACCCCGTTATTGTAACAAAAATAAATTTAATAAAATATTATCATCACCATTTATTTATGGATCTCTCGTTTGTTATCTCTCCTCTTTAGCAAATAGTTCCAAAATTTTCCACTTGTTGGACAAAAATTGAGGCTTTGATTTTTGGTTGTTGAAAACGAAATTAATGAAGGTGACTTATTTGTAAATGACTGGCCATGTTTGGGGTTCATTGATAAACAAAGCCTAAGATATAAATTAAGATTTATATGATGTCATCATTTTGAACTAATATAATGGTTGAATTTTTTTTTTCAAAAGTTGATTAAAAATTTGAGTTTCAGTTCAATTGGCATAAGTATTATTATTAATATAGGAGGACATAAGTTTGAGTACGTTGAAGTGCGTTATTCTCCTATTTATGGGTTGAAAAAAAATAAAAATGATCAGAACCTATAATAAAATTATTAAAAAATATTAAAAATTAAATTTCTTGAAAAACTTGATAAGAATATATAAGTGTGATAATTTATTTTATTAAAAAATTAAAAGAAATTACAAATATCAAATTCATGAACCATAAGAGTTCATGCACAATTGAGCAATCAATCTAACACTAAAATATAAAATCGTAAAAACACATGCATGAACCCTAAAGATAAATTAAATTTCAATAAAATAAAAAAAAAGACATTTCAAAATTCATGAATCTCTGATGTCATTTTCAACTTATGATAAATGGCAACCAAACTATATAGCCTTATCTCCTTTTCTTCTTTCTTTTTTTCTCTCTTTTTGTCAATATATATGCATGTGAATACGTTAACTCACACCATAAATTTGATGCAAATACAAATAAATAAATATAAACACTCACAAAGATTGAAGTTTCCAGATTTTAAAAATTCAGATATGAGTTTTATTATTTGTTATTGTGATATATGGGTCTCTTTCTTACCGTATGTGTATATTTTATGTGGATTTTATTTGATTCTTTTTAAATTAGTTCGACTTTTGTTCGATTTTTTATTCTTCGTGCGCTTTATTGGTTGGATCCGTAATTGACTAGACATATTTATATGTGTCTTGTATTGATACTTTCAAAAAAAAATATCATAAATAACTAATTTATTTTCAAGTATTTTTAAACGAAGCACATGATATCAATAAGGTGTAAAGCATGATGGTAAATTATGTTGTACACATAAAAAGAGAATTCGAGTTTGAATATTGAAAATAATCACATTAAATCTTAGTTAAATTCAGAATTAAGCCAGATTGAATTTCTAAACAAGACATAAAACTCCTCCAAATTATTTTTTCTATGTACAAAACTCGATTTTCTCTATCTATTAACTTCTTCACTGTTATAATCCGATTTGTAAAATTTCAAAACTAGATAATATTAAATTATTTAATTTTTATTAAAAAGACAAAATAATTGGTAATTAAAAAATCGAACAAAACAATATCTGAAATAAGAACGTAATAGTTAAAAAAAAAACTCACAAATTCTGTAAATAATAATTGTAATTAAAATGTTATATAAAATAAAACTATTATCATAAAATTTAGAATAATCTTTAAATATAAAAATCAATCAATGTAGAAGTGATAGGGGTAAACAGTGTAACGTGCCGTGCGATGCAATACGCGTCCGTCGACCACCGCCGACACCTTCTTTTCAATATTCCCTTTGATAATCCTACTTTGATAAGATGCTTTACCATTTATGGTTTTTTTTTAAAAAATATATAAATTTCACCCTTTTTTTAGATTTAAACAAAAATTAAACAAAGTCGACGTCTAAAATACGTCAAGAAAAATGCGAAAGATACGATTTTGAGCAGAAGAGAAGAGACTTTTTTCGTACTTTATGTCGACTGTTTGTTTCCTTTTGTCCTTGTTTTTACCACTTTTGGCTCTGCTCCTCTTCTTTCTCGTGTCTTCTGAATTTATATATCTTTTTCCTATTTTTCTAAATTCTAAATTTTAAAAAATTATAATACAAAATCCAACTAAAATAAAAATTTAAAGTTAATAAGGATTCAACCACGCTATTAATGGTACAACTTCAATTTTAATCCATCTCAAGTATTAATAATTCAATTAATCCCTTTAGCTACTTTATTAAATGTTTGACTGCTCTCCGTAGTAAAAAAAAAAATCTTGATTTTGTTCTGAATTTCAACATTATCAAGATAAAAATTCAAAAATTATTTTAATCTAGATTTTTGCAAGGTTTTTATAATTATCAATATGTTTAATATATATAATTATCAAATTTTATTAAATTAATTTTTTCATTTTAAACCTTATCTTTAAAAAGAAAATAAGTGTTGTTCTATATTTATTTGGAGATTTTAGTAAAAATTTTGGGGGAGGGGGGCAACAGTTTAAACGGTGCGTTTTGGTGACGAGGAAAGAGAAAAGATGTGGGACCTACTAGTACTGCCAAACAGCGGCAGCACAAACAACAGCGACATTTTCGCGCGTCCTACGTGTCAGCTTTTGCCTCACACCTGTCCCTTTCACTCCGGTTGACTCCACGCGCTCTTGCGCGTCATTCCTACACTCCTATCCGCCTTTTTAACCCCCCCCTTTTTTTTTCTCAGCTCCTTCTTCCACTCCTCTATCCATCTGTCGGGTAGATGCCCTTCACTGAGTGGGTCCCACACATGTTTCCCTTTTGTCCTTTTTTTAAAAAAATTTAACTCCTTTTGCTAACGTGCGCCTCCCAAGTTTGAAAATTATGCATTTATTACTATTATTTATGATTTAATAGATTTTTTCTTAAAAAACTATCATTAACAATAAAAACATTACCAAAAATAAAATTATTTTTGTTTAAAATTCTGATAACCCTATTTTTAAAATAACATGAATTCAAATATTTTTACACTCTTATATAATAATTAATTTCGTTAAATTTTTCAATGATAACTCATCAATAAACCACATAAATATCGAGAAATTCGATATAGTTTAAGTTTGAAAATTTAATCAAAGAAAATATTTTTAAACAAATTTACCCTACAAATTCCGAAAAATAAACAATTTGCATTTTTATTTTAAAAGTGATAAGATTAAATTTTTTTAAAAAATGAAATTTACTAAAACTATAGACACCAAATGCAAAAATTTCCCTACCTCATCATTGTTGGAAGAAACAAAAGCAAAATTCGTTGCAATTTCCTCCTTTCTTCTCAAGTATTAATAGAAATTAATAATTTTTTTAAAAACAATGAACATACTAAGGACTAAAAAGTCTAAAACCCAAACTGGAGAATTCAAAGAGTGGGAAAGAAAAAATAATTAATCTAAACTAATTACAAAATTTTGGATTCCAACAATTTCTTCTTGAAAATTTTTTTGGGTTTTTTTTTTTTTTTTTGGGGTTTGGGGGTTTATCACAAGTTAACATGAACACTGGCATTTTTAGTGGATTTACAAACGGGGCAAACGTGAAGTGTAGACCCACAAATCGTACACAAGCACAAATGCCTACACGGCAACAGCAGCACACACGCTTCTTCCTTCCTGCAATTCCGACACTCCCGTCCTCCACCGCCGGCGACGGTTTTCTCCGCAGTTGCTTCCCAGTTGCTCCCGCAACAAGATTGTGCATCGTCCACCTCGTCTGCCGCCGCCGCTTCCGCTTCCTCACGGGTGTTGGCAGCGGCCGCGAGTACTTGTTCTAAGTTGGTCCGTAAAGCGTTGGCTGTTGCCTCGTTGGTTTGAGCCAAATCTCGCCATATTTGGTTCTCTACGCATAGTGATTTCACCCTTTCTTCGAGTGCCCAATTTAATTTCCCAATCTTTTCAATCTCTTCTTCTTTGGCTTTTAGTTTCTTCATCACTCCACCTTCGATTGCTTCCATTATCTTCCTGGCTTGTCTCTTCCTTCTTTCCTCCATTTCCACCCTCATTTTCTCCATCTAAAAAAAAAAAGAACAAATCGCATCAACATCAAATCATTAAACAAAAACGAAAAACCCCATTTCAAAACACACACAAAAAATCCAAAACTCACATGTTGGGAGATGATGCGATCAATATCCAACTGTTGTTGCTCTATATGAAAAGAAATATCATGACCAAGAAAACAAGTCTTATTATTGCCGTTGTTATTGTTGCTTTGTTGTTGAACCGGTGAAGGAAACGAAAGGATCGGATTAATCGAATCCCTCGAACGCTTCCTCGGTAAAGGAAGAACATTGTTGTTGTACGTCAAGCTACTCTCCGATTTCATCGCCGCCGTAGCCGTAGAGTTATACAACGGAAGCATCCCTTCCGCCACCGTCGTGGTTCCGGATAACGGAACCCCATACCCAATCTCCGTTTGATACATATTCCCGTTTCCTTGAATTGGATTCATCGTCTCCCTGTAAAAGGTTACAAAAAAAAACCGATTTTCAGTCTTTCAAACGATTCAAAAAATAATAATTCGTTAATTGGAGAATTGGATATTTGAAACCAACCTGTTTCCTGTAAACTGAGGGGGGAAAAGATTAAGATGCCTAGCTTCAACAGCCATAGATATCTTTTTACAGAGAAAAAAGAAGATAGCGTTTCGAGTTGGATTTGGCTTTGGCTTTGGCTTTTTAAGAGGAGCGTATGGAGAAACGAAAGAGAGAAATGGAAATTATAGAGAGGTGGTAAAGGCTGCTGTTATGGGTGGGGTTTATTTAGGGTTTGGTTCGGTTCGGTTTTTTTAATAAAAATTTTGCATTTATGAAGGTAGAAAATAAAGGTTATAAAAAGGCAGATTTATTTGTTGGTTTTTGGGTATTTTGTCTATTTTAGGATTTCTTTACCAAATTAACCTCTTTCCCTCTCTCTTACTTCACTCTCAATTAAACAGTCGAATAAAACGAAGAAAAAAAAGTAGATTTCTGCTCTGGATCCCTGTATTCTTTCCATATTTATAATTTAGTCCTACCTTTTTATTTCAGAAATTTAGTTTCCTTACTTTTTCTTATTAAATATTTAAAGATCAATGGATAATAAGGTTAAAAGATTGTGAAATTTTGACATTTAAAAAACTTAAACACGTGACTAATTTAAAACTGCATAGAATTCAATCTAAACTAAGCGAGTAATTTTTTATTTTAAAAATTCCACATAATTCAATCTAATGAAATTACTTCAAAGACGGTAACAATCGGACTTCAAAAATTAAATAAAAAGAGTAGAATGACTAAATTATAAATATGTAAAGAATACAGGGACTGAGACCAAAATTAGACCAGAAAAAGAACATAGATCATAGATTAGCTCGTAATTTTCGTAACTTCCCAGGTGCATTATAGGGAAATCGATAACCGGGTTTACCGTCTTTCTTACTTAATTGGTTGTGATGAAGGATTCAATAACTGAAAGTCAGGGTTTCCGCCACGTGTATAAACGTCCACGTAAGCTGAGCCGGGGATGCTGTTGTTTTATTTTTTTTTTTTTAAATTCCTTGATATCCTCTCCTGAAACAACGTGAAAGAAAAAAAGGTGGGGTCCACTAGTACACGTGTGGGACAGGGCGAGAGTGAGATGAGGACAAACCGTGGGACCCCCAACTCAAAAAAAAAAAACCCCTTCCCAGCGTGGCAAGTGACAGGGGACCCATCCTTCCAGGGATTGTCAAACATATAATTTAAAATTAAATTTAATTAAATAAAAACGTTGGAGGCGTTGTGAAAGAGAAAAATTAATAATAATAATAATAATAATAATAATGAGAGAGAAAAGAGGGGACGGGTACGGTGTACCCGGGGAAACGAGTGCTGGTCCTTTGGCTTTTTCTATTCTTTTTTTTTTTTTTAAATTTGAAAAATTAAATAAATAAAATAAAATTGAATCCATGCGGGTCCCATGTGGGAAATGGATGATGGAAGCGTTAGCCTTATAATTTGTTTTGTTCCGCATTTTCTCATGCCACGTGTCTACATCTCCTTCACCTTGTTATTTTTATGTCAAATTCTGGTTTTAGTCCCCCTGGATTTAATCAATAAGGGGATAGGAAACATGAGGTTATTCGAGTACCGTAATACTTGATTATATTATAAGCTTTTTCATTTTTCATTTTAATGTATCTTTATATTATAAGCTTGAATGTAACGGGGAAGGGTTATGGATAGTTTTAAGCATTGTGTCAGAAAGAGCAAATATGATTCAAACTTATAATAAAATTGTTTGAAAAATAATAAAAATTAAATTAAAAATCTAATTGGGTTTTCAAATTTAAAAAGGTAATACCTAATTTTATGATTGGGGGCAAATTTAATTTTAAGTTTGGATAGGTTTAATAGAAATCTATGATTAGATGTTTAGTTGAATTCTTTTTATCTACATTGATTTAAATGATAATAAAAGTTAAATTTGACTTCAATGGAAGTATATAAATTTCATTAGGTAGAACTGAAAGAAAATTAAGGTTTATTAAGACAAGAAATTGTCTTCTTCAATACAATTTTATTCAAACTGGACTTATGAAACTGAATTGTATCATTAATTATAATATATTTAAAAAGAATTTAATATATGTATAATCAAACGCCTTTTAATATCGGTTTTTATACAAATTATATAATTATAAATATCAAATTGAACTGATTAATTAACTCAACTCATAGTCTCAATCAAGTAATTATTTAAGTATTAAATTTAAATTATAAAATATGATAATATAATGATAAAAGAATTAAAATAAATTGAAATTTTCAATATTAAGTGATTATCATTTTCACACTTTTTATACAATAATCCATTTTTTTTAATTATGAAATATAAAACTTAAGATCTCAAAGTTCTCAAAGCTTCAACATTACCTTTGAACTAAATTCTCATTAATGCTTTTTGATCACGTTTTTAAACCTCGAAGCTAGGGGTGAAGTAAAAAAAATTTCTTAGGGGACCGAAATTAAATTGTAATTTTATTATGGTAAAATACAATTTCACCATTTTAATAGTTTATATATTTATAATTTTAAAGGATTAAATCAAATTTTATAAATTTTAGGAGCGCCAAAGTGTAATTTTATATTTACTAATTTAAAATTTTAAAGGGCTTAAATGAAAATTTTACATTTACTAATTTTATTTGATAATAGTAAATTTTAATAATATTTATTCGATAATATGTAATGCTTACACAAACAATTATACACCAATCGTGTAACTTCAAAAACATAAATGCAATTATGTATGCATTGTGTTGTAATTGAAGTGTCATTAATTACAACAAAACGTGATTAATTAATGTTTATAATAAATGCTAAAAAGCAAGAGGCTATGAAAAAATCAACCCCAAATTCGGTAATTTGTGAATGCTTCTTGTTTATACCAATACAATCATCAAAGTTATCGTATCAACGTACATAGATTCACATTTAAGTAATAATTTGACAAAGTTATTATTCTTAACTTTAAATCATCTTACTTGTCTATGTTCCAAATTTTAATGTTTGGATAAATTTTTTGAAATTTTAATCAAACCCAACAAATTAATGCACATTTTGATTTCTAGAAATATAGGTTTGGCCGAAATTGAATTTCATGGATGATAATTTTTATGTTTTGGGTGGAACTTCCAAAGAAAATTAGAGGGGCATTCATTTATTGGGGGACTAGAATTAAGATAACCATTAAATTTGAGACAGCATTTTATTTTTATTTTTTCCAAAATGCCAATGAACTTTACCTAATTTATGTCCTTAAATTTACAACTTGTGGCTCATTAGGGAAAGTTTGAGAAACAATGTTCAAGTCTCACCGTATATAAATATATGGATTGTTTTTAAGATTTATTCTGATTATAGTTAGTTGTTGAATTAGTTATTCAATTTATCACTTATGATGATGTATTCAAATGCTTAGTATAATTCTAACTTCATATATATATAGGATAAGTATTTTAAGCACGGTTTTAGATTCCAAAAACAGGTTAAATGTGTTATAAATGTCACATTTATTACTTTATTTTAATTTTTTACTACATCCTATAATATACTTGTCACATCCTAAATCCGCTTGTAAAGTCTAAAAAACTATACATGCGATTATATAAGATGTTTTTTCGTAAGGTAAAATTATTATTTAGGGTTTGAACTTGGTAATTGTTCTCATATTAGGGTCTAAACTTTTTTTATCCAAGTTAGGCCCTGAACTTGTTAATTATTCTACATTGGGGCTGAACTAGGCATTTGTTCCTACATTGGTACTTGAATTTTTTTTTATCAAAGTTAGTCCTTAAACTTGATAATTATTCTCATATTGGGGCCTAAACATGGCAATTGTTTCCATGTTAGAACCTTAACTTTAAAGTTTTTAAGGAAATATCAATGACTAAAATAAAAAAAAAATCAAACCCCAATATAAAAACAATATCAATTCCCAAATTCAAACCCAAAAATTTATTTTAACCCTTGAATTCAAGCCTATTCATTTCATTAGAATTCTCCAAATTTAAAAATAACACCAAAAATAGAAAATGAATATATTAAATAGTCACATCACGTTAACTTATATTAGCTTTATTCATTCAACGTAATAAGATTTTACTAAACTAATCAAATATATGTATTACAATAATCATTAATAAATTATTAAAAAAAATTTTGAGTGAATTATAAAAGGAGGGTAAAGCTCTAACAACAATGCAACTAACACAACTCGAATCCAGATCACATTCGAGACAATAAACACCCCGACCATCACATTAACATACGAGTTTAATAATTTTTTATTATTTAATTACTATGTGATGTGTAATATATAATAGTCTTAATCTTTTTCTCTCTAGATATATTATGTTGAAGAAATTTCAACAAATTTAGCCTTTAAGGTTCAAAGTGGGAAAGTGAATAAGAATCAACTTTCAGAAGGCAAGGATTTGAATTTGTTAGGGTGAAAAGAGTATCATCACAAAACTTGTTTGGATTGTTTTCCACTATTTGTTTTCGTGTTCAAGTTTGGTATACTTTGAAGGGGATAAACTAACATTTAGTCCCTCAATTTAATAATTTTCATTTTTGGTCCTTGGACTTTTCTAGAGTTCATATTACAAGTCACAAAAAGTTGACAATTTCTCAATTTGATCATTAAATTTAGATTTCATTAAGGTATTATGATGTGGAAACTTAAGATTGTCCCATGTTATCAATTGAATTTTTTTTATTTTTTAGATTTTATATAAAAAATTTAAAAATTTTCAAGTGATAATATGACACAATCTTAACGTGCTATGTCATCACACATTAACAAAATAAATTGAGAAAATTTGTCAAATTTTGAAGCTAATGCGGACAAAAAAAGTGTAACGATTAAACTATGAAAAAATACCAAGTTCAGGGTTAAATGTTGCTTTATCCTCTTTTTTTAAGGGATAATTTTTAAAACTATATGTAAATTTCAATTTAATATGAAAAGCGACATATAAACATTAATTTGATATAATTATACATATTGAACTTCAAATTTAATTCAATCAAATTTTACATTAAATTCAAATGCCCGAATCAAAATATTCAAACAAAACGGAATATTTTATCCTCATTTTTTTTTTTTTGTGGAAAACCTAGCTAAACTAAAAAAAGCATACAAAAGCCTAAATCTACCAACTTATTCTACAATTGTTCCTAAGATTTATTTAGACTCTTCGTTTGAATTTTTAGACAGATCCCACGCACGGATAGTAATATATTGTTTTGCCCAACAAACAGATATTTTAATGGTCTCTGTTAAACTCCATGATAAGCCTTAAAAGACAAATAAATTTTTATTCTTCCATATTCGCCATGCTACCAACCCAAATTAGAACCAAATATAAAGATATGCCTTGTTTTAAGACACAATGACAAAACACATAAACTATTTTATTTTATGTCACATAGTAACAAAATAATGTACTAACTTTATGCTTCTAGTGCAAATCTCCATCTTCATTAATAAAAGCTTAATTTTGGACCAATATATATATATATATAAAGTGTTTTACACTTTAGGGTTTCAGCATTTTTTAAAAATAAATTTTAACTTAAGCAAAGATTAGACAAATTAGCTTTCATTTAAGGAGACAAAATGACAAAATAGATGACTTCTTTAATAAACATACAAGAAAAACCTTAACATTTTTTTATCAGAAAAGATATTTTATCTTAAAATAATTACTAAAGATTTTAATTATCATAAACCCACATGGGTTTATATATTATTCAGATTAATTAATTAAAAAGATTATAAGAAAAGATGTGCCTTGTAAGGCATGCAGGCCGTACAGACAGTGAGGGCCATTATTTTTCATTAATAAATTCATTGCCACTTCCCATTTACTCATATTTTCCTTTCATGGATCTGTCAAGCAATTGCTTGGAAGTTGGAAAATTAATTGATAATTGAGGTTAGATTTTTTTAAAAGGACTAAATTAATGAGTGAAAATTGTTGTGGGGATCTAATTACAATGAAAATATTAGATCATGCATGTGAAAATAAATAGAGTAATGATATATTATATCAATTTTTTAATAAAAAAGTTATTTAATTTCATATATCATGCTTTTTTAGAATTAAAATCAAATCAGCACATTTAGAGTAAAAAGTATCATGGAAGTAGAGGTGAGTAAAATTTGATTCGATTCGATTCAAAAAATTTAAAAAAAAAAATTTGTATTTCAAGTTAATCAAATCGAGATGTTCGACTTATTCGAGTTCGAGTCGAGTTAAATTTTACAATTCAAATAACAGATTGATATAAATACCCTTTTGATCCCTTTCAAATTTGAAAAGGAGTAAATTGATCTCTCTCTCAACAAAAAGTACAAAAAAAATTAAAATAATTTTCAAAATTAAAAATTTTATAAAATTTTATATTTTTTAAAATTATAAAAAGATCTAAAGAATATATAAAGAAATTTAAAATTTTCTAAAATAATAATTTTGGGACCTAAAAAGTTAATTAACGATTCAAGTTTATTATATTAAAGTATTTTTCTTTTTTATTTTACTTTGAAAAAGTTATCAAATATATATGGTTTCAAATTTATGTGCTCTAAAATAGAATTAGTTATATTGTAATAAGATTTTAACTTGATATGTTAGATTTTTTAGTTTAACTCGAATAATTTCACTTGATTCGGTTCAACTCGAATTTTATTTCACTCGATTTAATTCAAAAATAAAAATCAAATTGAATTAGAATGATAAAATAAAACTCGTCTAACTCGATTAACGTAAAAAAATTTACGATCGAACACTCACCCTTACACGGAAGCTTTTGTATTAAGAGTTAGATTATATTTTATTCTCTCCCCCTATACGTTACATTAAAGTGTAAATTAGTCAATCTATTAAAAATTCCATCTATTTCTACTATTAAAATAAAATTTTTAATTGAATTGATGTAATAATTCATTTTAGTATTTTTATAGACATATATAGATGCCAATTACAACAATTTTTTTAAAAAAAAAAGGTAAAAGGTTATTGATGATTCTTTGTTCATTGTACTTTCTTCATATCTCTGTTCTGTTTTCAATTTTCTAGATCTATTATTGCTCACATAAATCCAACCCTATTGATTAGTCATTATACTTACATTCAACCCAGCATACCACCAAAATCATGAAAGAAAAACACATGAAAAAGGCAAAGCTAATTATTAAAGAAAAGTTAGATTTACTTTAATATCAAAATAATAATAAGGTTTTGTCTTAGTCATCACAAAAGTTTGATATATTCTATTTGAAAATTTTCAATTCCACAAATATTATTATTTTATTATATTTTAATATTAATTTTATTATAAATTCTTATCATATTTGTTCTTTTTTTATATAAAGTCTAGAACTACTTATAGTCCTTCCCAACCCTTAAATAAGAGGATAATACATTTCAGTGTACTCGAACTCACATCTTGACAATAATATCAATATCAATTGAACTAATACCCAATCGACTTTTTAAAATACACTTGAATATAAAGAATATTAAAAGAAAGGTGAAAATTGGGATAGTCATTGCTCTTGAATACATCTTGCCATCATAAATTAAGACATAAAAATATATACATAATTAAAAAAGAAAAGAGAAAAGAATATGAATATGATAGATATGAAGAGGGGATCATGTTTTTTGTGCTTCCCTCTTTTAAAGGCATTGAATTATATATTATATATATAGCACCAATTGACTTGATTTATATAGGTTTCCTTTTAACTTTATTTTTTTCCCTTTCTCTCACATTCAACTTATTAAAGTTATTAAATTTCAAAAAAGAACAAAAAACTTATTAAAGTTATGGGTATTGAGTATTCTTCATGTGATATCCAACTTTTTTTCATATCACACACAATGAGAATCTCAATATCATGCACTACTATTTTCTCTTTTTTTTTCATTGGGAGTCTAGTTCATTATCTATTAAAAATATATGAATATACATATACATATGCATATACATACATATATATACTTATATATGATCCAAATCATAACTTTGACCAAGTCACATTCATCCTTTTATATGATATATATGAGTATTATTTAAAAATTTTAAACTTGAATTTTAGTTTGATTGGTATAGTATGGTATTGCTATCGAGATAAGAGGATATGCGTTCGAATGCGCTGAAATATATTATCCTCATATTTAATGATTGAGGATGGACTATGAATAGTTCTAGACATTATATTAAAAGAAGCATATATTATAAGAATTTATAATGAAATTAATGTTAAAAAGAAATCTTGAAATTGTATGATCTTTCCTTACCGTTAAGATAATTTTTTTAATTTAATTTATTTTAAAATGTGACAATTATATTATAATGACATATAAGATAAATTAGCTATTTTCTTCAAAATGGAACTTTATTTCTTCTTTTTTTCCCCTCTTACCAAGCAGTAGTGTTAATGAATGCTTGATGTTGGGTTTCTGTTTGAGCTATCATTATTTCTTGTATTGGAAACATACCCTGCTTGGACTGAGCAAACAAATATATTCATCTTTTATTTTTGGATTAAATTATTATTTGGGTTTTAATTTAAATTAATTTTGAATTTGATAATTATTTTTCTAGAGAGATTTGAACTTTAAAGTTTTCAAAAAATATCAAAGATTAATTTGAACAAAAGAAAGTTCTGGTCCCAATATAGGAACAAATGTCTAGTTTAAGCCTCAAAAATAATTTAACCCTTCATTTTTTAATATCTAAAAACTATAAGAATTCCGACTAAATTCGATTCGAGTTCGGTCAAATCTCATTTTGGGATAATTTCTTCAAGTTTTGTTTTTTATTTATTTATAAGACTCAAACTTAAATTTTATTTGAAAACATCAAACTTTTTATCATTCGATGTTGTATATAGAAGTAAGTTATAAGATTTATTTATTTATTATGAAAAAATGTAAAATGCCAGCAAATTTGGCTATTAGTTTAAGGAAAGAAACTGCATATATTCGTGGGGTCGGTCCAAGTACTAAAGCAGAGGTTACATTTATATAAATATATATATATATTCACTTCCCTCAAATCTATATATAATATATTTTATTTTCTTTACTGAACTAAATGGTGACCTTTCTTTGGTAGGGCAAACGTGACTGTCAACTTTGCATGAATAATGCAAACGGCAACCAAACAAACAAACAAAAAAAACATTAAATTAAATAAAAAAAAGTTTTTTTTGGGAAATTGAAGTGGAAATATGAGCCTGAAAATAGCAACTGAATGTTTTTCTTTTTTTTTTTTGCACTTGCAATATCAATGACACAGTTCCCAATCAAATTATTTATTTCAGATTTTTATAATAAAAAATATATTTTTATATCTTACAATGTCTGATGATGTCTGGTCTGATCTTTTTCCATGTGCATTATTTTCGCTACTCTTGTCCTATTTTAAGACAAAAGTTATTTTCACATTCATTTCCTCAATAATCTGCTAACCCAAAAAAAAAAGAACCCAGTTTCAGTCCATTGGAAATTATTAATTGATTTTCATCATTCATGAACTGAAATGGATTGGACCTCCATTTTTCTTATTTTGTTTTTATTTTCAAGGACAATTTATTATGAAGAAGAAAAACCCCATGAAGTAGATGTTGAGTTGCTTTCACACATATATATATATATATATATATATGCAGTAACACAGCACTGAACATTTTTTACAGAAATTAATCATCACACCTATAGTTATTGCATTTTTAATTTTTTTTTCCTACCTTCTTCAGATCTTTTTTTTCCCTCTTGCATTTATTAGAAGACAATGTGTGACATTATCATGACAATGTGGTGACAGTGTTTTTTTTTTGTATTTTTCATGAATTATATGTTATCATTTAGAAAAAATATAAATTAATTAAATGTATTTTATATATTTCAGAACTTACTAATGGAAGGAGGAAATTAATAGTGTAAAATGTTTTGAGTTGCTTGATTGGTATTGATATATTTTTAAGTAATGAGAAATTTTCATTTAATTGGGCAGAATTATGCTATGTAGGTGATGAATTTGGTGAAGGTGTTTTGGGCTCTTCTAATGTAAGCCAAAAGCTTTTAAACTCACCTTATTTAGATTTATGAGAAATTATTTTATGAATTTTTCTCATCACATCATTCATGGTTTTATGAGATTTCAACAATTTTTTTATGTCATTAACACATAATTTTGGCAATTTTTTATTTTGAACTCGAACCAAAACTTTAAACCCTGAATTTAAAATCTTGAATCTTGAACTCCAAATCCTAAACCTCAAATTTTAAACTCAAACTTTGAACCCCAAACCTTAAACTTTGAACTCCAAATCTTAAACCTCAAATTCTAAACTTGAACTTTGAACCCCAAACCTTGAATCTTAAACCCAAATTCAAACCTTGAACCCTAAATTTCTCGAACCCAAACTCAAGATTCCAAGTTTGGGGTTCTAGATAAAAAAAATTATCAAAATTATGTGTTAATGACATGAAAATGTTATTAAATAATTGAAAAGGGATCATGGATAATGTGATGGGAAGATCTATAAAATAATTTCTCCAAATTTACGAAATTTAAAATCAATACAACCAACTCAATTAATAGGTATTTATTTTGTATAAAACAGAGTCAAATGCATCAAACACATTCAAATTAGGGTTGTAACACCCCAAACCCGGCCCAAACACCAAGACCGAGTATGACATGTCACTAGGGAAAAAGGTGTAAACGAATTTTATATCCAAGGTAAGAAAATATCGTAAGTTTTAAAAAAAAAATGTCTATCTGAGGTGCGGTTTTGAAATCAGAGGTCAACAGTTGAAAGAAAACCCCGGAGTTGAGTTGAATTATATTTATTACCCCTATTGATATAAGAAGAAAACAGTTGTTTTGACTCTGCCCCCAAGTTTTTGAAAGCTCTTTTTATTTTATCTCCCATATTAAAACATAGTAAAACCTTTCTTTAAATAATTGCCAAATAATAAAACCAACTTAATAATCCAAAATTTACCGAATTGATAGTGGCCTTATTACATAATAAAAATATCCCAACAGAAAATAGCAATTCATATTTTAAAATAAAGTTTACTAAATAAACTCCTGCATGGCCACCCCGAGTCCGTTCCAACCCAATCCAACGTATCATGAGCTACCTGCAATGTGTTAAGAAAAATAAATAGGGTGAGTCACCAGACTCAGTGTGCAATCATACTACCACATTCCACAAGTGGACTTGGCCCTCAAATCCACATACCATGCACAAATATTAAAATGAAAACCCAACCCAACCTAATATCCATCCTCTACACACCATTCCGTACATCCATCCTCATACACACCGGGGATTTCTACAATCGACCCTCCATCCGCTACACACCTCTTTGGCAGTCATGCTGACAGACACACTGCTCAAAGTCCACATAAGTGGTCTAGCCACTGAATCCACACGTGATTAAATCACCATATCCACAATGAGGCTTGAAGCCATCATTAACCGTGACAAAGTCACCCACATATACACTTCCCCTTTTAATCATTTATATTTCCACCCATGCATATGCAACATATTATAGCAATGTCCACATGATGAAACATACATGTATATATATTCATATATATAATCATACTCATATGCATCCACAACCACTTATCCATAATCATTAATGTAGATAGTAAACTAACTCGACACCGATTACCCATCATGTAATACATCCACCATTACCACTATTTTGGCTTTCAAGCAACACACATATATTCATAAAATTAAAGGAATGGCGTGATAATTACACACCTGTGAACCTGGAGAACTAAACTATCGATCTCCCTAACGTCCTCACTCGAAGAGATTACGACGATCTACTTGTCTTTTTCAGATGCTAGCCCACAGCCCGGTGGCCAATCCCTAACCATTGAAACTACTCGCTTCTTGAATTTAGGGGTAGGGACTACGTGTCTAACCCCCTTCTTTACTTGACCGGTACTCAATCTATAGGATATAATCTTGGTCGAATACCCGTTAAAACGTTGATTATGGAAATAATGAACTAAGTAAATACTTTAATCAAGTGTTTCCTCACCAAATTGATCGATCCCAAGAGTCTACACCTAAACTAAAAGATCGTCAAGTCCCTACATAAACCCATGTTAGATTCTACTAACACTCATGATCCAAATGAAGTGGCCTTCGGCCGAACGAAAGGTGTATCCTTCTTACCTTGGTTGATCGAAACCAACTGATCCCTAATACCCCTCACGGTGGTTACAAACGAAATGCACGAAATCAAGCCCCCATAGGTTTGGCCCCACATGAAAAATAGAGTTAGACTTTTGGTTTCGACACCAAAGAGAAAAATGAGAAAGATTCAAAAGGGAAAAGAACCCTTACCACAACTACTAAACCGATTGGGAAAATTGATAAGAGATGAGTGACGGCACTTCCTCTAGAGATTAACACATGAAAATAATCACTACCCAAAAATAGAGATTCGGCTAAGGTTCAAATGAGTGGAAGGTTCATTCAGCTACAGAACAAAAGAGAAGGGTTATTCGACTTTTGAGGGTGAAGTAATCGGTGAAAAAGAGGAAGAGAGAGTTGAGGTTAAGAGGTTTCGGTTATGGGAGAAAGTGAAGGGTAAGATTCGACTTTTAAAAGAGAAGTGAAGGTTTAAGGTTATCAAAGTGAAAAAGAGGAGAAGAGAGGGGTAAGGTTTAGGTTTTAGGGAAGAAGTAGAGGGAAAAGAAGACGAACAAAAATGCACCAAATGGTCTCTTCTAGTTTCGGCTCTTGGTCATATGGAGAGAAAAATGAAAAAGATGCACACCCCCAACTACTAAAACACCTACATTCAGCACCTATACCCCTAAATCGAAACACCCCCTCACACCCTTCTTGCATGACCGAAAATTCTACCTCCTAGAACCCCATATTCGGCCAACACTCATTCTCTCTCCAAATCCTTCTTTCTCCTTAATTCCTCTCCTTCACATTCAAACAAGTTTGAATGCTTCAAACTCCTAAAACCCTCTCCACCAACCATTCAAAAGTGTTTGACCCAATCAACACTCCTCCTCAAAAGCCCTTGCCGAATCCACCACCTACCTCTCCAGACACCAAATAAAACTCCCAAAATGCTATCCTCACGCTCGAACTCCTCCCCTTATAACTCCCCCCTGACGCAACCTCCAGGCTTCCAAAGTGGCGCCCCCCTTGCCACTACACCACCCTAATCCTTATGTCAATATTCACTACATTTAATCCCTTAAAGCATGGCTCCACTAGCTCTCCCCTAAAAGCTTAAAACTAAAAACTTTCACTAAGGCCCAGTCTTAGCCCCAAGGTTTCCCAAAGTCCTAAACATACTCAAACAACCATACAGAGCATACTAACACATAAATACGAAATAAATGCGAAGCCCCTAAATCCCGGATGTTACAGTTCTACCCCTTTAAAGAAATTCCGGCCTCAAAATTACCTAGTCAAAAGAGATGAAGGTATTGCTGTCACATCGCCTCCTCTGGCTCCCATGACGCTTCTTCTGAACCATGGTTTTGGAGAGGTATATGCACAAACGGAAGGGATATTATATCGTAGGTTTTATTAACAAGAAGAAAAGTAGATAATTTACCACAATACTTTGACCAAAGGAACTGATTTTTTTCGCAGTACCTTAACATCTCGCTCTAGAATCTGAATTGGTTCCTCCTCATAGGACAAATCTAGCCTTAACTCAACTTTTTCTACTGCCACCACATGAGACGGATCCGAACGGTAACGTCTTAGCATCGAGACGTGAAACACATCATGCATCTACTTCAGTTCTGTAGGCAACTCCAACTGGTACGCTATTGGCCCCACTCACCTCAAAACCCGATAAGGTCCTATAAACTTGGGACTCAGCTTACCCTTCCGTCCAAATCTCATCACCTTTTTCCACGGTGAAACTTTTAAGAAAACTCGATCACCTACTGCAAACTCTATTTCTTTCCCCTTAAGATCCACATACGATTTCTGCCTGTCTGATGCCTCCTTCAATCGAGTTCGAATTACCTTAACCTTCTCCTCTATCCCTGCAACCATTTCTGGACCTAAGATATGGCGTTCATCCAATTCCATCTAACAGGTAGGAGTGCGACACTTCCGCCCATACAATGCTTCATACGGTGCCATTTGAATACTTACTTGGTAACTGTTGTTGTACCCGAACTCTGCCAGAGGTAAGAATTCTTCCTAACTGCCTCTGAAATCGATGACACATGCCCTCAACATATCCTCCAAAACCTGAATTACCCACTCAGACTCGCCATCTGTCTGTGGATGGAATGCCGTGCTAAAATCCAACCTGGTACCCAAAGCTTGATGCAATGCCCTCTAAAACAACGACGTAAATCTAGGGTCCCTATCTGATATGATTGATACTAGTACCCCATAGAGTCTCACAATTTCTGCTACATACAGCTTAGCTAACCTTTGAAGAGAATAGTCAACACAAACAAGTATGAAATGAGCAGATTTTGTCAACCGATCCATTATCACCCATACAGAGTCTTTCTTAGTAGGTTTAAGGGGTAGCCCACTAACAAAGTCTATCGTGATTCTCTCCCACTTCCACTGTGGAATCTTCACTGATTGTAATAACCTGAAGGCAACTAGTGTTCGACTTTGACCTGCTGACACGTTAAACACTTTCCCACAAACTCTGTAACTTCTTGCTTCAATCCAGGCCACTAAAACTATTCTCGTAAATCCCAATACATCTTACTTCCTCCAGGATGCATAGTGTAAGGGCTACTATGTGATTCTTGAAGAATCATCTGCCTTAACTCCACATCCTTCGGTATGCAAACCTTCCCACAGAAACACAGAACTCCCTCGTTGTTCAAATTGTAATCCTCTATTCCCCCATCCTGTATTTGTCGAAGTCGAACACTCAGAACATCATTTGATAACTGTTTCTCTTTTACTTGACTTATCCAGGTCGGTTTCACTTGTAGCTCAGCTAATAAACTCTCATCGTCATATAAAATAAGATGAGCGAACATCACTCTCAAATCTGACACTACTTTCTGGCTTAACGCATCTGCTACCACATTCGCCTTACCCGGGTGATATTCAATCGAGCAGTCGTAATCCTTCAACAGCTCCACCCACCTTCGTTGCCTCAAGTTTAACTATTTCTGAGTCAGTAGATACTTCAGACTCTTATGGTCAATGTAGATCACAGACTTCTCTCCATACAAATAATGTCTCCACACTTTTAAAGCAAAAACCACCGCAGCCAACTCCAAATCATGCGTGGGATAGTTAATCTCATGCGGTCTTAACTGCCAAGACGCATAGGCAACAACCTTCCCCTCCTGCATTAGCACACAACCTAACCCCGTGTGAGAAGCATCACAATACACTACAAAATCCTTCCCAGCCTCAGGCTGAATTAATACTGGATCCTCTGTCAAAATCTTTTTTAGCTTCTCGAAACTCTCTTGCTGCTTGTCTATCCACATAAAAGGTACCTTCTTTCTCAACAACTTAGTCAAAGGTGTCGCAATTGAGGAAAAACCCTCGACAAACCTTCTGTAATATCCTGCTAACCCCAAGAAACTTTGAATCTCCGCCACAGACTTAGGTGGTTTCCAATCCAGCACCGCCTCGATCTTCCGAGGATCAACTTTTATCCCTTCGGCAGATACCACATGGCCCAGAAAGGTAACTTTCCTTAGCCAAAATTCGCACTTACTAAATTTGGCATGTAATTTCTTCTCCCTTAAAATCTGTAGAACTACCCAAAAATGTGCATCATGCTCCTATTCTGACTTGGAGTATATTAGAATGTCGTCTATGAACACTACCACGAACTGGTCCAAATAGGGTTGAAAAACCTGATTCATCATATCCATGAATGCGGCTGGTGCGTTTGTCAACCCGAACGGCATTACCAAAAATTCATAGTGCCGTAGCGAGTCCGAAAAGCCGTCTTATGAATATCTACTTCCTTTACCTTAAGTTGGTGATATCCAGACCTCATGTCTATCTTCGAAAAGACTGAAGCCCCTTAAGCTGATCGAACATGTCGTCTATCCTCGGTAGTGGGTACTTGTTCTTAATCGTCAGCTTATTCAACTGGCGGTAATCAATGCACATACGCATAGATCCATCCTTTTTCCTTACAAATAACACCGGTGCTCCCCATGGAGATGCATTGGGTCGAATAAAATTACGATCTAACAACTCTTGGATTTGAGCTTTCAGTTCAATCAGCTCCTTCGGTGCCATCCTCAGAAGGCGATGAATCAGAGCCGTACCTAGTAGAAGCTCGATTCTAAACTCCACCTCCCGATCCAGAGGCAACCTTGGAAGCTCTTCAGGAAAAACATCCACAAACTCCTTTACTGTTCTAACATCCTCTACAGTCGTTTCCTTTGCATCCAAGGCACTAATAAAAGTTAAGAAGGCCATGCACCCTTTCTTCACCATTCTTTCTACCTTGAGAGCAGACATTACATTAGACAAGTAGTTTCTCCTCTCACCTATCACCAGAACTTCATCATCCTCAAGAGTCTTTAACACCATGCGCTTAGTAGCACAATCAAATTAGCACGGTACCTTACTAACCAATCCATGCCTAAAATCAAGTCAAATTCCCTAAATGGTAGCTCCATCAAGTCAGCTGGGAAAATTGACCCTTGCACTTCCAAAGGCACACCTCTAAAGAGTTTATCCACCACTACCAATAGCCCTAAAAGACTAAGTACAGTCATCTTCCTAGAGGCAGTTTCAGGATTCATACTCAAAGTTCTGGACACCATACTAGCAATATAAGAGTGAGTCGACTTGACATCAATTAGTGCAATAAAAGGTAACCCAAAAATGAGAAACGTACTTGTTATAACGTTGGTGCATCCCCTCTCGCAACGTCCGCCGCATAAACTAACCCGGCTATCTTGCCTCAAGACTTCAGACCTCTGCACGGTACTCCACTACCTCGACCAAAGCCATTCCCTCCGATTAAGACCACGACCTCTCGACATCTGTTGACTACCCCCTTCCGGCCGCACATACCCCGACCTACGATCCGTGCCCTAGCCATATCTTGCGGACAATTCTTAATCAGATGATCCTTTGAACTATACTTAAAACACTCCTTGTTTCTTCCTCAACACTCCCGCATGTGATCTCCCACAATGAGCACACTGTCGAAATTGCCCAACAGCAGGCGGCATAGTAACGCGAACAAGTCCATCTACCCTAGGCCTTTTTGAAAACTTCCCGATGATCCTGACGGTCCATAACTCCTCTTATTCCTACCTCTGTCTTTATCCCTGTTCTGCTTCTCAGTTCGTTTAACCTCTTCAGCTATCTTGGCTTTTTCCACCAACACAGCAAAATCTATCTCTCGCTGAGGAGTTATCAACACCGCAGACTCCGCATGACCCATCTTTAAATCTCATATAGTGCTCGTAATCAGTTGCAACAATCCCTCGGGTGTACCGGCTTAACCGCAGAAATTTTGCCTCATACTCGGCTACTGACTTACCCCCTTGAACTAAATTCAAGAATGTCTTCCTCTGCACATCCACATAACTAGCTCCTATATATTTTCCTTGAAACATTATCTTAAAGAAATCCCAATCCACTCGGTCTGCCAGAGCACATTTTCTGATGGTGAGCCACCACTGGTAGGCCTCATCCCGAAGTAGAAAAATCGAGCCCTTCAGCTTCTCTTCAGCTGTGCAATCCAAGTCATCCATAATTCTCTCGACCACCTCCAGCCAATATTCAGCCACGTTTAGAGCTACTCCCGAGATACCTCAAAACATTTCGGCTCTACTAGCTCGGAGTCGCTCAAGGTTGGACTTCCGTGTTCTTTGTTCTGTTCGCCTTGACCACTCGCTTCTAACATACGCAACATTGCTCGAGACATCGATCGTCTCCACCCGCTTGACCTCAAACTCTCTTCAGATGAGGTGGTAGCGGTACATCATTCTCTGACCCATAACCAGACCTTACTGGTTTCGACACAGTCACCCTACCCCTACCACGACCATACACATTACGCCCACGTCCTCGAGTTCTCATGACTAGCGTTCACGATTTAATTTGATTTAGAAATTTTATGCATTAGCATTTTTTTCCACTATTTAACAACGGACAATTTTATGGAAAAGAGTTTTAACAGTGGTTCTTTCGAATTCGAATTCTATTTAATAAATTCAGTTCTCAAGTCTGTATTTCCTAATTCCATAGCTCACATTCAATCCACATCAAGTAGAGCATCACATACATACATCAAACACCAGTAAACATCCATGAACTCACATTCATCACCTAGGGGTATTTTCGTCATTTCACTACCCATGGGTATTTTCGTAATTTTTTTTAGAATAAGGTTTTTGGTATTTTTTCAAAATAGAGGTATTTTGGTAATTTTTTACAATCGAGGATATTTTGATAATTTTGTAATCTAGGGGTATTTTGGTAATTATTCAAATAAGGGTATTTTGGTCATTTTACAAAGTCAAGGGTGTTTCGATAAATTTTCTCAACCTAAGGTGGTTTAGATAATTTACAAAATTAGGGACATATAAGTAGTTTTACAAAAATCAGGGTACTGGTCCCTTTCGGGTTTTAGACATAACTTTGGCCTATCAACAAGTCCTCGCGGCTAAGGTGAACAGACACTACGCACCAGGTAGGATTCCAAAAAAGAGGAGGTGGGCCACTAGGACCGCTTAAATACCAAGCTCTTCCTGGATCCATTCCTAGACATGCGTATACCTGTTACCACACCCTAACTTAACAACTTGTTCACAGACATGTTTAATTAGGGAAATTAAATCTTATGAAGTTTGCAGAATTGTTTAGTCGAGCCCTAAGGCCCATTATCACTATCCTACTAGTCTACGCCCATAAAGCCCATCAAACCCCATATCATATCAGAACAAAAGTTAGAATACTTACAGCGGACTTGAATGAGACGCAGGAGCCATGAAAAAAAAAAACATGTATTTCATCCTACTATGTTTTAAAACCATTTTCAGAAGATGTTTTGAACCCAAAACCCAAAGCCGAGCTTTTGAACTTGGCTCTGATATGAAATTATAACACCCCAAACCCAGCCCAAACACCACGACCGGGTCTGACATGTCACTAGGGAAAAAGGTGTAAACGAATTTTATATCCAAGGTAAGAAAATATCGTAAGTTTTAAAAAAAAGCATCTACCGAGGTGCGGTTTTGAAATCGAGGTCGTGATTGAAAGAAAACCCTGAGTTGAGTTGAATTATATTTATTACCCTATTGATATAAGAAGAAAATAGTTGTTTTTACTCGCCTCAAGTTTTTGAAAGCTCTTTTATTTTATCTCCCATATTAAAACATAGTAAAACCTTTCTTTAAATAATTGCCAAATAATAAAACCAACTTAATAATCTAAAATTTACCGAATTGATAGTGGCCTTATTACATAATAAAAATATCCCAACAGAAAATAGCAATTCATATTTTAAAATAAAGTTTACTAAATAAACTCTTGCATGGCCACCCCGAGTCCGTTCCAACCCAGTCCAATGTATCATGAGCTACCTGTAATGTGTTAAGAAAAATAAATAGGGTGAGTCACCAGACTCAGTGTGCAATCATACTACTACATTCCACAAGTGGGCTTGGCCTTCAAATGTACATACCATGCACAAATATTAAAATGAAAACCCAACCCAACCTAATATCCATCCTCTACACACCACTCCGTACATCCATCCTCATACACACCGGGGGATTTCTACAATCGACCCTCCATCCGCTACACACCTCTTTGGCGGTCATGCCGATGCATACACCGCTTCAAAGTCCACATAAGTGGTCTAGACACTGAATCCACATGTGATTAAATCACCATATCCACAATGAGGCTTGAACCCATTATTAACCGTGACAAAGTCACCCACATATACACTTTCCTTTTAATCATTTATATTCCCACCCATGCATATGCAACATATTATAGCAATGTCCACATGATGAAACATACATGTATATATATTCATATATATAATCATACTCATATGCATCCACAACCACTTATCCACAATCATTAATGTAGATAGTAAACTAACCTGATTACCAATTACCCATCCCAGGTAATACACCCGCCATTGCCACTGTTTTTGGCTTTAAAGGAACACACATATATTTATAAAAATTAAAGGAATGGTGTGATAATTACACACATGTGAACTTGGAGAACTAAACTATCGATCTCCCTAACGTCCTCACTCAAAGAGATTACGACGATCTGCTTGTCTTTTTCAGACGCTGGCCCACAGCCCGGTGGCCAATCCCTAACCGTTAAAACTACTCGCTTCTTGAATTTAGTGGTAAGGACTACGTGTCCAACCCCCTTCTTTACTTGACTGGCACTCGAACCCATAGGATATGATCTTGGTCAGAATACCCAGTTAAAACGTTGATTATGGAAATAACGGAACTAAGTAAATACTTTAATCAAGTGTTCCTTCACCAAATTGATCGATCCCAAGAGTTTACACCTAAACTAAAAGATCGTCAAGTCCCTACATAAACCCATGTTAGATTCTTACTAACACTCATGATCCAAATGAAGTGGCCTTGTAGAATGAAAGGTGTATCTAGAGGCGTGCATGGGTGGCCCAAAAAATTTTTCTACCGATTGGTAGGCTCGAGCTACTGCCCGAAATATGGGCTGAAAATTTATCCAGCCCAACCCGCTTTAAAATTGGTAGGCCCGACTAGTATAAAATTTTGTTTATTTTATTAAAAATAAAATATAATAAATTCAATATATTTTAAAAATAAAATAAATATTAAAACAAAAAATAAATAAAAATATAATAAATCAAATACATTTAAAATATAATAAATCAAATACAAATAAAAACATTTAAAATAAATCAAATACAATTAAAATATAACAAATAAAAATATTTGAATTGCCTCGCCAAAAAAATCATACAGAGGCTGCCCGCTTTCTAAACAGGCCTCGTTTTTGCCCAAGCCTATTTTTCGGCCTATATTTTGTCCAAACCTCCCACATTTAGGCGAGCCTTGGTAGTCAGCCCGCCTACCCATGCACACCTGTAGTGTATCCTTCTTACTTTGGTTGATCGAAACCAACTGATCCCTAATACCCCTCACGCTGGCTACAAACGAAAGCACGAAATCAAGCCCCCATAGGTTCGGCCCCACATGAAAAACAGAGTTAGGCTTTTGGTTTCGGCACCAAAGAGAAAAATGAGAAAGATTCAAAAGGAAAAAACCCTTACCACAACCATTAAAACCGATTGGGAAAATTGACAGGAGATGAGTGATGGCACTTCCTCAGAGATTAACACATGAAAATAATCACTACCCAAAAATAGAGATTCGGCTAAGGTTCAAATGAGTGGAAGGTTCATTCGGCTACAGAACAAAAGAGAAGGGTTGTTCGGCTTTTGAAGGTGAAGTAATCGGTGAAAGAGAGGAAGAGAGAGTTGAGGTTAAGAGGTTTCGACTATGGGAGAAAGTGAAGGGTATGATTCGGCTTTTGAAAGAGAAGTGAAGGTTTAAGGTTATCAAAGTGAAAAGAGGAGAGAGAGGGTAAGGTTCGACTTTTAAAGAAGAAGTAGAGGGAAAAGAAGATGAACAAAAATGCACCAAATGGTCTCTTCTAGTTTCGGCTCTTGGTCACATGGAGAGAAAAATAAAAAAGATGCACACCCCTAACTACTAAAACACGTACATTCGGCATCTATACCCCTAAACCGAAACACCCGTCACACCCTTCTTACATGACCGAAAATCCTACCTCCTAGAACCCCATATTCAGCCAACACTCCTTCCCTCTCCAAATCCATTCTTTCTCTCCTTAACTCCCTCTCCTTCACACATTCAAACAAGTTTGAATGTTTCAAACTCCTAAAAACCCTCTCCACCAACCATTCAAAAGTGTTTGACCCAATCAACATTCCTCCTCAAGAGCCCTTGCCGAATGCACCACTTACCTCTCCAGACGCCAAAATAAAACTCCCAAAATGCTATCCCTGCTGCTTGAACTCCCTCCCCCTTATAACTCCCCCGAGGCAACCTCCAGGCTTCCAAAGTGGCACCCCATTGCCACTACACCACCCTAATCCTTATGTCAATATTCACCACATTTAATCCCTTAAAGCCTGGCTCCACTAGGTCTCCCCTAAAAGCTTAAAACCAAAAAACTCCCCTAAAAGCTTAAAACCAAAAAACTTTCACTAAGGCCCAGTCTTAGCCCCAAGGTTTCCCAAAGCCCTAAACATACTCAAACAACCATACAGAGCATACTAACACATAAATATAAAATAAATGCGAAGCCCCTAAATCCCGGATGTTACAAGGGTAAACTATAAAAAAGTCACTTTTGTTTGCCTCAAATTGCATTTTAGTCTCTTATGTTTGAAATGTTATGTTTTAGTCTCTTACGTTATCATTTTGTTACGAAGTAGTCACTTTGTCGTTAAGCTCCATTAACTCTCTAACGGCAATCTTATACGGCAGTCCAAATGGGTTTTAAATGCCAACTTAGATGTCCAATTGGGATGAGAATAATTTTTAAAAGAAAAAAGAGACAAATGATTTTTCTTTTCTAATTCAAGGTGTAATTAATTTAAAATTTTTAGTTAATTAAATTTATTGAATTAAAAAGCTATTCTTGTCCTAGTTGAACATCCAAGTTGGCATTTAAAACTCATTTGGACTACCACGTAGGATTGTCGTTAGGGAGGTAAGGAGCTTAACGACAAAGTGACCACTTCGTACAAAATGATAACATAAGTGACTGAAACGTAATATTTCAAACATAAGTGACTAAAATATAATCTGAAGAAAATGAAAGTGACTACTTTTGTAGTTTACCCTTCAAATTATGACTTTCGTTTTAAATTAGTTTTCAAATTTTAAAACATTTTAGTTTTCAAATTTTAAAACATTCTTATTATATCTTCAAACTATCAATGATAAATCTATAAGGTTCTTCTGTTACTAAAATTGTTAATTTAACCGTTAAACGAGATGCCAAATATTATGAAACATAATCTATAAAGAAAAAAAAAATGAATATTGTAAAAATGGATGTTGTGAAAATCTTGATTTTGAGGTTTTCAAAGCTTTTATAAAAACTATAGTTTACTCTCTCTTTCTCTCCTTTTCAATTTTGCCTTATTTTTAGTTTTTAATTTTAAAAGTTATGCGACAACATTATAGTTTTTTTTAATTATTTTAAATTATGTCACATAAAATTTTACGTGCTATTTCATCTGAAAATACAAAACTGAACTCATGGAGGCTTTTAAATTTTAATAAGTGATTTTAATGAGACAAATTATTTACATTAGGGATTTCGTGCCAACCAATCTAATGCTTCCAGCATTGATTTTCAGCTCTCTTACTATACTCTTGTGTCATAGCGAGTCTTGATTTTTCTTGAACTACCATGTCTAACACATTTTTTAACATGATTTTGGGAAATGTAGCCCTTTAAATACCTTCAAATGTATGGAACAGCTTTGAAAATTTTTTATTTTCCCGTGTTGGATACATACGCATATCCTATAACATATGTCGTTAATGATGGCAATGTGGCACATTAATGTCTAGCATGATTGAGTACCCCGATTGTTAAAACTTATTTAGCCATGCTTCTTCCTGTCCAGGTGATGTAGTTATCCACATGTTTCTTCCCCAACAAAGGGCTTTTTACAATTTGGAAGAGTTTTACGGTAACACACACTCGTCGAGCTGCCATCTGAAACCCGACCACCATTTCGCAGTTGAAAGCTGAGTCAACTCCTGAAGGAATCACTCACAAGCACTGGCTGATAGAGAACTCCAATGGTGGAGCTGTTTCCATCTGCTAGGTTCAGTCAGCACTACATGCTCATCGCCTCATGCCCTGCAGGCACTCTTACGTTGGGTGCTGCGATCGCAGGTAGGTATCATCATTCACTAATCACACGGATCAACATCAACTGGAATCAGTATATTTATAAGTTCAGCTTCTTGTACTCTTCTGGATAATGCCCTTAATCATTTCCTTAATAGGATTCATACATTTAACCAGTGCAAGCAGTTGCACTGTAAGGCCCGATTAGTTATAATGAATATCTCATTGGTATTGTTTGTGTTTGTGGTGCCTAAATGTAGGTTAAGGCTGCAAACCTAACACTGGCTACTATTGAACGAGCCATAGTTAAATCCGACATGATAGACATGTTCAAGAGTTGAACCGTCCACGTAACCCCGCTGAGACCCTAAACAAAGATTTACTAAATTTGAGCTAACCCATACACCTTGAAAACAACTATATATACCAATGAGCCTTTAATAAATATAATAACAAGAAGGGATATTCCTCAAAATAAGTCGATTGGTATCTGTAAAAATTTCATCAACTGCCACCATAACAAGTCATCAAACTGAAAAGATCCCTGTTATTCCTCAATTTTTGTTTTCTCTACAAAATGAAAGCTGAAACATGGAGGGAACTCAAGAAATCAAAAAGAAATGAGCAATGGGAGAACCTTGAGACCACAAAGAGTGAAATTTACCTAAGAAACTAACTATTCACATACAAATGTATTCTTTCCTTATAGTTTATACAGACATGTCTGTGAGCTGTCTTGTTTGCTAATTGATACAGTGAAAACCTTTTCAGTTTACAAATGGCTGGGGTTTCAACAGAACAATCCTGCTGGTTGCGTTGGAAATCCAGATTGATTTCTGCAGACAATACTCAGTCTACAGACGTGTTGAGGTGTTGTGTTCTGTGAGAATTGGCAGTTGAAGTACAACTCAAATCTGGTTCAGCAGAAAAGCTCATATCATACATAACCTCCAAGTTGAAATCCTCCAAGCCGATCACCACAAATGAGCTCATTCAGGATAATTGCACAAAAGGGAACTACATTCCGGTTCCTGCAGACAATATATATATAACTCATTCGGTTAACAGCATTCAGATCATCATCAGAGGAAAAAGAAATCCAATACACTTTAGCGTATATAAATGACGATTAAAAATGCTCGAGATAAATCTAGCAAAATTTTCATGGTGTTGGCAGAAACATAAAAAGAGACTTACAGTTACAGTTTGCTGACTGTTGGCTGGCCTGTCCAGGTTCTGTCAGGCTTAAATCCATATCATGAGCTGCAGTCCAACCAGGTTCATATGCTTCAAGAAAACCAATCTTCGCCTTATTAGGTAAATCATGGGGATGAACAAATGGCACTCCATGTGGCCACCCGATTTCCATTCTGATATTGGCACAAGGGCTATCAAGTGCATGAATGTGATTCTCGCACTCTTTTAGGTTACAAAACCTTAGTTTGATGCCCTTTTTGTCCGCAATATCCTGAACCCTTTCCTTAAGGACACGTTGAGCCTCAAGCCGTAATCTCTTGGAAGGAGGCAGAGGTTTGCATCTTGTATTATTCTTCCTTCTTCTCATCAAGGGCTTCATAGATCCTGTACCAGCATTTCATTGATCCAAGGACCTGCTGTTAACAACTTCTCACTAAGGCTACATGGACAGAAAAATAATATAACAAAAAGATAATCCAACACCAAGATGGCTAAAATGTTATGGTCCAGATCAAACTATTGAAGCCCCTATCTTGCCCGTATTTTTGGAAATTTTGGGGTGAAAACATTAATTCAACAATAATCCCGGTGCAGCATTCATGACTAACGAAGTGTATCGATAATACCCTTCACATTTCTAGGCATGGTTTCTATTGTTCTTCACTTGGAGAACTAGCTAGACAAATTGTGAAAATATTTTCCTATTATAATCATTTTATTGCTTTTTCTAGGACCAAAACTAGTATAAGAAAATGCTGCATATATATCGAGAAATACTGCCTACCGTCTTGGGCAGTCGGGAAACTTAAGCTCTGGAAAGTGTTTCTATTAAAGAGCTGATCAGTTGGGTGAGATCTCTGCATGAAGTCATCAACTGGCACTGGAATCTGGAACTGAGCTTCAACCCCATGACCAGCTGCTCTCATCTCCGAGCAACTGAGACTGGTCATGGATTTGGGCATGAGTTTGAAAACCAAAGAGCATCGTCCATACATGTTACCCGGAATATTATTAATCTCTGTCCTATGCAGTGCAGGATTGACATAACCTGCAGTTGCTTGATAAAGTGCTAGTCCGGGATAAACGACAGCTTCGTGAGGACCAAGGTCCCCATCAACAAGAAACCACCGACCATGAAAATCTCTTACATGCAAACCTGCCTTATCCGACTTAACGACAGATATTAAGCTTTTATCAACCTGGTGATCATGGTCATGGAACATCATCAATTGACCATCATCCTGTGTTGTTAAATTGTGGTGTTGTGCCCCATGAAAAGAAGGCCTTGCATGACAGCATACAGATAATACCGAAGATGATACTTCCCTGCTTCTTAATGGTACGTTATCAAGTATTTCGGTAAACGGAGAGCTGCGCAAATTCAAGTAATAGCTCATAGCATCCAGTATGTCTCGTGCTGCCTTACCAAGCAAGCCAAATATGTCGGGCAAACCACCTGGAGGAAGCTCCATTGCATTGCTGAGCTCTATAGGAGTTAAGCCTGGTCTATAATCATAAGTTTCTTGCCAAAGTTGCGGATCAGCATAGTAACCAGACGTTTTGCACCATTCACGAGAATCATTTGTGTGAATCATATCCGCGGATGGGTATGCTTCCCTTTGTTGGAAGTAAAGGCGAGCAGAATCTAAACTGGATCTCAAAAGAGCTCCATCACCAGCTGGAAACTGAATGACAGCAGCTGAATATTGAGCAAACGATTGTGATAAAGTAGAGACTGACAGCTTGTAAGAGTCTGAAGGTAAGCCCTCTAAGGGTATGAGATCAGTAAGCTTTACACGACCCAAAGACGGCAGGCCATCATCACCTGCCATTAAATTCTACCAAGTATACCGGCTACCTACGTTTCAACAAACAATAGAAATTCAAAAGTGGCATCAATCAAAAGACCCTTAAGGCGAAATCTGTCATGCAGTGAAATCTCCAAAATAGAACAAGCAAAATGATTCAAAAAACCGGATTAAACTCATTCCTAGCTTAATTTTAGTTCCTACAAATAGGTGAAGGAAAAAAAACAGTCAAGCTATCTTCTTGCAGATGAAACTATAATTTTCTTCATTTCATAGCTACCACAATTCAAGCTGGTTTTTTTATACCAATTGGTAGGATAAATTTGATAGTAAATTAAAACCCATAAATTTTTATAGTAAATTAAAACCCATAAATTTTTTTTTTTTTAAACATATTCATGCATGAAAAACTCTAAACAGATCCAGAAGAAATCATATAATTCATCCTATCACAAAACATATAACAGCCAAAAAATGAACTTTGCTTTAAATTCTGAATTTTTACAATATTAAAAAAAAACCAATTCAAAACATCAAAAATTAACAGAAATAAATGCCCAGATACCTGTAAAATTTAAAAAAAAAAACCCCAAGAAACTTCCAATTTGATTTTGTGAAAAAATAAAAAGAACTTGCCTTTGGTTGAACGAATCGCCTTCCTTCAACTTCTACAGTGAATTCAAAGCTGAAAGGCTAAAACGTTGTGATTATGGGCAGCAAGAGAGGTAAAACGGAGACGGCATTTTCTCGGGAGAACAGAAAAAAAGCACCTGTTTTACCCTTTTTGCTTCATAAAATGTACTCAGTTAGGTTTGGGCTATGAAGATTACAGGTCCAGATCTTTGATTTATATTTTATATTCTCAGTATTCTCATATATTCATGTATTTTGACATGTTTTTAAAAATTTCTGTAAATTTAATATATTAATTATTCATATTAAATATATTTTATTAGTTTTTATTGGTGCGATGTACTAACTGATTGTATGTGTTAATTAAATTATATCAAATTATTTATTATTTAAAAAAGTGTACCATTACACTAATTAAGGAATTAAAACAAAGGAATATATATATGTATAACAATTTTCCCAATTTATTTATTTATTTCATTATCACTGTCTAGTGTTATGTTGTAAAAAATTTTTAAATTTTTTAAAAAATATTACTAGACAATTATGTATAACAAATTTTTTTAATTATTGTGGTTTAATTTAACTTTTAAGTAATTATTTTAATTATTATATTTATTTTTGAATTAATTGTTATATATATATTAAATTAGTTATAATTTTAATAAAATAAATGAATAATTTTGAATTATGTGAAGTTTTGTGAATAATTTTCAATAGGAGAAAACATTGATTTCCTTGAAGTTTTCAATTTGTTTGACATCGAAATTTATTTCATTGATACTTTGAAATAATGATGATATTTTCTTTTAACCAATTCTGATTTAAAAATATTAGATAAATTTAATTTAGTGAAATTATATATTAAATAATTTATTTTTAAGAAAAAATACAATTAACGTAAAACCTAAGACCTGCAAATATATTTGATATAATTGCTAAAATTATTAAATATTTGAAATAATTAAAATTATCAAATATATTTTTTAAAATAATTAAAATTATTTTCTATTTATTAAAACAAGTAAATAACACAATTATCACGTGTCAATAAAATAGATATACCGCATGATAAAAATTAAATTGTCTGCATCAACCGAAGGTCAAAACCTTATAATATATATATATATATATATATATATATAAATTAAATATAAATAATAAAGTTTGAATAAATCATAAACGAGCAAATATTTTGATTTTATCTCAAATTAAGCTCTTTAAACTTTAACCAACTCGAGTTAAATTTTGAGCCTTAAATTACGAGTCGAGTCGAGCTATTTAAAAGGAAACAAAAACTTTACTCAATCACTTATAATTTACTGAGGTTAACTCGACCTAGTAAGTTGACAAAGTTAAAAGAAGCACGTACAATTTGCAGCCTTAACTCACTTGATTAGAGTTATAGGACAGTAACCCATATCCAACTACAATGGTGGTCTCAGTTTCCCACCAGCTCAATCTCCAAAAATGGTTCACTTTGGTTCTTCGTTGCTGGTTGAAGCTTCGGAACGTCTCCGCTTGGCTTCGTTGTCACCCAAATGCAACGAAACACAAAGATCTTCATCGCAGCCGTTCCTTAAGGATGCTAGATTTTCGGAGACAACTTTGTCAGAGAAGTTTTTGTGTAAGGGAGACCATCCGATGAAGCTTGGAATGAACTGGTGTTCTATGCTAGGACCAGCATTGATACCATCTTCCAAATGAAACTCTGTTTTTATTGTTGATGGATTCGTTTCCGGGCTGTTGCAGTCTACTTCTAATGGGATATGCTGAATTTGAAAACCCAATGGCTCAAATTTGTTTTCGCTTTTGTCCTTTAGAAGAACTCTATCCGGGGTCGAAGAGTCCCCAACCGTTGAGGCTATAGCTGCTGCTGAGGCAGCTCTTTGTTCTTGCACTGCTTCTGTAAATAAAAAGAAATGAAGTAACATTAGGAACAAGTTGTGAAGTCCCATAGCAAGTTTGTATGGTGCATGCCTACCAATGAATATGGCTTTTCGTAGCCTAAAGACCATAATTGAAGTGCAAGTTCAATTTCCAGCATTATATTCGGATATTCGTCCATCACACGGTTCCGTCTCTCTTGGTCCATGTTGCCAAAGAGAACTCTTAAATTAAAGAGGCGACAGACACACTTAAACTAAGATTACTCACTCAGAAACGAAGAGAATATGCATTCAAGGTAAAGGCCTTTAGTCATCTTTATGATCAGCACAACAATAACACGGTTAAGGTTAAAAAATTGAGTCATGGCATCAAAGAGACAGTTCAAATCATTCTACACATCAAGGCATCTTCTCAGAATTGATAAAATGCTAAAAGAAGTGTTTCAGAAGGGACAAACCTTTAAGCCCTTCCTCTGTTATGATGATATCAAGCTCAAGGAGGTTGAGCAGTCGCCCGAGATCAACCCCACTGGTCCAATTTTCGGGTGGCTGTCCAACTTTTAGCTTAAGTCGGCCCCGGTTAGCAGTTCCACCCCATATAATTCCTATTGGCCTTGGCTTCTCCCCGTTTTCACCCTTCATTATAATGAGGCTTCCACTATCACCTTCAAGGTCGAAACTTTGCTGATTCTCCCCAACGACAAGAAAATCAGTTAAGAAGCATATGCCTTTCTCATCATTATATTCAAGGGCATAAGCTAATACGGTTCCCGATGTTAAGCCAGAACTCCTTCCAACCTTCATAACGTGCTTACCAATAAGGCTACCGATTGAAAACTGCAAATCAATAACCTTGACATCACCAATCTCACCAACACCTTTAACGGATGTAGTAACAGTGGACATAACAAAATCATCAGCAAAAGGGATAAATGCGCCATCTGCTCTGACAAATGTTTCTGCAAGTAAACGGAATTGTTAGGAACATGACTGAAAACCAATCAAGATGTGAACAATGACGGACACTAGGAAAACCTGCTTAGTAGATCTAATGACAAACATGAAAGAGGATAAGGAAACAACTTGCAATAAAAACCAGAACCCAATGTGATATCCCCACCCCCCCAGTTTGCACTTGAGTCCTACATGTTGGAGTTTCGAGACTTAACCACTGATGTCTCCTAGAGAACAGGAGCAAATGATGTATCAACCGGCAAATACACCATCCAAGTAAAAAGTGGGAGCTCCTCATTTAATCAACTAGTCCAATGACACAAACAAAAAAGAATCCCAATGAGGTCCAATTTCAATAGAGCCATAACTACGTATCATATTCCAAATAGTGCAAAGGCATTGACAAGATACATAACTAAAATGATCTTGAGACAAATAGGTCATGGAAGTTAAAATAAAAGCAAGGTAAAGAAATCCCGTTTCAAATCAAGCACAAAATTAAAGAAACGTGAAGAAGGAAGCAAAGCACAAAACATATCCGCCCACCAACCAAAAGTAACGGTGTAACAATAACCAAACATTGGCACGAAGATTTTAAAGAACCAACTGTATTGGATAGGTTTCTAAAGGAAATGAGAATGACATCTTTAAAAAGCTTCATTAGGATAACTTCAAATAGTTAAGTGGTTTGTTCATGTTGCAGCATAAGCTTCAAAAAGAGAATTAGTGCAACTCGAGTTATCATAAAATCCTTACCTGGGTTCGTTCCGGCAAAAATGCCATACCAAAGATCATCTGTGATGAATGAAGTAGCTCTCTCCACTGCACCAAGATATACACCAGGACCAAGTGTTGGAGGCAAAGGATGGAACATTTTTTGATTTGGGTAGTCCAAGTCAACCGCAACATGACGATTTGTAAGAAACCCAACTTGTCGGCTGCCAGTTTGACTTTTCACAATAGCACCCAAAGTCCCATAAGTTTCCTGATTAGCTACCTGAGGTGAAAAAAGCAATAGTAATGGCGTACATGAAGATTTATGAGACATGAAACAAAATGAATAAAAAAGGGATGTGAAATAGTCGATAAAGTTTTACATGTTAGTCATCTAAGACTTCGCTGAAGAAGATTTCTTTAGTCACTAATTGTGAACACAAACATATTGCCCAGATATATAAAGTAACATGTGATTTCTTTAATCACTGATGATAATACCATATAGGACTAGAGTTGATCTAAAGCTTACTTCGGATGATCAGAGTTCTCAAACATTCTCGTACACCAAAGAAAATCTACCAACTACCATACATCGGGAAAAAACAGTGCAAGGCAACTTGAAAATACCTGAGAACCTGAGCCAATATGCGGATCACCCCCACGCAAATCATCCACAATCTCTGTGTACAGCTGCTCCTTGGGTGCTGGCTCAGGCGCACCAAAATATGAGAACTCCACAACATCCACATCACACCACACTCCTCCTGGTCCCTGATTAAAATATTCTAACACTTATTTTATCAACATATTGAACCAGATTCCAACTAAAAGGGGTTGAAACAAGATAAAACCAGAGTGTAATAAGAAAGGAAAAGGTAAAAGAATATAAGTAACAGAGGAAACGGGGAAGGATAGGAAGTCAAATTGAAAAACCTCTAAGGCTGTAGGTAAACATTGGATGGGACTGAGCCATTGCTTGTCGACTTTCCTGGAGACGAAAACAAGGATAGCTGGTATGTCAGTGAGCACACCCTTTTTAATACGAAAACCAATCGCTGTCCCAAGACTGTAGCATCTCAAAATCTTGCTATGAAATGCTCTTATGGTCATTAGCTCGAGTAATGTTGTTGCTTGTTGCCCTTTCGGCAACCGACCAAGAGTCTCAGGCAGAACTCCTTTCTGTAGATTAGCGAAATAGTTTGCCCTCTCTTCAGCAGCATCGTTTAACCTGCTGGATGTCGGCCATGAAAAGTAAGGAGCATTGTTATCACTGTGCTGTCCAGCCGAAGCAAAAGGCTGAAGTGTCGGTGAACTAAATGAAGGAAGATGAGGATGACAGCAGCAGGTTCTTTCAAAATCCAAAGCCGATTCCTCTGATGGTGTTGAACCGGAGCAACGACCCCTCATATTAAGTCTAGATCGGTCCATTGTTTGGACTGGCTAAACAGATAATGCAGTGAAACACCTGTAAACCATAATAAATGACAATGACTCAATATAGACAAGCATCTAAGCAGGCAGTTAGACTATGATTTACAAATAAAAGATTACCCTTTCTTTCTGATTCAAACCCTGAAAGAATAATAACATGAAAGGCCAAATGTAATGACGGGAATTTTTTTTCACTTCAATTCAGCCTTGTTAATTTTAGACATAACATGAAAATATGATAAGCGCCATATACTAAATATAGAGAACAGTTCAATAAACACAACATCAACATGATATGTTTAATATAAATCATATTCTTGTTTAGGACACGTTAAATTTCTTCATTCAACTATTAAAATGAAACTAGATATTGCCACCATTGTATGTTGAAAATGAAATTTTTATTTTTTATTTTTTCATTTTTTCCTAAAGAATATTATAATTTAGGTGACTTAACTTTTGAATAATTTTTTGAGTCATAATTTTGAAATTTTTCACAATAAATTATTTGCTTATAATTTGAATAACTTTTCATTGGGACTTCTAGTCAAATTTACTTTTTTAGAAAGAAAAAATATATATAATTAAGAGTTCTTCATCATGATCAAAGTGTTTACACACTAGTTGCTATTACTAATGGAGAATAATATACAATGAATTTAGACCCCAGCCCCGTAATTTTTTTTCATTTTTTCGAAACATATTTATGCAAGTAAAACTCTTAATCAAAATTCGAAAGAAAATCAAATAATTCATCCTATTACAAACCATCAAAATTTCCATTCTTTCTAAGAAACAACAGAAAAAAAAAATAGTGAAGTTGCTTTTAAATTTGATTTTTTAGAAAAGAAATTCTCAATTCATAAAATAAAAAAATAAATAACAAAAACAAATACCAAAAACCTTAATAAATAAATAAACAAAACTGAAGAGATTGACTTATGAAGGAAAAAAAGAACTTGCCTTTGGTTGAGCGAAGCGCCTTCCTTCTTGTTCTACAGCTGAAACTGTGACTGTGAGCAACTAGAGTGGGAAAGGGAGATGGAATTTCCTCGGTAAAACAAGGAAAAAACAAAGCACTTTTTTTTTCCTTTTATTTATTCATAAAATGAGTTTAATGGCTATGGGCCTTGCTTAGAGCTAAGCCTCATTAATGTTTGAGCTTTCATATATTAATGTTAGTCCAATCCTAATTCGTCTCGAATTTATTGTTTTAAAAATACTTTTCAACCTATAAATAATTTCAAATACATCATCTTTTTATAAAATACTCGTTAACCTCAATGCAAAACCTATAATTTATAAAATAAAAATAAAATTGGAAAATCATTTTCATGATCAGAATCATGTTTATCATAAATTTTGTAATATTTATATAGTATTTTATTTATTTAAATTTATAAAAATTATGATTTATATGTCATCTTTTATATATTCAAATTAAATTTTAAAAATAATTTATATTAATTACTTAAAACATTTAAAATTCATATCATCAAAGATAAACATTTTATCTTAAAATTTACTATTATTTGGCGAGGACTCAAACCCTAAAATAAAAATTTTCTATTTTAAGTTTATAATGATAAAATTACACTTTGACCCTTCAAAATAATGAAATTTTGATTAAATTCTTTTAAAATTATAAAACATAAATTATTAAAATAATAAAATTATATTTTTACTATTATAAAAATATATAATTTAATTTCGACTCACAATCAAAAATTTTCTAACTTCACACTAGTCAAACCCCTGGCTGATACCTAAGTCAAGATTCAAGTATGGTTAAATAATCAGTTGACACCAAGGTCAAGATTCAAACTATGTTAGCCCTTTCTTCCCTTTCTAACAGAGGACAAAAAGAATTTATCACCATGGTTACCCCTTTCTTCCCTTTCTAACAAGGGACAAAAAGAATTACTGAAAATCTGTTACATATTTCAATTCACTCCTCTATCAATTTTCCTCTATAAAAATTAGCGTTAATTCCTCAACTTTAATTCTGTCAAAAATCTTAGCTAATACTCCTACTTTACGAAACTACAAACAATTAATTATCTTATCTATTTCTCATACTTTACGAAACTACAAACATTTAATTATCAGATCCGCGATTTAACAATAATGTTTAACCCTCTAACCCAAATAAACTAACTGCTCAATTTTCCTTAATCTTTGTAAAGAGGACTAAATTCATGGTTAAAATAAAAATAAGAGTTAATATATATTTTACGTCTAAACTTATTCATTTGTATCTAAACTGGTTCCTCTTTTTTTTTTTTTGAATCTAATTGGTACTTAAACTTATATTTTGTCACCGGAATGGCTAAATGTGAGCGAAAATGCCAAACTGATTGACGAAATAAAAATTCAAGAACCAATTAAGTTCAAAGCATAATTTATATTAACTCTAAAAATAAAGGTTAAGTGGTAGAGAGATTTATGAGTAACTTATGGTTTAGGGAAACAAACTCTTTCATACATAATGTACTCATTATCAATACTCACAACTCATCATCAAGACTTTGTTAAAAGGCAGTTAAAATATCATCGCAGATGCAATGTGTAAGTATTATTCTGAAGCAACTCGATACTGACTCCCCTATTACATCATTCACACAACAAATAGAGAATCAGCTGAGGGAATCTACGGCCTCCGAGGAGGCGAACTACTGCTGCTGCTGTTGCTGCTGCTTCTTCTTCCCCTCAATGGCCTGCACATGAAAAAAGCATCCCTTCATATTATAAATTGAAAACCACAAGAAGAAGCAACTTGGGCCATAGGCAAAAGTTTTGAGAATAAGCACGCACACAAGAGAGAGATAGTTCTCATGCAAGTACAGCTTAGTCTCCGTGAACACACAGCATCTATCGATCACTAACGAACTAATAACAAATAAATGAAGAAAAAAAGAAACCATTGCGGGGAAAAAGTTGAAATTACCTCCTAGGACTGCGACTCCTTGAAACCCTTCGTCCTGCCTGTCATAATTGAAAAAGAAAAAGTCAGATGTTAAATAACTAGTAAATATGTTACTCCCCTCAAAACCAAAAGTAAAGAAAATGCAAAACCTTTCGGGGACTGGGTGATCGGGAATAGGATGATGACCTCCCACGCCGTGCTGCAGGTCCTCTGCCTCTGTTTTGAAGATAAAATACCGAAGTAAGATACAAGGTGAACACATGATTACAAACAACCGTAGACAATTGATAAGTGGACCAGCACAAGCTTAAATTCACTCATTCAATGCAGTTAATCAAATTTAATTCCAGCCCATATAATTAAATATAATAATGTATTCCATTTTATCACTATTCTTGAAAAAATTTTGGCATATTGCAGGATAAATAGTGTTGTGATGAGAATGAAAGAAAGATTGTTTAGAGCAAATGCCCGACCTTGGTGGTGAGATCGACCTTGAACGAGAACGAAGAGGTCTGCGAATTGGAGAACGGCTCCGCCTACGAATTGGAGAAGGGCTACGTCTACGATTGAACGGAGACCTTCTTGGAGGGCTACGAGGTCGTCTGGGAGGTGAACTGTAATAAAACTTAATAGTAAGCAAATTATAGTTGAACTACTTTGTCTCGACTAATCTACACTTCATACTGGCAAAAGATCAACGCCAAAGTGTTAGTTATAACAGCCAATACTGGGTTTGCCTAGCAAATTATAGCACTCTTGATTCTCTGATTCAGTAAGATGTTGTGAATTTATTCATTTATTCACAAGTTGTGTCGACTCACTAATACCTTAGGGCAATAAAATTAAAGCATTATGGAAATAGATAAATCGCATGCATACCGGCGCCTTGGAGGTGGAGAACGCCTTCGGATTGGACTGCCACGCATCCTACGCGGAGAGGTCCTGAGAAGATTAAATGGGTCAAAATCTTTCAAAACCAGTTCATTTAAACAAGCTATTACCTATTAGGACTAACAGACCTTGCTGGAGATCGAAGACGCCGTGGAGGAGACAATGGAGAACGACCTCTAGCAGGAGAGGCAGGTCGGCGCCTAGGAGGTGTTTCACCACGACGACGAACCGGAGAATCAGGTCGCCGACGAGGAGACTCCGGTGGTCGTCTAGGAGATCCACCTCTTCGACCCACAGGAGATCTCCTTCGTGGTGAAGGCAGGGGTTTCCGTTGAGGAGAAGCTGATATCCATCAGATAACAAGTTGAATAACATGTAAACAACTAAATATACAAATTAAAAAAACATAAAATTTTACTAAATTAAACATACGTTCCCGTGGTCGTTTTGGCCCATCTTTCTCGGTATCAGCATTAACATTATCAGATTTGGGAGCATCTCTTTTAGTAGTAGCAGAAGCAATTGGCTTTGGTGGCGGAGAAGCTTTTGGTCGTGGAGGAAGTGTGAACTTCGCTCTTACTACATTGCCATCAATCTGGGCCTGCATTAAACCAACAGTTAACATCATTCTCAGAAATGCTAAATCTAAATACTGCTAATAGTTTTACTTTCACATCTTAGCAAAACCTACACCATCCATGTAAAGTAGAGCTTTTTCAGCATCAGCTCTTGTCTTGAATTCAACATATCCATATCCTCTTGGAAGATTAAGCTGTTAACACAAAAAAAATGTCTTAATAATAATAATGATGATGATGATGATGATAAACGCCAAGATATAGCTTGTATGAACATACAGCACGGTCCATTGCAAGATCCACATTTACAACTTCACCGAAATTACCTACAGAGTGGAAAGATGAGGACAATTATTTAAGCATTGAACTGGCGAAGCATCTAATGTTTAAAAAAACTAAGAAACAAAAAATAATCCAAATACAATAAGTAATTATTCTCAGTCAAGCACTATGCTTCTCAAAAGGTTAAAAGGTAAAGGACATACCGAATATTTCCCTTAGATGACCTTCATTAACATTCCTGCTCAGTGAGTCAACGTAAAGAACCAAAGACTCACGGATGGGAGAAGTCTTCCTGAAATCAATGTCAAGAACAAATAAGTACTAGAGCACAAACTTCAATCTTTTATTTTCATAACATGGAAACATTAGCATACAGTTAAAATGCTCCCGTATTATCAAGCATAATGTATGTTCACAAAAAATTTCATATAATACAAACAACCAAGTCAAAGTTTCTCATTTTCTCATGAAGAAAATAGGAAGTAATGAAAAATTCCCCATACTCAAAACTATAGGGAGGAAAAACCATCGTTTGTTTCATAAGAATTAAGAAACAACAATAAAGACAGTTATCCTGTGAGAAGAATAATTAAACTAAAAAACTGCTTTTTAAAAGATTTATTGGTTTTCTCTATCACTAAAAGCCCAGATCCACTAACTTCAAACAAATTAAAACTAAGTTTCTTTTTTTCTTCTTGTTCAACAACTATTTCATTTTCTAAATCATGCATTACCTTTAAAAAATCATTCCCTGGTTGGTAATAATATTGAACACATGCAATCCATACAGAACAACATAAGGACTCCGCAGAACTTTAAACTGACAATACTGGTAAATCTGAACTTAACATAGCTCATATACGATACATAAAGCAACATAATACCTCTGCAGAAATCTAAACTGACAATACTGGTAAATCTTAACTTAATATGTCTTTACCTCGGAGCTGGAGATGATTTTTTAGATTGCGGAGGAGGGGAACGACCTCGCCTAGATGCATCAGTCGCACTGTCAACAAGAGAAAAGAAAACTCAGATACACAAATTAAAATTTCAAAAGGATATCAACTGCATGCAAGAGGGAAATAAAAAGTAGGAGGGCAGCTAATAGTATCCAAACTTGAGACACCAATGTAGCAATGTCAATAAATAGGATGGCATTCCCAACTGCATAAGACAGTTGAATTGAGCCGCGCAATCTAAGCTAATTAAATGGACTGCACTCCTCCATCAGGACTCATAATTCATAACTTTCATCGACTATTCTATACATATTGGATTCCAACTCAATCAGCAAACAAAGATATGTCAGAATTCACCCTTCCAACTATTCCAAGCAACCATAACTCAATAAAGTTATATTACTGCATAAAGCCAGTAGGTGAACTAGAACACCATGAGCCAAGTTTCCAAGTTCTTATCCTAACGTAGATCATTCATTTTCGGCCATTAGCAATCATAAAGAATGCTATAGGTAGATCGTTGGTTTTTTTTTTTTTTTTTCTATTAGCAAGAATAAAATTTACTAATTTCAGTACCATCTACAAAGAAAGGAGAATGATATCCCTAATATTCCAAATACCGCTCCCTCTGGTTGTTACTTCACTATTTTTTTACTACTTGCTTTTGCTCCCTAAGCATTTGCAAAGAAACTAGAAAATCGATTAGAACACTAATACTAACATAATTGTTCCATGTAAAAAGTAAAATCATTTCCTACAATATCCAGATTTATTATTTTCTTTTACATAGCAAAAGCAGCAACCAGAGAACATCTAATCAAAATAGAATTAAATTCCTTCATTTCTTTCATCGAAATTTTCAAAACTTCAAAGTTATCAATCCTTAACGAGAATACAAAAAGCATCGTTAATCTAACGAGCGAAAAAGAAAGTAACCTTCGACGCTGAGGAGGACTGCGACTTCGAGAGCTACCGCTACGAGAAGGAGAAGAGGATAAAGATCTGGAGCGAGAACGAGAGCTAGACGGGGAAGCAGATCTGGAGCGGGACACTGAGCGAGAGCGAGAACTGGACTTGGAGTCTGAACCGGAATAAGAGCGGGAGCGAGACCTAGACCGTGAACGAGAACGGGAAGAGGAACCGGAGCCGGAGACAGAAGGAGAACGGCGGCCTCTCGTCGGCTTAGTCATTGGCGGAATAAAAAGAGAGGAACGGTAGAAATAGGAAACCCTAGATAAACCCTAGGGGTGTGGTTGAGATAGTATTTTGAGGCAGAGGACGCAATTTATCTGGTAAAGAAAAGCTACCGATTTTATTTATTTTTTATTTCGTTAAAAATTAAATATATAATTTGAAATTAATAATAATATATATATATAATTAAAATAAAACAAATTAGTTTAATTTGTGAAATATCTTTTGAGGAACTAATCCTTACTCCATGGGAATGCGGTTAAAACTTAAAACGATCTATGATATATTTCAATCAATATTAGTTTTTTTTGGGGCAACACTTGCCAAATCAACACTGAAGCGTTCATTCGATTCCTTCTTCATATGCTACTAATGCACAATGATCTCTTTCTCTTATCATCGTTCATAATATGCAAAATAATTTGATTGGAAGACCAGTCATTGCTTTACCATCAAACTTATTTCTTAAATCCTCACTCTTCTTGCCATACTCTTGCTTTTTACATCTGAGCGCCGATAAATTGAGTAATATAATCGTAGGACGAACTAAAATTGAATAGAAACTTTAGCCAACCTTTGAGAATATTAAAAGTTTCTGTCAATACAGCTCTACAACTAGCGGGCAATCATTAATTGAGAAGCAAGACTTTCCACTAGGCTACCTCTTCTAAAATTTTCAGGTTTTCTTGCCCTTAATTGTTATTGACCTTATATCCAAAAAATTTGTGAGTATAAATAAATTTAAATAAGTAAACACTTGTAATTAGCAATATTAAAAGTATTGCAATTGATTTACACTTGTATTGTTTTTTTTTTCTTGTAACAAAATGTCATCATATTATGAAACATTGTTTAATATGTTGTCAAAATGTCAGTGGAAGAATTTATAAAATTTATTTAATAATTAAATAATAGGAAAAAGAAAACTTTATTAATTTTGAACGGTGTCGAGTTTATCGACTCAATCAACGATATTATAAAATTAATCCATGCGTGTTATGGAACACGTGTTATGGAACATATACTTTATCGATTTTGAAAACACAAGATAATTATTTAAAATTTGAATAAAGAAGTGACTTATTGGAAATAAACCTCTTTGTATTATTATTACGTATAAATAAACCTTGTCATAAATTCATAAGTTGCTTAACATTGAAAACTACTTAGTTGAATAAAACTAGGGTCTTATTACATAAATATTCTCAAATAAAATAAAATAAAATTTAAAGAAATCCCAAAAATAATTTGTAGAAATAAAACTTGATGGCCCTTCGAGTCCGTCTCGGCTCCCATGTCCACGATCTAACGCTCATCCGGAAGAGTAGAGAAAGGAAAGCGTGAGTCACCAAGACTCGGTGTATAAATCTCAAACACACAACGACCGAGCCCAAAACACATTATGGGCCCTAGCCCATACATGAAGGTAACAATCATAATCACATGATAAACGTTAAATAATGAATAACCCAACCCATCCTAGGTTTCCATCCTCTACACACCAACTCGTACCAACCATCACACCTTGGGATTTTTACAATCAACCCTCCATCCGCTACACACCAAAACGACAGCCGCACTGCCTATTCCTATTAATTAGGAATCATTGAATGTGGCATAGCCATCGATCACTATGTGACCTAACATTTGTATATGTGGGATTTCCACCACCGATCACCAAGTGACCTATTATGCACTTCCCTTCAATATCATATTTTCACCCCATGCATACACATAAAGAAAACATCATGCGGTCATATATATATTTTCCGATACACATAGGAGTTCTATGTTTACGCACTGCATCCTTGCCTAACCCTTTTAGGGTTCCATTCGATTGTCTAAACAAATTTCATTCAGGCTTTTAAGCCTATAACATATATATAGTCATACATACAAGTTTATTAGTGTGTTAGAGATCTACACACGACCGACACCGATAAGACGATGCTTTCTATGTCGACGCTATCCTTAGTCGACACTCATCGCTATCTGCCTAAGGTGTTGTTGTACCCACAACCAAGTGGCCAAGGTGTTGTTAAGTGGTCCACAACCAAGTGGCCAATCTTGAATGGTAGATATCGCTATTTTCTTAAACTTAGGCATTTTCTCATTTGCCCGATCCATATTTAATTCCATCACAAGTCTTTATCGAACTACTATCACAATATTTAATCGTTAATTCTCATTATAACCTTAAGATCTTGCATATAATGGCCAAATCTAATAGAAATCTAGGAAATCTTCTTACCTTAAAATCCCAAAAGTGGAGACTAGCTATTTTCGCTTTTAGATCTAATTGACCAAGCTTCCTTCAAACTCGAATTGTCACCAACATAGAATCATTAAATCGTTAATTTTTGGCTTTTGCCTTTTAAGAACCGAAATAAAATGTGAGATCTAATGAAATCGACTTACCTTAGTATAGAGAATTCGCTAACACTTGGAAAGGAGATTTGACAATGCCAAAGGAAAGTTTTAAATGCCTGGAAGAATAGAACTAATTCTCAAATAGGATGAATAAAAGAAAAGACTATAGATGCTTGCTTTTTAGAGAAATCGGCACAAGGAGGAAAAAGTGGAGAAGAGTTTGACTTTTGAAGAAATTGGAGAAAAGAAATTAGAGAGGAGAGGCTAAGGAATTTTGGCATAATGGGAGAGGAATTTAAGGTTTTCAAGGTCGAAACAAGGAGCTATCCCCTATTTATAGATATTTCGACACCTCATGTATAAAATCGAAACGCCTTCCTAATTAATTAAAATTCAAGCTAAATGAGAGGGAAAATTCGTCACCCCCTTTGCCATGCAGTAGTCGATTTCTACACTCCTCTAGGTGATGGATTTTCGGCCAACACTTCCCTTGAAGATAAGCTCTTAACTTTTCTCCTTTTTATCTATGATATTATCACTTATAAAATCCACATAATTTCTCCTATTTTTGAGCCTTGTAGTCGTCCACCTCTACTAACCCTAATGTCGAAATTTAACTCACTTAAATTAAAAGATTTGGGCCTCATTAAACTTAATATTTGGGCCCCTAATTCCTTGTATGTGTGGCGTCACCCTATCTTCATTTAAAGTGCCAAAATTGGCCTAAAAACATGGGCTCCATGCGACCCAGTACTTATTCTTTTTTTAATTATTAATGATGCCACCTTAAAATAATTTAATCTGGGCATTTGCCTAATTCTAAACCCAAATTTAAACCCCTTTCACCTAGGCTAACAAATTAAACATATCCCCACACTAAATGCATAGGCCCATAAATTTAGGATGTTACAAATAGGCTTAATGTCAAATTTAGCGCTCAACTGTTATATCTTGTAACATCCTGAATTAGGGGTTGTCTGAAATTTAATTATTTTCATGTGCTTGCTTGAAAAGAAATGAATACTATGATTACTAGACAGTTTCTAGGGACTAGTGATAACCTCGGGCTAGGCCTGACTTAGGGCTAGAAGTTTTTTTTAACACTTGAGAAGAGGAAGCTAAGTGAATGAGGCTTTAAAAATTATTTGGTGCGAATCATGACACAAGAGATCATGAGATAAGGTGGCTTGGGACGCAACCTTAGGGGTTTGGGAGGTGGCGTCAAAGGGGAGCCTCAAGGGATGAGGTTCGAATCGTGGGAGTTACAAGGGGAATATGTTTTATTTTTGGGCTTTTTGGGCGTTAAAGAAAGGGGCTAAGTTAAGAAGGCTTTAAAAGATTTTGTGGGTAAGGTTTAGACATGAAAGTTGAGATGGTAAAGTGGCTTGGGGCCTTGGTGAGTGACGCTCAAGCAAGGGGGAGGAGGACTCAAGTTCGAGTCACGATGGTAGCATAAGGTTTGTATTTTTATTTTTTTTGAAAGTTGGCGCCATGAAGAGGGAAGAGTTGGACGGTATTAGGGACTTTGGAAAGGATTGGATAAGCTTATATTTTTGATAATTTCGGCTAAAAAGGGATAGAAGATAGGTGTTGTTTTTAATTTAATTAAAAGGGTGATAATTTAAGATAAGAGTTATCATATTAGGGAGCAATGGCCGATTATAGGACTCTTTGGAGTAGTATTTTCGGCTTTGAAAGGTGATTAAGGGGTGTACGCCAATTTTTAGTAAAGAGAATTCTTCAAACCTTTCGAAATTCCTCTCATCTTTCTTTTAAAAACTTTGATTTTATATTTCTTTCAAATAAGGTGGTAGCCGAACCTTATAGCCATTCTCTACTCTCTTTCCCTTTTATTTTGTTCTTTTCTTTCTTGAAACTATAAAGCCGAAAACACCATAATCAAACCCTTACCCTCGTTTTGTCGTTTTCTTCTCTCAAACCCTCTGCCAAATTCATTTTCTTTGACTTCATTGATCTCTTCATCCTCAAACATCTACAGAAAGGGGGCCAAAATTTCAGTCTAGTTCTCTTGTTGGCCGAATCTCTTGGAGCCGAAAAATATTGACATCAATTGGGGGTGCCGAATATTGGTGGGATTTGCCGAATCCATTTTTAATGCAAGGGTGCGGCAACTCTTTTTCCTCTTTCGGGATTTATGTTTTGGCCGAATGGCCTTTAAGTTCTCTAATAAAGTGATAAAAGTCGATTGTAGGGAAGGACTCTAAGCTGATTGAAGGAAGCTTTCGGGATTTGATTCCCTAAGATAAGGTGGTAAGTAACATCCGGCAATAGGCTTTGATCATGTATAAGTGTGCCAGCCGATTCTAACAAGTATTTTGGTAGGGATCTCGACAAGTCAAGTGACAATTTCGGGATTTCGGTAAGTTTGGTAAGTGGTTAAGCATATTCGGCCAAAGGCCATATTTCAGGTACAATTGATCCTTCGGGATTATTAGTATAGCCAAATAGGCCTATGTCACTAACCTTGTTGTTGGCCGAATATAGGGTCAAAGGATCTAGCACAGTAGATCGAATCTTCGGGATCTAGGATTCGAGTTAGTAACAGGTGTGTAAAACTCTTTACACACTTTATTAGTTAACATTGCTATATTGTTGCCTTTTTAATCATTGTGGTAGTGATTTACTTGTGGATATGAGCATGGATTCTGGGTAAGTCCCCTATTACGTGATCTATGATGTATGTTTGAGTATGCCATCACATGCTGTTGAATGCTATGCTATACATAAATGCATGATATATGAAATTATGATAATTGTTATGTAAGCATGATAATGGTGGGATTGATGAGAGGAGGGGGATGATCTTTATGGACTGTCACCAGTGGTTTTGACCACAAGATGGGTTGGCCCCATCAGATTAATTGTGACTTCGGTCACCAGTGGTTTGATCACACCGTTGATAAATTGTGACTAAGTCCCAGTGGTTTGGTACCACCAGTGGTTTTGACCACATATTGATAAATTGTGACCTATGGTCATCAGTAGTTTTGACCACACGATGGGTTGGCCCCATCACTTGATTTGTGACTCTAGTCACCAGTGGTTTTGACCACCAGTGGTTTTGACCACACGGGGTAGTTAAAGGAGTACGGATGGTTAGTTGGGTTGCAAGTTTGCATGTCTATTAATAATTTGTGTATGAGTTGCATTTCCGGGTGGGGGATTTACACACTGAGTCTTGGTGACTCACCCCTTCCCATATTGTTTTGCAGATGAGTAGATCGCGGAGATGGAGCCGGAGAGGACTCGAGGCGGCCATGCTTGTTCCTTGGATTTGAATTCATTTAATACAGTTTAAGTTCGTTTATTTACTAAATTCTTATTTTGGATTGTAATAAGGTCGCTAATTATTATTTGCATGTTTATATAGTGGTTTTATTTTACTTATACTATATTACAAATGAGATTATAAATGTTAAGTGAAATCGGTTAAAAGTAACATTTTCAAATTTAATAACTTCTACGGGTTTTCAAAGATGTTACCATCAGGTAACAAAATTCACCAAGTCAACCATGGTTTTGAAAGTTCTTTAAATTTTGAATAATCAAATGTTTTCAAAGGTTTTCAACACAACCAAGTTTGAAAAAAAAATCAAATCCTCCTGAGTTTTATCAAACACTATTTTAATACATTAATCAAATTTTATCAAGTTTTCACCAGACACTCAAAATGTTTCAAATCGTTTTACTCCGTGACATACCGATCCGGCCAGACTCATGGGCACGGTTGAATTTCAAAGACGACTTTTCACCCGCAATCGATGGATAATCTGAGAGGGTAATCCAAGTGTTTGAAGATATGTTAAGAGGCTGTGTTTTGGACTTCCGTGGTAGTTAAGAGGAGTACCTACCTTTGGCAGAGTTCACTTATAACAATAGTTATTAAGCGAGTATTCAGATGGCACCGTATGAGGCGCTGTATAGTCGGAAATGCCGTACTCTTACATGTTGGACGGAACTAGGAGAACGTCGGATGTTGGGTCCAGAGTTAGTAGCGGAGACGGAGGATAAGGTTAGAGTAATTCGGGATCGTCTTAAGGAGGCGTCGGACAGGCAGAAATCCTACGCCGATCTTAAACGCAGAGAGGTTGAATATGCAGTGGGTGATAAGGTCTTCTTGAAGGTATCACATTGGAAGAAGGTGCTGAGGTTTGGCCGAAAGGGCAAGCTAAGCCCCAGATTCATCGGACCGTACACGGTGTTGAAACGATGGGGACCAGAGCTTACTGACTTGAGTTACCGGCAGAATTGAGCCAGATTCATGATGTCTTTTATGTTTTGATGCTGAGGCGCTATCGATCAGATCCATCACACGTAGTGCCGATTGCGGAAATTGAGGTGAACTCGGACTTGTCCTTCGAGGAGGAGCTAGTACAAATCTTGGATCGAGATGTCAAGGTTTTAAGAAGGAAGTCAGTACCCTTGGTAAAAGTGCTATGGCGAAACCATGGTACGGAGGAGGCCACATGGGAACCCGAGGATATGATGCAAAGAATACCCCAACTCTTCTAATTCGTGTAATTTCGAGGTCAAATTCTTTTAAGGGGTAGAAGCAGAGCATCCTGAATTAGGGGTTGTCTGAAATTTAATTATTTTCATGTGCTTGCTTGAAAAGAAATGAATACTATGATTACTAGGCAGCTTCTAGGGACTAGTGATAACCTCTGCCAGGCCCGACTTAGGCTAGAAGTTTTTTAACACTTGAGAAGAGGAAGCTAAGTGAATGAGGCTTTAAAATTATTTGGTGCGAATCATGACACAAGAGATCATGAGATAAGGTGGCTTGGGACGCAACCTAGAGGTTTGGGAGGTGGCGCCAAAGGGAGCCCAAGGGAGGAGGTTCAATCGTGGGAGTTACAAGGGAATGTGTTTTATTTTGGGCTTTTAAGCGTTACAAAAAGGGGCTAAGTTAAGAAGGCTTTAAAAGATTTTGTAGGTAAGGTTTAGACATGAAAGTTGAGATGGTAAAGTGGCTTGGGGCCTTGGTGAGTGCCGCTCAAGCAAGGGGGAGGTAGACTCAAGTTCGAGTTACGATGGTAGCATAAGGTTTGTGTTTTTAATTTTTTGAAAGTTCGCGCCATGAAGAGGGAAGAGTTGGACGGCATTAGGGACTTTGGAAAGGATGGGATAAGCTTATATTTTGATAATTTCGCTAAAAAGGATAGAAGATAGGTGTTGTTTTTAATTTAATTAAAAGGGTGATAATTTAAGATAAGAGTTATCATATTAGGGAGCAATGGCCGATTATAGGACTCTTTGGAGTAGTATTTTCGCTTTGAAAGGTGATTAAGGGTGTATGCCGATTTTAGTAAAGAAAATTCTTCAAACCTTTTGGTGCCTTGTCAAATTCCTCTCATCTTTATTTTAAAAACTTTGATTTTATATTTCTTTCAAATAAGGTGGTAGCAGAACCTTATAGCCATTCTCTACTCTCTTTTCCTTTTATTTTGTTCTTTTCTTTCTTGAAACCATAAAGCCGAAAACACCATAATCAAACCCTTACCCTCGTTTTGTCGTTCTCTTCTCTCAAACCCTCTGCCGAATTCTTTTTCTTTCACTTCATTGATCTCTTCATCCTCAAACATCTACAGAAAGGAGGCCAAAATTTCAGTCTAGTTCTCTTGTTGGCCGAATCTCTTGGAGCCGAAAAATATTGACATCAATTGAGGGTGCCAAATATTGGTGGGATTTGCCGAATCCATTTTTAAGGTAAGGGTGCGGCAACTCTTTTTCCTCTTTCGGGATTTATGTTTTGGCCGAATGGCCTTTAAGTTCTCTAATAAAGTGATAAAAGCCGATTGTAGGGAAAGACTCTAATCCAATTGAAGGAAGCTTTCGGGATTTGATTCCCTAAGATAAGGTGGTAAGTAATATTCGGCCATAGGCTTTGATCATGTATAAGTGTGCCAGCCGATTCTAACAAGTGTTTTGGTAGGGATCTCGACAAGTCAAGTGACAATTTCGGGATTTCGGTAAGTTTGGTAAGTGGTTAAGCATATTCGACCAAAGGCCATATTTCAAGTACAATTGATCATTCGGGATTATTAGTATAGCCAAATAGGCCTATGTCACTAACCTTGTTGTTGGTAGAATATAGGGTCAAAGGATCTATACGATGAGATTAAATCTTCTGGATCTAGGATTAGCGTTAATGTGTGTGTGTAAAACTCTTTACACACTTTATTAGTTAACATTGCTATATTGTTGCCTTTTTAATCATTGTGGTAGTGATTTGCTTGTGGACATGAGCATGGATTCCGGGTAAGTCCCCTATTACGTGATCTATGATGTATGCTTGAGTATGCCATCACATGCTGTTGAATGCTATACTATACATAAATGCATGATATATGGAATTATGATAATTGTTATGTAAGCATGATGATGGTGGGATTGATGAGAGGAGGGTGATGATCTTTATGGACTGTCACCAGTGGTTTTGACCGTAAGATGGGTTGGCCCCATCAAATTAATTGTGACTTCGGTCACCAGTGGTTTTGACCACACCGTTGATAAATTGTGACTAAGTCCCAGTGGTTTGGTACTACCAGTGGTTTTGACCACATATTGATAAATTGTGACCTATGGTCATCAGTGGTTTTGACCACACGATGGGTTGGCCCCATCACTTGATTTGTGACTCTAGACACTAGTGGTTTTGACCACCAGTGGTTTTGACCACACGGGGTAGTTAAAGGAGTACGGATGGTTAGTTGGGTTGCATGTTTGCATGTCTATTAATAATTTGTGTATGAGTTGCATTTTCGGGTGAGGGATTTACACACTGAGTCTTGGTGACTCACCCCTTCCCATATTGTTTTGCAGATGAGTAGATCGCGGAGATGGAGCCGGAGAGGACTCGAGGTGGCCATGCTTGTTCCTTGGATTTGAATTCGTTTAATACAGTTTAAGTTCGTTTATTTACTAAATTCTTATTTTGGGTTGTAATAAGGCCGCTAATTATTATTTGGATGTTTATATAGTGGTTTTATTTTACTTATACTATATTACAAATGAGATTATAAATGTTAAGTGAAATCGGTTAAAAGTAACATTTTCAAATTTAATAACTTCTACGGGTTTTCAAAGATGTTACCATCGGGTAGCAAAATTCACCAAGTCAACCATGGTTTTGAAAGTTCTTTAAATTTTGAATAATCAAATGTTTTCAAAGGTTTTCAACACAACCAAGTTTGAAAAAAAATCAAATCCTCCTGAGTTTTATCAAACACTGTTTTAATACCTTAATCAAATTTTATCAAGTTTTCACCAGACACTCAAAATGTTTCAAATCGTTTTACTCCGTGACATACCAGATCCGGTCAGGACTCATGGGCCGAGTTTGGGGTGTTACATTTTGGTATCGAGTCTGTTCAAAACTCTTTCATGGGGCCCAAGGCCTAAAATGTTTTGTTTTGTTAGTAGGCCTTATTGGAATGTTTTGAGAAACTGTTTATGGTTTGAACAGCATGGCACCGAGTCTCCGGCACCAATTCGCCCAGGTAAGTAATTCTATCTATTTTTTTTGTGAATATTTGATAGGGGTAGAAGGGTAAATTGTGAACGAGAATATTAGAATAAGGAATTGTTGAACCTCAGGATTAGCATACCCCAACAAACAATGCATAAGATTTAATAATTCCTAAACAACCCCGTGAGTTGTCAATGAGCAAGGGATGTGGCAATCGTTATACGCATGTCTAGGATTGGATTCGTGGGAGCCTCGGTATTTAAGCGATCCTAGTGACTCACCTCCTACTCACTTGAATCCTACAGTGCGTAGATGATTGCTCATCCTACCGAGACGACGTGCTCACAAAGCTAAACTTAATAACTAAAACCCGAAAGGGACTAGCCATTTTGATTTTGAAGTAATTAAAACCTTGACTTTAAAAAAAAAAGAAAAAAATGACCAAAATACCCCTCAATTTGAAAAATGACCAAAATACCCCTGGCTTGTAAACTACCAAAATACCCTCCGTATGAAAAATTTCCAAATAGAAAATTTTCAAAAGATCCTTCTTTTGTGAAATCAATTAGAACCAAATTTTGGAAATCTTTTTATGAAAATGCCCTGACTATAAAAAAAAAAATTCAAAATACCCTAGTGATGAAATTACGAAATTGCCCCTAACCTACAAAATTAACAGAACGACCCTGATTTTCAAAAATTTTACAACACGATCAACTTGGAAAACAAAATCTCAAAAAGAACCCTCAAAGTTCTGCAACATTTGGAAATACCCCGGAAATTATCAAACTTTACAAAGTTACCCTGGTTTATTACCAAAATACCCCCGAGCTTCAAAATCACCGAAACACCCCCGAGTTTCAAAATTTTTCAAAATACCCCGGGAATTTAAGAGTTCCAAAATAATTTTTGACAAATCATCCGAGAACTTTTATTTTTGAGAAATTACAAAAATACCCCTGTAGGACAATTGACGAAAATACCCCTGGGATAGGAACGGACAGGAATATCCGTTGAGTGAGTGTGAATGGGAGATACTAGGAATGGATGTGTTTTTCTGTGAATTAGGATAGAAAGCTTGAACTTTGAATGATCGAAAGAATCCCTATTAAGCTCATTTCATAAAATTTCTTCGCGGATAACCAGTGAAACAAGTACTAATGCATAAAATTTTAATCGATAAACGCAAACGAGAGTAATGAGTACAAGAGGTCGTGGACGTCCCGCCGTGGTTTTGTAGAGGTAGGATGACCTTGTGAGCCAAGAGGGTCTGGTCATGGGTCTAGAAATGAGATGGGATTCTGCCGTGCCATGAAATCGAGTTCCAAGATCGACTAGTGGTAACGATGTAGTATCCCAAGTCAGACATGAGTATTGGAACGAGTCGAGACAAAGCGGTGCAGTGGAGCCCCAACTCAAGTGGTTGAACGACTCGGCTAACGGAGAGAGAGGTGTTTAGAGGAGTTTTCAGAGTGGCACCCAGTCATGTGTAAATATTGGTTGGAATCAACCGAGAGGATCATGGGTGACTGGATTTTGGTGAGGAGAAGTTGAAGGTATAATCTCTCTCGCCGGATGAGTCACATCGGTGGTGGCTCACCGTAGTGGATGGAGCGATAGCGGAGGACCTCACATGGGAGTTCTTTAAGGTCGCTACCAAAAGAAATATGTAGGAACTAGCTACGTGGATGCACAAGTGAAGGCTTTCTTGAACTGGTTCGGGGTAATAAGACAATGGCGGAGTATAAGGTCAATTTCTCCGGTTGAAGGTATGCTCGTGGTATTGTGGGTACCGAGCATGAACGCTGTGTTAGATTCGAGGATGGCCGGAGATGATGGTGAGGATGATGATAATGCACAACAGAACGAGTTCACCGCCCCTAGTGGAGAAGTCGAAGGTTGTCAAGGGTAAGACAATCGGTTAAGCGAAATCGGGATAGAAGTTGGAATAAGTGGAGCTCCGAATCTTTAAAGTTTTCTCGTAATCAGCAGAAGAGGACTCGAGACGGCCATGCTTGTTCCTTGGATTTGAATTCATTTAATCTGCTTTAAGTTCGTTTATTTACTAAATTCTTATTTTGGGTTGTAATAAGGTTGCTAATCATTATTTGGATGTTTATATAGTGGTTTTATTTTACTTATACTATATTACAAATGAGATTATAAATGTTAAGTGAAATCGGTTAAAAGTAACATTTTCAAATTTAATAACCTACGGGTTTTCAAAGATGTTACCATCGGTAGCAAAATTCACCAAGTCAACCATGGTTTTGAAAGTTCTTTAAATTTTGAATAATCAAATGTTTTCAAAGGTTTTCAACACAACCAAGTTTGAAAAAAAAATCAAATCCTCCTGAGTTTTATCAAACACTGTTTTAATACCTTAATCAAATTTTATCAAGTTTTCACCAGACACTCAAAATGTTTCAAATTGTTTTACTCCGTGACATACCGATCCGTCAGGACTCATGGGCGGGTTTGGGATGTTACATTTTTGGTATCGAGCCGGTTCAAAACTCTACTGTGGGGCCCAAGGCCCAAAATGTTTTGTTTTGTTAGTAGGCCTTATTGGAATGTTTTGAAAGCTGTTTATGGTTTGAACAAAGATGGCACCGAGTCTCAAAGCACCAATCCGCCTGTAAGTAATTCTATCTATTTTTTGTGAATATTTGATAGGGGTATAGGGGTAAATTGTGAACGAGAATATTAGAATAAGGAATTGTTGAACCTAGGATTAACATACCCCAACAAACAATGCATAAGATTTAATAATTCCTAAACAACCCCGTGAGTTGTCACTAAGCAAGGGATGTGGCAATCGTTAATGCATGTCTAGGATTGGATTCGGTGGGAGCCCGGTATTTAAGCAGATCCTAGTGACTCACCTCCTACTCACTTGAATCCTACACAGTGCGTAGAAATGACGGCTCATCCTAATTGAGACGACGCACACAAGCTAAACTTAATAACTAAAACCCGAAAGGACTAGCGCTTTGCTTTTGAAGTAATTAAAACCTTGACTTTAAAAAAAGAAAAAATGACCAAAATACCCTTCAGTTTGAAAATGACCAAAATACCCTCGGCTTAAACTACCAAAATACCTCCGTATGAAAAATTTCCAAATAGAAAATTTTCAAAAGATCCTTCTTTGTGAAATCAATTAGAACCAAATTTTGGAAATCTTTTATGAAAATGCCCTGACTATAAAAAAAAATTTCAAAATACCCTAGTGATGAAATTACGAAATTGCCCCTAACTTACAAAATTACCAGAACGACCCTGATTTTCAAAAATTTTACAACACCATCAACTTGGAAAACAAAATCTCAAAAGAACCTCAAAGTTCTGCAACATTTGAAATACCTGAAATTATCAAACTTTACAAAGTTACCTCGGTTTATTACCAAAATACCCCGAAGCTTCAAAATCACCGAAACACCCCCGAGTTTCAAAAATTTTCAAAATA